>CM070555.1:79247090-79772726 GCA_036346405.1 Phyllostachys edulis
GCCGGAGTGGTTATCATGGTACTTAGGGTTTGCTAAATGGGTCGGCTCTAAATGTTGGGGCGTATTCTAGAACGTCTTAAAAAACGTCTTTATATGCTATCTAATTTTAGGTGTAGAGACACAATAAAAGCGTCTAAATAAAAACGTTCCTAGTAGACTATTTTGTTGTAGTGTACATATATACATATATATATATATATATATATATATATATATATATATATATATATATATATATATATATATATATATATCAAATACTAATACAATTAAATTATGCAATGTATATTATTCCTACTTAATTGGGACTGAATAATGTATCACTTTCTCCCATTATTCAAGGAGGGGTGATTCTAACAATTTTTTTTGATGTGTGTGGTGGCATAGATAGATGGGAGTATATATTATAAGCATCGTAATTAATACATATCTTATGCTTCCAGGCAATAATGCTTGGAAAAAAAAATCTGGAAGAGGGCGTGAAACTCCACCCCTCAAGCTCCCTATTAGATTTTGAGACTTATCCTCACCAATCTTGAAGCAACATCATCTTCCCCACCTCCATCCCCCCAAACCTGCACATCTTCCTCAAGACTTTTAAGCAAAATTTATATAGTATGCAAGCTCAGACAAAGGTAGTTGTCCTATCTAGTTTAGTTTGCACAAGTAAGTTTTATTTGCAATACACATAGTAAGTTCAACGCAGAATTTATAAGAGCAATTGACACCTAAACTCTAAACATTAAACCCTAAACTAAGAATACCAGACAACATAGCAGGATAAATATTCCATCTCATCTTTGCACTGCACATCACAACACAATAGCGACAAAAGGAGGCAAAAGTTGAGATATTTTTCCTGGACGTATATGTCTCCTTCCAACGGAGACAAGGAAACCATTTCCTATCACTCCTGTTAAGAACAAGAAAAATCTGGTTTCCAAAAATGTTCGAGGTTTTGCTTGATTTGGCGAACCTTAAAACACATGCAATTATGGGCCTGTTTAGTACGACTCTGCTCCAAGTTTTTGCAGCTCCAACTCTAGCTTCACTCTTGGATCCACTCCTATAAGAAGTTGGAGCAGTCTGAGAATGTGTTTGGTTATAAAATTGATTCCAGCTTTAGAAATAAGAAGGATCATTGTAAAAAGACTGCACTACCCTTGTTCTGTGACTTATAATTTTTTTTTGTATTGCTTAACTTATAAAAGCTTAATAAGTTGATTTCAGCCGTGCTGTGTCTTAATAAGTTGATTTTAGCCGTGCTGTGTTTTTATTTTTTTATTTTTTTTGCCATGTTGTGTCCTATTGTGCCATCTTTTTTTCCCTACATTCGAAATTTCTAGTTGAAAAAAAAATTAAACAATACATACATAAACATACAAAGTTCATAACAAAGGTTCTAATTCAATAAGTATCTTCTCTAAAAAAAATCCAATGAGTATTATAACAAAAGTCCATAAGAGAGGCAATGAGGCAGGAGTTGTCGTTCATAATTCCCCTCATCTTTATTAATCAAAGCTACTATTCTAGGTCCGAAAACCACTACATCAAATGACAACAATAAAATGAAAAGAAAAAACATCAAAGGGTAGCTCGCCCAATTCACCTTCTACAACTATTACAAAAACATTCTTTCCTTGTACATCCTCTGCACGAAGTCTGATCTTTCTGTAAGCTTGGTCCTCATCGAACATGTACTAAAGTTTGCTGAGTCCTCTTCTTTGACATTCCACAGCAGAACAATCATAGCATAAGGCATTCCAAACTAGAACAACCACAGCAGAACAATCAGTGATCAGTGATTTCCATTAATATGTGCAATCAACAATCAACAGAACATGTACTAAATGAGCAATAAGCATCAACCAATGCAAGCAATTAACCATCTGTGCAAATCAACAATCAGCATCAACCAATTAACAAATTAACCATCATGTGCACAACCATGTGCACAGCCATGTCCATGTCTAAATGAGCAATCAACATAGAAAAAATGTGTGCAAGCAATTAACCTTCTGCCTCTACAAATCATGTGCACAACCATGTCCATGTCCAAGTCCATGTCTAAATGAGAAATCAGCATAGAAAAAATATTTGTGCAAGCAATTAGCCATCTGTGCAAATCATCTATGCAAAAATTGCTAAGCCAATTAACCATCTGTGAAAAAAAATCTAAATGCAAGAAATTAATTCTAAATGCAACCAATTAACCATCTGTGGAAAAATGTGCGTTTAGAACCTCCCGGCTCACGTTTGGTAGCACTGTCTCCATCCAGAACCCCGACGACGATATGAACCCGTGGATGAACAACACGTCCTCCTCCGTCGCTCTGCCGTCTTTGAGGCACACAAGCAGAGCAATGCGGCGAGAGGAACGAATCTTGCCTTTCCGTATTAATGGCGGATGTATGGAGTATGGAGTATGGACACGGTTGCCTTTGCGTTACAGGGGCGTCGGCGATGACGAAAGGCGGTCGGTGTTCGGCCGTTGCGATTGGCGTGGCAATCGAACCACCTCGGCGAGGGTACGGCTGTGCTGCTTTCGTCGCCGACGTTGATCTTCCCCACAAAGATCTGCCGATGGCGGAGTGCATGGTGGCGTGGTGGCCGACGCGACGCTTGAAAGCCTCTATCGTCGTGTCGGAGGAAGCGGTTGGACCGACAACGAGGATCTTGGGGCGAAGACGCAGACGAGATAGGGCTCTGAAGAAACGCGATGGGAGCGATGGAAGTGGAACAGATGTGCTCGGGCTTGGGACGGGACATGGTTTTGCTCGATGGCAATTGCGGGTAATTACTACTAAACTCTATGGGCAATTAGGTAAATAGAATTGCTGCTCCATGCGGGGAGCAACCTCCTCGTAGCTCTGAGAAAATACACTATGGCCTGCTCTAGATTCTCAAACTCCAGATTTGATTTTTTGTTAGAGCTATACCGTTTGGCATAGCTCCACCTACTCTGACCATGAAGCTGGGAGTTGGAGCCATGCCAAACATGACCTATATGTATCCTTATCCTCTTAGCTTTCTTCAAAGCATCTTTCATTTCCCAATCTCAAAGAGAAGAAACACAAAAAGTAAGGGTGCTTCATTTCCACTACACATGTTGCATGCCACAGCCATTAGATGCACCACATCTAAGACACCCAACAACCAAAGTAGCTAGTGTGTGTGTCTATATATATATATATATATATATATATATATATATATATATATATATATATATATATATATATATATATATATATATATATATATATATATAAAACGCTGTTTTGTACTCCTATGAGTATGTACTCCACTTCAATATACCACTTAAACGAATATATTATACTTCTTTATCACTTTCAAGATACTTAAATACCAATTATAAGATACTTCAATGTGACTTGGTTGAAAATTTTCTATTGAGCACTTTATTTTTTGTTATATACCCTTTTCATATATAAAAGAAGTATATACACAAATTTTGCTATAAAAAGTGGACTTTCATGAAATTTTTCATAGAACTTCGTTTTGGAGTATCTTATAATCATTATTGAAGTATGCTCAAATAGATAAAGAGGTATCATCATACGATTTAAGTGCTATATGAGAGATGGGAGTACGTACTCCCAGGAGTACCATACCATTTTCCTATATATATAATTAAATTATGCAACTTATATTATTCCTACTTAACTGGGAATGAATAATATATCACTTTCTCCCATTATTCGTAGAGGGGTGATTCTAACAACTTTTGTTGGTGTGCGTGGTGGCATTGATAGATGGGAGTATATATTATAAGCCTCGTAATTAATGCATATCTTATGCTTCCAGGCAGGAATGAATGGAAAAAAAATCACTGAAAGAGGGCTTGAAACTCCACCACTCAAGCCCCCTATCAGATTTTAAGACATGTCCTCACCAATCTTGAAGGAGCATCATCTGCCCCACCTCCATTCCCCTAAACCTGCACATCTTCCTCAAGACTTTTAAGCAAAATTTCTATAGTATGCAAGCTGAGACAAAGGTAGCCGTCCTATCTAGTTTAGTTTGCACAAGCAAGTTTTATTTGCAATACCCATAGTAAGTTCAACGCGAAATTTGTAAGAGAAATTGGCACCTAAACTCTGAACATTAAACCCTAAACTAAGAGTACCAGACAACATAGAAGGATAAATATTCCATCTCATCTTTCCGCTGCACATCACAACACAATAGAGACAAAAGGAGGCAAAAGTCGAGACATTTTTCCTAAACGTATATGTCTCCTTCCAATGGATACTAGGAAACCATTTCCCATCACTCCTTTTAAGAAGAAGAAAAATCTAGTTTCCAAAAATGTTTGAGGTTTTGCCTGATCTGGCGAACCTTAAAACACCTGCAATTATATGTATCCTTATCCTCTTGGCTTTCTTCAAAGCATCTTTCATTTCCCAATCTCAAGACACCCAGTAACCAAAGTAGCTAGTGTGTGTGTGTGTGTGTGTGTGTATTATTCTGTAGTCGAGCATAGAATTGTTATTCTACACCTAGTCAACCCACCGTGCGTGACCCATGCCAGGTGTGACCTGCGTGCGTGCAATCCCCATATGGTCGGTGTCGTAGGGCCGACCCACCAGCCACCACAACCAGGCGAAGATCGCCAGCACCCCCACCCCTCCTAGCATCGGTGGAGGGGTTCGGAGGGGCCAAAGGGGCTCCGAAGGGGTCCAAAGGCCCTGGAGGGTCCGAAGGCGCCGAAGGGGCCCCAAAGGGGTCCAAAGGCCCGAGGGTCCCGAAGGCGCCCGAAGGGTACGGAAGGGGCTCCGAAGGGGCCGAGCGCTACAACTCCTGGAGTGTCTAAGGCACTTCGGGCCGGGGCACCCCGCATCCTTCGGAGAACCACAAGATGTCGCTGACCGAGTGCACTGTGATGGACCAGACTGAAAGGTCCACCATGAGCCGAAGGCTACATATAGGGGTAGGAAAAGCCCCTGCAGCCCCTACTAGTATAGGGGCATATGATGGGCAGAACTGTAATCTCATGTACCTAGTAGAAAATGCTATAAATATCCACCTCCCCCATGTAACAGGGGAGGATTTTTCATCTTTCCAAGCAATCAATACATACTCATTTCCTGACAAGTCCCCCTCTTCGAGGACCCCTCGGTCATCTTCGTAGACACAAGGGGTCCCACCTTATCTTACTATTTAGTATTTCTTGCTACGACAGTTGACGCCATTCGTGGGGACCGGCAGGAAAGCTACGAAGCTTGATCCCAAAGCACCAGCATGGCCCCGCAGAAGAGGGCCAAGCCTAAGGTATCAACAACTGAAGTAGTCGTGGTCCCGAGCACCCCGAGAGCCAAGCGGAGCAGAACCTCGGCGGCGGCGGCGCCCCTCGCCCAGGCCACGGAGGTGGCGAACAACTCCATGCATGGGTATATCGTTGGAAGCAACACCCGACCGGTCGGGGCACCCTTCCCGGCGAGCCGCCAAGCTAGCCCGTCGCCCGGGGTGGCGGACGTAAGCCAAGGGTCGTACGGAGCCCTCTAGTGGGAACTGGCAAACCTCCGTCGGGAAATGGCAAACCTCCGATGCCCACCAAGACAACCGCAGACCCACCAGCAAATTTCAATCGTAAGCGAGGCCCTTCGCCCTAGTCTCATCCGCTCCAAGGGACCCTAACTCCCAGCTGAGCATTTATCGAGGAGGCGGCCAGGCCACAAGGCTTCAAAATACCTGAGGTCACGCCTTCCGAGGATGCATGACCTTCAAAATTCCTCCGTCTCTTTAGATCGCTATCGAGGCTACGGAGGAGATGACACCACGAAGGCAAAAAGCGTCACCGCCTCGGGGCATGGTGCTAACATGGTTCTTCACCATGCCCCTGCTCGATATATGCCTGGGAGCAGCTACGAGACCTCGTCCGCAACAATTTCCCATCACTCCTTTTAAGAACAAGAAAAATCTGATTTCCAAAAATGTTTGAGGTTTTGCCTGATCTGGCGAACCTTAAAACACCTACAATTATATGTATCCTTATCCTCTTGGCTTTCTTCAAAGCATATTTCATTTCTCAATCTCAAAGAGAAGAAATTGAAAAAGTAAGGGTGCTTCATTTCCACCACACATGTTGCATGCGCCAGCCATGAGATGAACATATCTAGTGCTAATGTTGATTTTGGTGCTACAATGCTAATGTCAATCTTGATCGTTGGATCTGGATTGAACAACCAAGATTAATACGGGCTCCCACCTCTAAACCACTTAATCACCCTGTATGCTTCCACCTCCAATGCCGTTCCCAACGCCCAAAGTTGTTCAATCAAAATCCAACGGACAAGATTAGCATTAACACCTTAGCACCCAAATCAGCATTAGCACTAGATATGTTCCATATATACATAGTGGTCAAGAGCAGGTTCGCAGGTGGCCACACGAAGGACTTGCTAGAAACCTTCGCAAGCCTGCGGGTAGAGAGAATCAAGCTCAACCCTGAGAAATGCGCCTTCAGCGGCAAGGCGAGCAAACTCCTAGGGTTCCTCGTATCCAAGGAGGGTAACGAGACTAACTCCAAAAAGATTAGGGCCATCTAGGAAATGAAGCCCCCTCACAGCGCCCGCGAGGTGCAAAAGCTGACCGGACGTCTCGTGGCTCTCAGCCGATTTTTGTCCCGTTAGGCGGAAAAAGCCCTGCCATTCTTCAAGACGCTCCAAGGGACGGAGCCGTTCCGATGGACGGACGACTGCTAAAAGGTATTCCAGGACCTCAAGAAATATCTCACCCAACTACCAAGCCTCACCAACCCAAAGCAAGGAGCAGACCTCTTGCTGTACCTCGCCACCTCTTCCTCGGCGATGAGCGCAGTCCTCATCCAAGAAAGCAACGGCTAGCACCCCATATACTATGTCTCGGAAGCCCTGTAGGGGCCAAAATCCGATACACAGAACTCAAAAAGCTGGCTTATACCCTGCTCATGGCCTCGCGCAAGCTCCGACACTACTTCTTGGCACACTCCATCATGGTCCCTACATCTTACCCACTGGCATTGCTGCTACGGAACAAAGATGCCTCGGGCAGAATAGGGAAATGGGTAGCTGAGCTGGCGCCCTTCAACATCACATTCATTGCGCGCACAGCCATCAAATCACAAGCCCTAGCAAACTTCATGGCTGAGTGGATGCCGCACGCTGAAGACTTGCAGCTAGCCAAAGTCGAGGCACCGTGGACGATGTACACCAACATATCTTGGTACGCAGCCAGAGCCGCAAGCAAGCGCCATCTTGGTCGCTCGGGCCGGACGTCACAGATCCCACGCCCACCTCGACTTCCTAACAACAAATAACGCATCAGAGTATAAGGCACTGTTATTAGGCCTCCGCAAAGCAAGAGCACTAGGAGCAAAGAGGGTAATCATCAAAAGTGACTCCCGCCTTGTGGCGGGCCACTTTGACAGATCATTAACGGCAAGAGACCCTGAAATAGCCAGTTACCTGGCCGTGGTGCGAGCAGCATTAGCGCACTTCCTCGGCATCACCATCCAAGCAATACCTTGGGGCAACAACGAAGAGGCAGACAAGCTGGCCAAAATGGCCAGTTCGGGCCAAAGCCCCCCACCAGACGTCTTCTACGAGATACTAACCACACCTCTACCGCACAGAGGCGGCGCCGGCTACAAGCGGTCGCTCACACATTAAGGGGTTGCGCACCCAGTGCTACTCATTTCCAAGCTTGATTGGCGAAACATCATCGTCAGATACCTCGCAGGCGACGAACCCGAAGACGCCACCGAAGCAAGGTGCCTCTGACATAGGGCTAGAAATTACCACATCATCGGCGGAGAACTCTACAAGGGGGGCATCTGCCCCCCTTCCTACGGTGCATATCTCGAAAAGAGGGTCAATCCCTCATGAAGGACATCCATGAGGGCCTCTGCGGCGTGCACCAAGTGCCCCGGGGCCTCGTGGGGAAAGCCTTCCGCCAAGGCTTCTACTGACCAACCGCACTCCGAGACACGCAAGACCTCGTTCAACGCTGCCAGGGGTGCTAGTGGGCCAGCCGCACACAAAAGCACCCCCGGTCCCGCTGCATCCCCTGCCTCCTGTCTGGCCCTTCGCATGGTGGGGACTCGACGTCATCGGACCATACCCAACGGTCAAAGGTGGCCTCCGCTTCGCGTTCGTCGCCATCGAATATTTCTCCAAATGGGTCGAAGCCGAGCTAGTCGCCAAAATCACGACCGCGGTAGCACAGCAGCTCGTGTGGAAAAGCATAACTTGCCAATATGGGGTACCGCGTGACATGTTCACCGACAACGACACTCAGTTCGACTCGGCGGCGTTCCGAGGATTTTGCCAAAACTTGGGCATCACGGTATACTTCTCATCCGTGGGACACCCCGAGTCGAACGGGGTAGTCTAGCAGGCCAACGACAACCTACTAGGAAGCTTAAAGAAGCGCCTTGTGGGACTTCCAGAGGGACTCTGGCTCGAGGAGCTCCACAAAGCCCTCTGGGCACTCCGTAAATCGCCGACGAGGTCTATGGGTTTCTCTCCATTCAAGCTCCTCTTTGGCGACAAAGCCATGACCTTGTGGGAATTCACTGCCAAGTCTCTTCGAGCAACATCCGAAACTGGCCCGGCAGAGTGGGAGACCTCCCTTGACCTTCTCGAAGAGCACCGCGTGCAAGCCATAGCAACCATGTCCAAGTACAGCGAAGGCGTCGCACGAGCATACAACCAAAAAAGTCAAGATTTGCCCTCTAGCACTGGGCGACATGGTTCTCAAGCGAGTTGCACATCCCGCGACCGTGGGCAAGCTAGAGTCCAAATGGGAGGGGCCGTACATCATCACCCGTGGCACTCGAGCCGGTTCCTTCTACATCGCAACACCGGAAGGACAGCAATTGGGCCACACATGGAACACGAAGAGCCTCCGAAAGTTCTATCCTTAGTGCCCTTGTAAAAATCAGTTGCATCCGAGAAATCGCCCCGTCACCTTTCTACGGCAAGGGCATGTACTAAAATATGTACCTTGTGGCATTTTGCCCCTGTTTAATGAATAAGCGGCAACAAGCCCACAAGGGTGGCATAAGCCCACCACACCGATGCCCTCCGCAGGCATGAGTGTATAAACAAAGACACCGTGCATGGCCTTCGATCCCGGTGCACACCGATGTCCTCTACAGGCATGAGTGTATAAACAGACACTGCGCATGGCCTTCGGCTCCGGTGCACACCGTTGCCCTCCGCAGGCATGAGTATATAAACAAAGACACCGCGCATGGCCTTCGGCCCCGGTGCACATCGATGCCCTCCGCAGGCATGAGTGTATAAACAGACACCGCGCATGGTGTTCAACCCCCGTGCACACCGATGCCCTCCGCAGGACTAAGTGTATAAACAAAGACATCGTGCATGGCATTCGGCCCCGGTGTACACTGATGCCCTCCGCAGGCATGAGTGTATAAACAGACACCGCGCATGGCCTTCGGCTCCGGTGCACACAGATGCCCTTCGTAGGCATGAGTGTATAAACAGACACCGCGCATGGCCTTCGGCCCCGGTCCACACACCGATGCCCTCCGCAGGCATGAGTGTATAAATAAAGACACCGCGCATGGCCTTCGGCCCCGGTGCACACTGATGCCCTCCGCAGGCATGAGTGTATAAACAGACACCACGCATGACATTCGGCCCTGGTGCACACTGATGCCCTCCGCAGGCATGAGTGTATAAACGAAGATGCCGTGCAAGGCTAACCTCGGCACGACCCTTGGTCCTAGGACCAAAGCGCGCCAGGGGGGACGGCGGCGATCTTCGCCTCCTCCTTGCCAAAAAAAGAGCTAGGGCTCCTCGGAGCCCTATCTAAAAAAGTATGGGGGACGGCGCGAGGCTTCGCCTCCCCCTCGCAAAAAAAGAGCTAGGGCACCCCGAAGCCCTAACTAAAAAAGTATGGGGGACGGCGCGAGGCTTCACCTCCCCCTCGCAAAAAAAGAGCTTAGGGCTCCCCAGAGCCCTAACTAAAAAAGTATGGGGGACGGCTCGAGGCTTCGCCTCCCCCTCGCAAAAAAAAGAGCTAGGGCTCCCCGGAGCCCTATCTAAAAAAGTATGGAGGACGGCGCGAGGCTTCATCTCCCCCTCGCAAAAAAAGGAAGAGAGTTAGGGCTCCCCGAAGCCATATCTAAAAAAGTATGGGGGACGGTACGAGGATTCACCCCCCTCGCAAAAAAAGAGAGTTAGGGCTCCCTGGAGCCTATCTAAAAGAGTATGGGGGACGGCGAAGCAACAATTGCATTATTCCTCACAACCTCCAACATACAAGGCATACAAGGGCCAGACAGCGTGACCCGTACAATTCAAATACGTTACAAATACAATTCAAATATGCAGGCTTCTACGGCACAAAATCCCATGGCTCCTCGCGCAACACCCATGCGAGCAGCTCCTCGTCAGATGGCCCAGTAGCCATGAACTTCAAATACTCCCTCTCCACGACACAGTCATTCGATGCGTCGGAGGAGCTCAACAAAACTACGGGCATGGCGGGAGGGGGTAGGGGCCCCTCGGGCGCAGTCGCAACCCCCAGCGCTCCTAGAAAGCCCGTATCTCTTCGCGCGCCCTCGTAGCCTTCTGTTCGCGAAGACGAAAAAACCTCTTCATCGACCCTTCCGGATTCGCCTTCTTCCAACGCTGCCACTTAGCGCCATGACATACGATGCCTCAGTAACACAACCGCAAAGGCCAAATAGACAGCAAGCTGTGCTCATCCTTCTGCCCTCACGGTGCAACACAAGACTTAGTCCTCAGCACCTCGGCGGGGCGAGGCCCCCGCCAGGTGGGGCATTTAAATAGTCGCCGGGTTATCTGCAGACATCGGAAAGCCTATGCATAACAAATCAAAGGCAGGCGCAACAAAACCATCGCGAACAAGGCGGAACTAATTCATTCCAAAAAGGGTTCATTACAAAAGACAAAAGGACGTCCCCCACTCAAAAATCACTCCCAAGACAATACACAAAAGGGGAGTGGACAATAGTCCCCACCAACCTAAAAACCTAACTAGCTGGCGGATGGTCACACCTTGTCCCCGTGAGTGGTCCTTCGCTCCTCACTCCCCGTCGCCACCATTAGAGCTGTCGCTGGAGCTTTGCCCTTTGCCCTCTGCAGCTGGACATCCCTTAGGGATGCCATCACGGCCTCGTGACCACGAGGTGTCCAGATTTCCTGGAGAAGGACGTTGCTGCTCTGTTGCACCCAGTGATATGCGACGACCACCTCTTCGGCGGTCGCCACGGCGACAGAACGGGTGGTGAGGGCATCCATGTGAGCGTAGCCCGCCATGTCAAGCGAGGCGAGAGCCGTCAGCTAGCCCACCTTGGCGTAGTGGTCCCTGTAAACGCCGGCGACTGGGAGAAACACCTCCCTCGCGCGTTGAAGGCGCCCCAGGGTGACATCAACCTCCACCGAAGTATGGGTCCGCGGCAGGGGCACAACACCGAAGTCCGCCACAGCGCCCTCGAGGATCTCCATCGCGTCCTAGGTCATGCGGGCCATCGTGTTCGAAAGGTCCTGCTCCGCCTGGATATCCTCCTCGAGCACCCTGCGGACACTTCGCAAGGTGCTCACCTCAGCTTGAAGGGCACTACGCTCCTCCTCAAGTCCCATCACCCGAGCCTCCAAAGCGGTCACCCTCCCGTCAAGCCCATCGCGTAGGCCCTCGCTCCGTCGATGCTCCGCGTCGACCTCTCTCTGGATCTCAGCACGGCCTCGCGACACGTTGAGGTCAATCGCCCGAGAGAGCATCAGGGTTTGCACACGCGCAATCACCCGTCAAAAATACACACACACACACACATATATACATATACATACATACATACACACACACACACACACACACACACATATATATATACATATACATATACATATACATATACATATACATATACATATACATATACATATACATATACATATACATATACATATACATATACATATACATATACATATACATATACATATACATATACATACATATATATATATATACACACACACACACACATACACACACACACATAGATATATATATATACACATACATACATCCGGACGTTCGGCAAGTCGGACAGACGACAAGACGCCTGATTCAAAGGGCCTCCTTACTACAAGTCATACTTAGCGTGTTTCTTCGCCTGTAATGGCCCAAGAGCACCTCTGTGGCCCGAGCCGCTTTGTCAATAGCCACGGCTACCAGCGCACAAACAAGAAAGGTTACAAAAAAGCAAAAAGAAAACAACGCACATGTGGCATAGAGACTTAGTACCTTCGCGAGGCATGCCCTCTAGGTCTGGGACGGAGAGGGTCAGAAGATCAAACCTTGGAGCCCCTAGCTCAACATGCCACCCAAGGGCCAGACTCTGAAGGCGCAAAACTCCTCCACCAGATCGCAAGTGGAAAGGCGTGTCGTAGCATTCAGCAACACGTGGAGGAGTGCCTCCTCCCGCGAGGTCAAGACGACCTCTGGGGAGGCGATCAGCTTGATTAGGCCACCCCTCGAAGAAGACCGACCTCATTTGGCGTGGTAGAACCACCGATGGGTCGGTCGGTGTCCCAAATGTTTATGGGCAACAGCAATGCACGCGTACATTTGCATGCGTGCTTTCGGCTGGAAGTTAACAATGCCAAAGTTCAGCGTCTCCTTCGAATTCTTCTTTTTCTTCGGCTGGCACCGCCCATCATGCAGGTAAGTGAAGAGACACCCTTCACCACCGATACCAGTAGACCGAAGAATCCACTTAAAAACACCCAGCTTCATGATGGAGTTGGGTGTAAGCTGCGCCAACTCCACCCCATATAATTGGAGCACCTCGGAGACCAGCCCAACATACGAAAGTCGAAGCCTAGCGTCGAAAAATGCAACAAAAACTACCGTCTCGTCTGGCTTCAGGGCTAGCACCGTTTCCTGCCCCGGAGCTCTCACCTTTGCGAGGCTCTCTAGCTTACTCTCGTCGACAAGGGTCCGGAGAACCCGGCTCACTCACTGCCGATCCGCCAGATCACTCAGATATCGTGATCTCCTCAGACCTTCCTTGCTCCGCTTCATCATACCAAGACCAACTCCTCTCAAAGCAGCGCGCGAAGCGAAGGCTGAGGTAGGACAACAAGACAAACATGAAATACAAGCTTGAGCCACATCCAGGGGGGCGACCCCCTATTTATACAAGCCAGACCGCACCAAAATCGAGCACAGCAATTGAGGAGCAGCTACCCAGTCACCAATGGACACGTGGCACACACGAACAGCCAACACGCATGATAGAAAATCATGGCGCACATCACTCGAAGGGGCGCCATTTAAAGCAACCCGACCCAGCAGCAGGGCACAAAGCCCAACGGTGGTGCACGTCATCCGAAGGGGCACTGTTTAAAGCAAACCGGCCTAGCGGCAGGGCACAAGGCCCAACGGCGGCGCGTGGCAAACGACGGCGTGGCAGTCAATGCTCGCCACCCGGACCCGGTGGTGACAGAATAATGGTGGGACAAACGCTTTGCCAGGCCGAAGGAGACGGTGTACCTATACCCTCCAGGAAAAAGGCGCGGTTTCAGCCATGAAGAAGCTAGATCTCGACCGCGAGGGGCTTGTCGTAGGGGCGGCCCACCGGCCCCCATGACCAGGCAAAGACTGCGAGCGCCCCCACCCCTCCTAACATCGGTGGAGGGGTCCGGAGGGGCCCTGAAAGGGTCCAAAGGCCCGAGGGTCTCGAAGGCGTCCGAAGGGTATGGAAGGGGCTCCGAAGGGGACGAAGCACTGCGACTCCTGGAGTGGCTAAGGCACTTCGGGCTGGGGGCACCCCGCATCCTTCGGAGAACCACAATATCGCTGGACTGGGCGCACCAGGCAGATGGACCGGGACCAGGAAGGTCCACCATGAGCCGAATGCTGCACATAAGGATAGAAAAAGCCCCTGTAGCCCCTACTAGTATAGGGGCATATGGGGGCAGAACTGTAATCTCATGTACCTAGTAGAAAAGGCTATAAATAGCCACCTCCCCCATGTAACAGGGGAGGATTTTTCATCTTTCCAAGCAATCAATACATACTCATTTCCTGATCAGTCCCCCTCTTTGAGGACCCCTCGGTCATCTTCGTGGACATTGGGGGTCCCCCCTTATCTTACTGTTTAGTCTTTCTTGCTACGACAGCCAACCCACTAACTACAGTCGGTGGGCCAGAAAACATCCACACCTGCGCGGGACTCATTTCGACGGTAATTATTAGTTGTCGTAACAGTAATTTGTGTATCCCTTTTACTGCTTGTTTTTTGGGAATGCGATATTCCGAGCTCGTACGTCCGTTAGTAAAACATAACGGCGTACACAGTAATCGGCTTCCCATTTTTACCACCGCTGTTTGCTATCTCTTTTTTTACAGGAAAAAGTTTACAGGTAATTGTGTTGGTTTTTTTACTGAGTAGTTCCAATGAAGTAAACGGGTGTTCGTAGAACAATAATAGCGAACGTATCCACAAGTAATATATGTGATTTTTTTCACCGGTAGTTCATGTCGTTGTAACATTACACCGAGACCGTATATCTAAAACACGTGATTAAGTAAACATATTCCACATATACAGTAAATACAAGTTCAAACCGAAAATTTCATTTTGAATTTATATATGACCAAACAACGTGGTCAGTCGCTTCTTATAAATATTAAAAAAAGTAGAAACCTAAATAATCAAGTTTTCTAGTGGCAGAGGTAGCATGCTATCTCCGTCTTCAAAACTTCGTAGGCGACGTCGTCGGCATCGGAGGGTTCGGGATCAGCGTAGGCAACCCGAAACACGTCCACCCCCTAGACACGCTCGTTTGAGAGTCACCCAAAGATGCTCCGACTAAAGAATCAAATCGAATTGCACCCATAGGCTCTCTTCTCTTGCTTGAGGGGTCTCAGCTTGGTAGACTCGGTCGCCCGCCGCCTCGATGTAGCAGTCGAAGTGACGGTAATTCTTCTGGAGACGTGCAACGTCATTCTGGAGGACTACTTCGATGTCGATGTTAGCTCGCCGGAAGCTGGAGACCACCCGAAAGACGCGCCAGAGGATGCCCAGACGACAGAACGTCATCGTCATGTGCCCCAGCATAACCTCCGGTGAAGGAGGTAGGACACTACTAGCACAGTGTCCTTCCACAGCATCCACCAGCGTAATGCCGGAGAGGTGCTAGTACAAAATGGCTAGGTAGGCCATCAACACTGGTGTCAGGGGGAGAAGAGTGGGGAGCCATTTTTGTAATTGCTATTCGTTTTTGCTGGAGGGGGCGAAAGAGAGTAGAGTGATGTGATAATCCATTTGCTGTGGCGAATGGTCATTTTTATAAAACAAGGAGTAACGTCGGCGCATGAGATGAAGAGAAGCATCGTAAGCCGAAGTGGCATCGATGCACTTAAGAGATCGTTTGGGCGACGCTTAATAGAACATCCGCTCGCACGTAATTTTTGATAGTAAAAACGTACTCACAATATGGTAAACCTAGTCGAACATACAATAATTAAGAAACCAAATGAGCAATAGTAAAGTTACTAGCACCATATAGTAAACGCATTCAACAATTGCAGTAAAAGTTAAATGGCAGTAATATTAACGTAATATGTAGTTATTGATACTCGTGTTTTACTGTGTACGCCGTTATGTTTTACTAACGGACGTACGAGCTCAAAATATCGCGTTCCTGAAAAACATGCAGTAAAAGGGATACATGAATCATTGTTACGACAACTAACAATTACCGTCAAAGCAGCGTTTCGGCCCACCAACTGTATTTGATGGGCCAGCCGTATGGGGATTGCGCACGCGCATCACACCAGGCATGGGTCACGCAGGGTGGGCTGGCTAGGCGTAGAATCACTGTTAGGACATACGTTTCGTACTCACAGGAGTATGTACTCTCACTTCCAATATACCACTTAAATGACCATATTATACTTCTTTATCACTTTCAGTATACTTAAATACCAATTATAAGATACTTTAATACGATTTGACTACAAAAAAATCATTCGAACCTTTTATTTTTGCTATATGCCTTTTTCCATAGGGGTAATTAGGTCAATGACATCGCGTTAGAGCGTAATCGGAGAAATGACACTCTGTTCTCCTCGGGTTGGAAAATAACATCACGAACATGGAAATGGTGGTAACTGGCCGGGATGTCATTTGTCTAATTTTTCGATGTTCGCGATGTTATTTTCCAACTCGAGGAGAACGAAGTGTCATTCCCCCGATTACGCTCTAACATGATGTCATTGACCTAATTACCCCTTTTCCATATATAAAAGAAGTATATACACAAATTTCGCCATAAAAAGTGGACTTTAACAAAATTTTTCATGGAACTCACTTTGGGGTATCTTATATCATCATTGGAGTATACTCAAATTGGTAAAGAGGTATCATTAAGTGGTATATGAGAAGTGGGATACACACACACACGTACTCCTACCTCTCATATACCACTTAAATTGTATGATGATACCTCTTTATCAATTTGAGCATACTCCAATAATGATTATAAGATAGTCCAAAGTGAGTTCCATGGAAAATTTAATCAAAATTCGCTTTTTATAGCAAATTTTGTGTATATACTTCTTTTATATATGAAAAAGGGTATATAGAAAAAAAAGGGCTCCAATTAATTTTTTTCAATCAAGTTGCATTGGAGTATCTTATAATTGGTATTTAAGTATACTGAAAGTGATAAAGAAATATAATATGTTCATTTAAGTGGTATATTAAAAGTGGTGGTACATACTCCTAGAAGTACGAAACGGTGTCCTATATATATATATACTTCTTTATCACTTTCAGTATACTTAAATACCAATTATAAGATACTCTAATACGACTTATTGGTGTGTATGGTGTCATAGATAGACGGGAGTATGTATTATAAGCCTCGTAGTTAATGCATATCTTATGCTTCCAGGCAGGAATAGAGGTGCCAAATAGGTTGTGCTTGTCGGGTTGGCCTGAGGTACTGTACTCTTGGCCCAACTAGACATGACATGACATGGCACAACTCGTCGTGCCTTACTTGGGCCACCACCTTGATCCAACACGGTATAGTACTGTGCCCAACATGGCCCGCCCTAGTTACGGCACGACCCAAGTAGGCATGACATTAAGTACTTCCAGAATTAAACCCTGTCTTTGTCTGTCTCAGTCCATGCAAATCTACAGGCTGCATGCAATTCCTGCACCCATCCAATCTTCAGATGGGCCGACAGGGCTCGCCTAATCTAGTAGTACAATTGCAAACAATTCCGAACCTGTACCAAACAAAAACTCCCAAGAACGTACAGATAAATTAAGAACATGGTCTAAACTACCATCAGAATCAGATACCAATTTTTTCGTCGTCATAATGAATTAAAACGCTTGAGATCGATAGACATGTGTGCAGTGCAGTGTGTACTGTGTATATATATAGCACTAGCTGACGGAGTGGACTATCGCAGCTCGGGGTACTTGAGGGAATCGGAGAAGGAGTCGTCCTGCATGAGGTTGTCCATGATCATGTCGTGCGACCTCGTCGTCCCCGACCTCGCGCCCGCCGGGGAGAAGGAGAAGGGGAACGGCCTCTCCGGCGCCGGGGGCCTCTCCAGCGCGATCGCCTCCTGGATCTCTTTCACAACCTCCGACATGCGCGGCCGCTTCCTGGCCTCCGCGTCGATGCACCTCACCGCGGTCTCCGCGATCTTCCATATCGAGTGCACGTCGTAGTACTCCCCCTGGATCGAAGGATCGATGATTGCCTCGATGTCTCCACTCTCGTAGTAAAACTTGGCCTGCATTGCATTGCATTCCATACCATCTAGCTTAATGTCAATCTCAAGATTTTATCATCAAGATGGAGCAAGCAGAGGTGACTGCAAGTGCAAACCCATGGTCCAATGTTCCGGAAGTGCTCCCCAAAAGTCATGGTGGATATCGGTGGCCGGCCTGAGATCAGCTCGAGGAGGATGATCCCAAAGCTGTAAATGTCACTCTTCTCCGTCAGCTGCTGAGAGATGTAGTACCTGCAGGCAAATGCAAAAATCAATACATTAGTATTAGCAAGTCCATGCATGCATATGTAAACACTGAAGTTGATCAACTAATTAACACTTGAATTAAATTGACGCCACTTCACTCACTGTGGGTCCAGGTACCCCAATGTCCCTCGAACATTGGTTGAGGCGTGAGACTCCTCGGCTGCGAATTTCGAAAGCCCAAAGTCGGACACCGTGGCTCTCATCTGCTTGTCCAGAAGGATGTTGCTCGTCTTGATGTCTCTGTGGATAATAGATGGCGTGCATCCAGTATGAAGATACTCAATTCCTGCGACATGATTTATACAAGTTGTTACTACATGAAACTTACTACATTCTAGTGGTCCGAGAGGCAATATAAATCTTAACCACTAGCAACAGAATCTGAACCTTTTGCTGAATCCTCCGCAATCTCAAGACGTTTGATCCAAGTAATGCGCCTGTCGCGTCCTGAAAACGATCATATCTGTTAAAATACATTCCATTTTTTAAAAATAAAAAAAATGTGATCGACACACAAAGCAAGAGAATCGAATTACCATGAAGATGTTCTTTGAGAGTACCATTCTGCATGAACTCGTAAACCAGGATGTTCTTCCCATCTTGATGGCAGTATCCTAAAAAGGCAACCAGATTCCTATGGTGTATTCTTGAAAGCAAGGACACCTGGACATAAGCAATTGGTGGTAAGAGAACACATTACTGTGATGTACTAGTAGTAGTATATGTGAGTATTATTAGTATATGCAGATGAACAGAAAATAACATCCTACCTCATTTGTAAACTGCTTCTTCCCTTGGTATGAATCGTTTGTAGGCACTTTCACTGCAATCTCCTTTCCATCTGTCAGCTTCCCATAATACACTATCCCAAAACCTCCAGAACCAATCCTGTTTGCAAAGTTGTTGGTCGCCACTTCAAGGTCAGATAATTTGTAGGGATGAGCTGTCTCAGTGGCAATTTCGCAGGACTGAGCGCTTGACTTCTCTAACTTCTGTGCAGGCAGGACCTTTGTAAGATCATCTGGACCAAAGGAAGGTTACAAAGAGTTCAGAACACAAAAAAGACACTACATGAAAAATACGATAAGACAAGAGGAGGCTTCCTTGTTTGACCTTCTGCTGAGTATTTCTTAACGGTTTTGCGTGTTAGCATGTAGCAACAGAGGGCAGCGGCAAGTAAGAAGGATATTCCAAGCAACACAGATATAATGACTATTACGTGACGCTTCTCTTGCTTCCCTATTCCAAGATACATGTTCCCTGAGTAACTGAAAATTTACAATGAGGAAAGCTTAGAATAGCTGGTAGCAAGCTATTTAGATAGATACCCTTGAACCTTGTAGAAATCACACGTTATCGGGATTACTGGAGAAACAAATAGAACAACATAAGGTCGCAAACATCAAGGTTTCAGGAGTAACTAGTATAGTTGCAGCAGGTGCTATTATACAGTAAGAACCAACAAATGAGCAGCCAAAATGCATTTTGCAAAACCTAGGTAGCCAAGAACATTCCATGGAAGAAATGACACATGATCAAATCCATGAGTAATGTTGTATATCTAGGAAAGAATACGCACTTGAAAATAATGCTTTTACTCAGCAGAGCCCTGGGAATGACTCCAGATAGCTTGTTATTCTGAAGATACCTGCATTGGTGAAACATTGGAGTTTACCTTCTAGGTAAGATGTAAGAATAATGAACTGCATACTACTAATTTTGACGCTATAAACAGTGGTTTCTGATATCACAGGGTTCAAGTATCAGAGCAAGGAATCATGTCATATGCAACTAAATGATTCAACAGACACATGAAGACAATCCCAGGAAAAAAATTAAAGTCTACCTTAATGGCCTACTTTAAACTTACTGACCAGTCTGCAAAATATGCAAGAACCCCATGATAATTATCCAAGTGGTTTTTAAAGTATGTACATGCAAATATCATATTTCTCACTTGTGTGATCAATTTTTCTCTGCAACGAACCAGTAACCAACGCTATGATGAAAAAACTCACAGTTCACTCAGCTTCGGTAAACTGCTCAGATAGGAAGGTACACTGCCAGTCAGTTGATTGTTCTCGAAGTGACTGCATTTTTGTAATGAGAAAAATATCATGAGAATATACATGATAACATGAAGACACAAATGTTGGGTAAAAACAGAAATCAGCCAGTCAGCTGATGTAGTTCCTCACATGATTGACAGGTTTGAAGAGCCACTGAGGTCTGGAATGGAACCTATCAACATGTTATTATCGAGTCGGCTGCAAGGAAGTTTGGCACGTTAACCAGCCCTTCAATGGAAGGAAAACAGATATTCATGTACTAATCTCCATTCTCAGAGCAGAAAGGCAATGCGGGAAATTCTTACATCTCTGCTAAGCATGGCAGACCCGCAAGTTCTGGTGGTATATTCCCTGTCAAGTTTTTACCTGAAAGGTTTCTGTTCACAACTAAAGTTGTCAGTATCGAGTTTAAACACAGATACTTCATGAAGAGAGGAAGCGTTCAATGACATATTATAAATACCATACGGAACTACAGAATTCAGAAGATCATCAATATACAGAGGTTTACAGTTGAGATGGAGTTAATTACATTGAAATTACTCTCGGTTGTGATTCTGAACTGCATTTCACCCAAGACCACGGTGAAGGTAGACACGGATCGCCACCTTCCCGTGCCCAGAGAGCAAAAGGGTAACGTGACGCTAGGCTTGCCATGACAGGTGCTGCACCATTGTCAGAGGATAATCGTATCAGTTATAAGCAGGCCACACCAAAGGACAAAAAAACACGATCGATGTGCAGCATCAACAAAGACGAGAGTTTTTTACCATCTGGGGAGCCAAGATCTATGTGGATGTATTTGTATATCTCAAAGGCATTCAGAATAGGACCCTTGGATGAATCATTGGTCTTCCGAAATGCAAATGAGAGGACAAATGGGAGCGATATGTTGAAGAACCCTGGCTCGTATAACCGGTATTTTCCTGGTGCGTTTTCACCGATATCTACTGTTGGTTTACTGACATCGGGCAAACCAGGGATGAACAACTTAAATTTCCGTGTCTCGGGAACGACAAATTCTTCGACTTCAGCAAAGTAGGAGAATGCCCATCCATTTCCAGGGAAACCATTCAGGTTTAGCCGATACGTGAGCTCCCCGAGCGAGCCCACAACTGCAGTCTGCATGACCTTCTGTGGCGGCCTCTCGTTGGAGTTAACAAAGACGGGCTTATCAGTGGACACATTGATTGTCCCAGGAGCAACATCAACCAAATAGTTGGCCCTTCTGACCATGTCAGACTCCCATATTCTGTCATATGGATCGTCTGGGTATCTGGATTACGATTAAATCAGTCGTAGATCGTAATTAAGAAGACGCATTTTCCAAAGGAAGAGAATCAACAGAAACAAGTGAGTAGAACTAGTAGCTAGAATCATCACCATACGGCTTATATATATATATATATATATATATATAGTACCTAACAGGATCGGTTGTAGGAGCTCCAAAATTGATCCTTGCGGACAAGCTGAGGAAGGAATCGGCTTCATACGCGGTGTAGTAGAGTGAGCCGTTCAACTGTCGGAGCTCGAGCGTGGAGATGAATGGCTGGCCGGTGGTGGCGTTGGAGAGACAGACGCTGATGGTGGGAGACAGAGCCAGCACGACCATCTCCTTGGTGACAACCTTGGTCTCGTCGTAGATGACGATGGTGGACCAATGGGAAGCCCCCACGTAGACGTCGAACTCCGGGAAGACGTTGCTTCTGTCGAAGTTGCCGTAGAGGAAGGTTGCCCTGATGAGGTAGCGAGTCCTGGTGGTGACGTTGAGCGTGTAGCAGTACTTGCTGCTGTCCGCGGGGAAGTACCTCAGCGTGGAGTAGTGCGTGCGCTTCTCCTCCGACGGAACTGATATGCTGGCCGTCGCACCGAAAGGAAATCCGGCGTCTGACGTCCACAGGAGCCCAAGCTCGTCGGTGTGATTTGCGGAGCCGCCGCAGTCTATACTCAGAAAACCTGCCAGCCAGCCCAAGCCAATCCATCAAATGAACAACTCCCTAGCTTGTGAAATTGGTATATATATATATATATATATATATATATATATATATATATATATATATATATAGATTACAGTCACCAAAGAATATATCGGTCGATTAATCCTTTGGTGACTGTCAACAAATGTAGCTGTCATCTCATCTAACGGCAATCACTATACGAGGCTTGTATTGCGCGCAAGGGTACAGTACAATGCGTGGTACCGCCACTGCTATTCTAGTACTAGTACTGCTGTCTGTCTGTGTACGAGGAGGGAGGGGCCATGGTGTCTGTCTACAATTGATTGGAAATGAGTTTCACCGAGGTACGCGCTACTCCAGCGGAAATTTGTTGGGGGCCATCACATTCACATCAGCCTCTTGATTCTTTTTTCATCAACAACAGAATCAACGGCGGCTCATGGAGACAGGGTGTCGCGCGAGGCGCTCCCCATCAATTTTCTTCTTCTTTTCCAGCGGAGCGGAAGAAGAATCGGACTAGCTAGGCTGGAATTGTCGTGTTGTGTCACCGGTGCACTGCAGGGAGTGACAGAATCACGAACAAGATGGGTTTGCGCTTGCTTGCTTGGCAATTTTGTTTGGGCCAAGGGCTGCGAGGAGGAGAGCAAACATGGAGTAGGACGCATGCAGATCGAGAAGATGGTGTGCGGTGTGGGCATTGCATTTGCGGGAGCAGGTGCAAGAAGAGCTAGCTAGCAGCCGGGGAGAAGCAATTAGTATGACCCATTTATAAATTGGGGGCATATATGCATTAATTATGCAAGGAATTGAGGCAAGAAGTTACCTGGCATCTGAGCGACTGAGACGGAGAAGAAGAAGAAGAAGAAGAAGAGCGGCAGCATATTATGTGTAGTTGAAGTGGCCGCGGCCAAGTCCTCCTCTCTTTTCTTGGCACGAGCTAGGCTAGGAGGGGAGGAGCTACAGCTTGTTCTAAATAGATCTTTCTTTCCTGCTAAGTAAGCAAGTGCATCTTGTAGTGGTGGTTTTTGGGAGCCCCCAAACTAGCAAAAAGTCTTCAGCGGAAGGAAGAGAGAGAGGCTCGCTCATCACTTCACTGATGGTAATTAAGAGTGAGTGGGTGAGGGAGAGCGAAAGCGAGCAAGAAGATCCAGCAAAGGCAAAGGCGAAGGCGAAGGCAAAGCGAAAAGAAAAGGAATATTATTACGTGGGTGGGTGCAGTGCAGCAACTGTAAAGTCGTACCTTACCGGTGTGTGTGAATCTGGAATTCTTTTCACGTCATGGGTGGATGCCTTTTCCTCCGTTGCTCTTGCGCGTGGGCGGCACCTGCAATGCAACATACCCACCCAAATTAAGTCTCCAACGAGCTCACCATGTTCATCGTGCTGGTTAGCACGAATCTTCAATCTGAAAGTTAAGTAATTGTATGACTTGTCTATTAAAGGGAAAAAAAACAAAAATCACTATGTTCGCTCTCAAAGACTAGAAAGTACCGCATTAATTGGAGTAAAAAAAAAAGACTTACACCGTTGAATAAGGCGAGTCAAGATTACAACAGTACATATTAGTCATATATGTATGAGGGTTTTTACGGTTGTATAAGGAATACAAATTGTATTTCCATGATAAGCGTTGGAGTTGTATAACAAGTATAGATTCCATGTTTTGACATAAAGACGTGCATAATGTATTATCTAGCCGCGCAAGGAAATTTGGCTAGTTAACATAAATCAGAGGATGTTTCCGAAAACAGATGAAAAGCTCTACCGTTCAGTCATTGTAGCTACTATCCACTCAACTTAGGAAAGAATTGGAACTTTTTTTTTATTAATTAACCTTTTTTGAATTTTATTTTAAAGTTAACCTCCGACACACTTTATTTTCAATTCTGATCCCTTTGGTCACGTGGTGACTTGACAAAACAACACTGTCACGCGCCAAAATAAATCCCCAAAATAGTTTTTTTTTTGTCACGCTACTGGTTGTAGCGTGACCAAATAACACACAAGAGTTTAACTAGAAATGGTCTGGCGTGACAGTGTTATTTTGTCACGTCATAGGTGGTGGTGTGACCAAAGGGGTTAGAATTGAAAATAAAGTACGCCGGGATTAACTTTAAAATAAAATTTAAAAAAGGTTAATTAATAAAAAAAATTCAAAGAATTTTCACACCAACTAATTGAATCCCGAGTAGCTGTTCGTTTCGGTGTCAGGAAAAAAAAAAGATGGACGCAGACGCAGGGATCGAGTTGAGTGCTGCTCAGCTGACAGCTGGTGCTAGATCAGATAGATATACTGGCGTGGCATGGCATGGGGTGAGGGTTTAGGGAACTGCAATGCAATCAAATAAAGGCAGCGCACATGATGGAAAGAAAGCTTTAGGAATATAGATAGGTCCAGTCCAAGCAAGAGTAGCAAGTGCGCATGCATGCATGTATGACATGGTCGATCGATCCTACTCTTTACCAGGGTCTCGATAATGGGCTGCCGATGCTCTAGCAGTGGAAATGAGCTGGCCCCAAGTCTCAAGCAAAGAGGATGGAGATGTATAAATACACCAAGTACTGGAAAGAAAAGGGCATCGAAGATATTCAGAACAACAGCAGGCTCCCCTCTTCCTCCCTGCTATTTCCTTTCCCCCAAATCCCTTTTCTCAAATTCCCAGTCTAATTACTCTTCCCAGTTTCCGGCCTTCAATTCTCCCAATTTGTATCCCCAAACACTTTGTAATTAGCTTTGGAATTGGTAATATATCTCTCATGCTTGGTGTTCATCGGTGATAACCAAGTGGGATTGTAACATTATGGTATCAGAGCATTCGATCCTAGTGGTTTCGTGCTCCGAGACGACAATGAGCAACGCTGAGAAGGAGAGCGAAGCACGGTGCAATGCGATGCTGGACAAGTTAATCTCGGAGGTGAAGAAGCAGACGTTGGAGATGGAAGATCTGGCGGTACGCATGAACGAGCTCGCGGTCAGCTTGAAGGCCATCGTCCAGCCGCTAGGAGCATCTGTTCACGCCTTGCCACCGTCCGTAACCGCACCGGCGGCTACCCTTGTCGTCGCTGTGGACCATGTTGTGGCGGCAGCTACTCCACGCGTGCCGCCCGCGCCGAAGTCGCCCACGGTGTTCGATGATTCGTGCGACGACGGCAGACCGCCGCAGACGTCGCATTCATGCGACGACGCGCCGGGTTCTCCCTCGACCGTCACCCTGCTCGACGTCGCCATCACCAGCCCCGAGCCGACGGTTGCCACCATTTTGGTGCGTGACGGCATCAGTGACCTCGCCGCACACCAACTGCTCAATGAAATGCCACCACACGCTATGGTCGACTCCACGGCTTGGCCACGGCCGAGCGCTAGGCTAACGCTCATCTTCGCTCCTACTGGGGTGTATCTAGCCCGTGTGGCGCCCTCCAGCGGAGTGCGCGATGAGTGCTACCTCGTCACCGACACTGGCCATAGTGTTCTGGTCGGTGTTTTTCCAGGTGATGTCGTCGTCTGGAAAAACCTTTCGTCCTAATTTTTGAGACCTAAACCCTTAATTTGTCGAGACAATTTCGCAACATATAAAATTATGGAAAAATTACACAATCAAGTACATTATATAAGGAGCCTAGAAAAAAATTATAATGTTTGGACCTCATTTTCTATATTAGAAAATTCCTACAAACAGTATATTAAATGAATTTTAGAGAAAAAATCATAACTCATAAAATTCTGAAAAAATTACACAAGCATTTAAACTATGCTGGGAGTCTCCACAAAAAAATTCATAATTTTTTGATCTAATTTTGTATATTTAAAAATTCCTCCAAGAAATATTCTTAAATGTATTTTCTCTCTCCTCTTGGATTTGCGCGCCAGAGAGAGAGGGGAGTCTTTGTGTGGGGACGGCAGAGTGCCTCTTGCACGCCGCACTGACAATAGAGGTGCACTCCTGTGTCCTCCGGCAGCAGCAGAGAAGATTGGGGGCTAAAATTGGAATTCTACGGCTAGGGGGGTACTTTAGGAATTTAGGTGGTCTTATGGGGCCAATAGTGTCCAAAATTCACAACAATCCAAGGGAGAATGATCATTTGCAGTACAATGCATTTAAGAAGGAAGCTAATGAACACAATTTGGTTAACATGGGAGAGAACAATGAAAATGGAACAATCAATCCTGATCAACCTGAAGATGATGAATGGCTGTTTGACATTGATGACGATAATATTGTACCTAACGGTCACTTGGCACTTGCTCATCCTACACCCTTTGCTGTAGCCGCTCGGGAATTTCCAAGTATGCTGCATAAACCTATTTCTATAGTGGAATTGGAAACACCAACGAAATCACCCATACCACCTACTGGTACCATCAGCCTCATTATTCAATCAAATAATTGCCATAAAAGCGAAACCATCATGCAAGGGGGACAAAGAAGAATGGCATGACATGTGCGGAAGAGGGAGTGTCTCTTACCTAGAGTAGTCATGTGGTACTAAACTTCCCACATTCCAAGTCACATGAAATCATGAAACCCTAATTTCCGAAACCTTTCGTCCTAATTTTCGAGACCTAAACCCTTAATTTGTCAGGGCAATTTCGTAACATATAAAATTATGAAAAAATTACAAAATTAATTACACTGTATAAGGAGCGTGGGAAAAAAAATTCATAATGTTTAGACCTCATTTTCTATATTAGAAAATTTCTACAAATAGTATACTTAAATGAATTTTAGAGAAAACAAATCATAATTGATAAAAATTTAAAAAAATTACACAATCAAGTAAACTATGCCAGGAGGCTCTACAAAAAATTTCAAAATTTTTTGAGCTCATTTACTATATTTAGAAATTCCTGCAAAAATATATTTAAATGGATTTTTGGGCAAAGTCACATAAGATGCCGACATGTCGCTTTTAGGGATGGCAGCAGCTTGTCACACAAATGAGGATGGCAAGAGCTTGTCGTCAAGCAAGACGGCAAGAATACAAAGACGCGCGATCTTATGATCCAAAGAGCGCAGCAGATGGGTCTAGGGGGCTAAATATGGAATTTTGAATGTAAGAGGGCTAGATTTGGAATTACGATAGTCTAAGGGGCTAATAGTGTCCAAAACTCGTAATGTGCATAGTGTCCTTGGCCCACGAGCTCTAAAGGATTTGGGGAGCGAGAGTGAGCATAAGCAACAGTTCTCCGCAAGCCAACACATAGAATGCAATAAATATACATGCAAGGTTTAACAAGAATGGTTCAGGTTCTTTTATTTGCTAAAAGCAAAATTTTCAACTACCATAATTAGAAACTCCTATGACTTAGCATTTTAACCCCAAATCATATTTTTCTTAAAGGGAGTAAAGGTGTGCAATATTTATAACAGTGCAGGTTCCATCTATCTGTTACATGGTTCTATCCACCATATGCTTAATTTCGATTACTAGGGTTACTTCCACCCAACTTAACAACACTGGATTACACTCTCCCAGGAAAAAAAAAATCTAAAATCAGGGTTATATCCACCCGACGAGTTTTCATCCCACCCATAAAGGTTTTAAAATAGAAACTAACTCGAGCAAGTTCCCATACCGGCTCTTGCTATGGGCACGGCTGTTCGAACAGTTTATACTCTGCAGAGACTGTACACTTTACCCACAAAAGATAATCAGCTTGTTGTGTTTCACATGTTCTCTTAGACATGTGAATTAAGGAGATCATCACAAGGCCTTTACAATGCATCCCCTATTATAAGTTACACCCGCTAAGATTTCATCTGAGGGTGGTTACATCTACCACACCCAGACCCCCTCTTGCGCCACACAGCGGCTTACACCAGCGACACGACCTGTGTCCACGACGGCTTAACACCAACGACACGACTCGTGGGTCACTTCAATGGTGCAACTCGCACTAGTGGATACAAATTATTTAGCCAGGTCGATACCATTATAGACTTGTGGTTGCACTGTTTTACATTGGAAGGTCATCACAGAATTAAGTCTTTAAAGTTATCTAAGCGGTGAATACCACGTGCCATCATTTCTCGTGCTACATCCATACCAATCATCATACCATCCGCCCAGATATGGTAACAGCAAGTTGTTAAAGTTTTGATAAGCATAAAACTAAGTTATCTCAAATACATCAGTCATTTCCCTCCAATGACTACCCAAAACAAGTTTTATAATTAAAAGATGATGATTAAGACAATTGATGCCATGGCAAAATTAACACCCTCAAGCCACATGTAAAGGGCCGCCATCTCTCCGACCGGTATAGTATACTCCATGGCTTATCCTTGTGTATTTGCAAGTGATGATCAGCGTCTAGTGGCTTTCGTGTAGTCTGATTCCAACCTTACAAGGATGCTGCTGCTGTCATGCTTACTCTATCTGCTTTAAAATCTATTATTATTGTTTCATACTACTCTATCCGTTTCGCTATATGTGTTCATGACCTCAGTTGTATTCGTTCCAATATATTTGTTTATTGAGGCAATCTAGAGCATAGTTATTGTAATTTTTTCACTCTCCACCTTTACTTAAATGATTTGCAAGAGGTTAAGTAGCTGTGGTATGTTATTTAATAGGGATATATATGATCACTTCTCACTAACTATTTCTTAGATTTAGTACTTCCTTTGCTCTGTGCGCGTAGTGGCTGTGAATAAATATTGTGAAACAGAGGGAGTAATATGTATTCTGGTGTACAGTACATATATAATCAGGCTGCCCTTGGCACTGCAGAAGCAATAGTATCCTTAAGAAGACCACCAAGGATTTTGGCAAACTATGCTGTGCTAAGAGCCAGCACCTAGCATGGCAGGGCAGCCGTTGATCCCTGGAATGCCAACAATGGAAGCAGCTAGCACTGGGGCGTGCATTCATTTATGGTTTTTCTTTGAATCTTCTCTACTTATTCTCTGATGAGAAACTTGTGTTGTACTCTAATACTAGTAGTCAGAATAAGAGATCATCACTCACTATCTCGCTACTACTATATTTGACTAACAGTTCAGTTAGTGTTGCTTCGACTTGGAGTGCGTCAACTTCAAGAAGCGCGCGTCGTGACGGCAAAAACTCCAAGTGGAGTTCCTAAGGTACTGTAGCCTAGCGTTCGCTGAAAACTTTTGTTCAATTAAGAGTGTGTTTGGCTCCTCGTACAAAGTGGTATATGTATGGATTGGTTCAGAAAAAAAAATCATCGGCGTGTTTGGTTGCTTGAATGAAATCATCTCATCCTAGATGGTGGGATACAAATTTATGAAATATTCTCTCTAGATACTGAACCACTTTATTTACCCAAAACAATAGAACCACATGGTACAAGAGCATCACATCTCATTTAACTCCATCCCACCAACTAAACACACCCTAAGTTTTCGTTTTCCAAAGCAAAGCTGTATGAACTTCAACCATTCACAAATTATAATCCTATGCCACAAAGATTAGATACATGAACATAAACTATTTGCATAACACATTTGCAAACTTCAGTATCATGCCATAAGGGATAGGTGCATGGACTTCAACCATTTGCAAATTATAGTCTCATGCTACAAAGAGTAAATGCGTTAGCTTCAACTATTTGCAAATTATATTCGCAAACAACATTATTATGCCTAGAAGAGCAAGCGGGATTAAGCTATCAACACATGATAAGACTTAAGTTACTAGACAATACCCTTCTTAATAGTACAACAATATATACTAGCAAGTCGGTCTCCCAACCAAATATTGAGGCCGGTAGAATGACTAAGAAACATATCCTTAGCCTATGCTAGCTATATTTATCTTGTGCATCCATCTTGGAGCTTTCACACGATGATGATCATCTTCTCTCCAAATTTAGGACCTTGTCTTGATGACCATCAACTCATGATGTCATCCACTTGACTTAATGATCATCGACTCATGTTGTCATTCAAAACCTTCATCATCAACTGGGACTAAACTTATTTCATACCAACTCACGGAGAATATTAGGCCCACAAATTCGATTGTCATTAATCACCAAAACTCACCATTAACACATAATAGAGGGGCTAGATCATTCAATCTCCCCCTTTTGGCAATTCATGATAACTCAATTACAAATAATTCAATTTAGATCAACACGAGTATATTATAACTACAAAAGCTTCATATATTCAAAGGATGTGTTTCAAAGTAAGTATCTTCAATATATGTGGATAAAGAACATAGATCAATATTAATGAAACCACAAAACATAGAGCATATCTAACTTAGACTTTTGGCTAAGTTCAACGTATATTTTGATCCAAGTAATGCAACAGATATAAGAATATGACATCGAATGCATACCTCCAAAGATTTTCATCTTTCTACTAATCTTTGGACCCAAATAAGACTAAACAATAGCATATCAACAAAAATGTTTGTCTCACATTTAGATTTGTAATTAATCACCGAAACCAAATTAATAGAGCTTGAATTTACAACCGTGCCTTGTATCGGTCAAGGGAGCCACCGGGCTTAAGTTTGTGCCGAAAGACCCACCTGCCTGAAACAATGTTGGCACTGGGCGGAGGATGAACGAGATCCCAAGTGTTGTTAGACAGAAGAACATGGAACTCATCAACCATGGCAACATGCCAGTTAGGGTCTTTGAGTGCGTCACAAATAGACTTAGGAAGGGGGGACACTAAGTCGGTTGTGGAGACTTGGAGATTAAGTTTTTCACTAGGCTTAATCTGGAGACCCGACCATGTGTGAGTTCCATAGGAGTGAGAAGGAACAAATGGAACCGCGAGAGGAGGTGGAGGCGGTGCTGGCACAAGAAGGAACGGGACTACCGCGATAGGAATTGGTGCTACCGTGGCAGACAAACCAGGTGTCGCGAATGGCGATGCTGGTGGCGGTGCTGCGGCAAGCAGAATCGGGCAGGCGCGGCAGTGGACGCGGCAAGAAGTAGTGGTGGGGGTGAAGGGAACGTGAACAAATGACTCCACCTCGTTTGATCCTTGAAGAAAATCATAAGAGGAAGGAGGAGGAAGATCTGCATCAGAAGGAAAGTGATTTTTTTTTTATCAAATATCAGGTGGCAGGAGATGATAATTCTCTGGGTTGAGAGGTCCATACAATGATATCCTTTGTGATTTGATGAATATCCCAAAAAGACGCACTGAGCAGAACATGTCGTGAGCATGTGGGACATGGTGGCGACAGTGTTGGAGTGGCAAAGACACCCGAAAACTTGGAGGTGGGAGTAGGAAGGATGACGACCAAACAAGTGAAAATAGGGTGTGTGAGTTTTTAGGGCCTTTGTGGGGAGAATATTGCGAAGAAAGGTGGCAGCCTGGAGCGCTTCAACCCAATAGTGAGAAGGCATAGAAGCTCGGAAAAGGAGGGATCGCACAATGTCGTTTTGGTACTTCTTAGGCTAGATGCCAGCTACAATAAGGTTTCTCTCCCCTGATCTCCGATGGAGGTCGGTGTATATGTTTCCTTCAAAAAAAAATGCTGTCCTCCATTTCATTCTTGGAGATCCCCTATTCTCTCTGCTGCTCTCTACATTTCTGCATACCAGTAGAATGTACACGTCAGAAAAACTAGAATCTAGCATTCATAGTATTAAATCATGTGTGTACTTACAAGATACATGAACACTGCTAGCCAACGATCAGTTTGTATCTGCGATAGTTCACCTCAGTAACAACTGTGGCACCCAGACATCAAATTATACACATGCCAAATATTGAATCACCCATCGACTAAAAGCACACGTGTAATCAAACAAACCGCATACCTTCAAGTAGCCACCTGGTGATAGATCTGGTATGTGATCTATCCCCATTCCTCCAGGGCACAACAAAAACTATGCATAATAGATAGACTTAAACCTTGTATCCCAACTCAGATTAATAAATAAACAAACCTTTTTAAGTACAAATCAGCTTACAACATGTTTTTACATCACCTATTGGAAACCGATCTGATCTGCAGCATACAATGGCATGAGTACATGACACCTCCACAAGACCCAAAAAAAGAGAAGTGATCACTGTTCCTATGAATGCTTAATGCTGTAACATGCTACCACCTAATGAACCTTTTTCCTCTGACTCCCTCATCTCCTTGACCTGCAAAATTAAGACGACAACATCAGACCGCATTGTTATACAGCAGCAAATGGAAGGCGGTTACACAGGAAGAAATGAAATCCAATTACCTCAATGGTTATACAACAGCTTCAACAGGAGGGGAGGAACACCCTATTCACTCTTTGATGCACCCTGCCGAGGCTCATTTCCCGAAGCAGCAGCTGGGAAGTCGGTGAGGCGAAAACTGGCAAGGGCTGGTCCAAGCGCACTGATTTTTCCTGCACCTGCAAACGCTGCCTCAGCATCCATGCGCCTCTTGAAGATCACCTTAGCACAGTTGGCATTGTTTGCAATCTCTGTTTTGGCTTCGTTCACAGGCCCATATTGGCTGAAGATCTTGATAAGGTCACTGCGTGACGGAATAGCACTTGGCCTGCTGAAGTGCAGCACTAGTCCAGCAAGCAATGAGTTTTCCTTTTCTTCAGCATATTTGGTTTCAGCATTTCGTTGAGCTCCATTTGCGACACTTGGTTTGGTTTCAGCCTTTGGTTGCTTCCCATTCCCTGAATCTTGTTTACCTTCAACACTTGGTTCCTCTGCATTTCCCAGAGACACTGATGACTTCTTGGCGACTTCTTTAACATGGTGTGCCTTCTTGCCTGTTCTGCTCTTATTACCCTTATCTTTCTTCTTTCTGAGACTAGATAGTGGTTCCTCCACATTAATGAGAATGTCAGCCCAATAATCATCCTGCATATGATCAGCCAAGGGCTGTTCTGAAGGAGTAGGCTTGGTGCTGGTTGCCTTCTCAGGTATCTCCTCGTCAACATGGGAACTAGAAGCATAGGAGTTAGTGTTGGCTGCCTTCTCAAGTACCTCATTGACATCAGAACTAGAAGCATAGTAGTTCTTTCTAAAATCAGTAAAGAAGTTAACACTTGTTGGTGCAATTTTCTCTCTCTTCTTAAGATCGTGAGCTACTAGAGAAAGCTGTGACAGCATTTCACCACAAGACAGAGAGTCTTCTGTCAAGGCATCTTGCTTGCCCTTATCCACCTTCGTAGAATGCAGAGACTTGTCTACAGCAGTTATTTGTCTGTGTTTAGCCCTATGTGATCTCGTCTGAGATGCTGCGCCATTAGCTTTGAGAACAGGAGGTGTCTGTGAGTGCGACTTCTGCCCAGCAGCTTTGTGCATCAGTTCTCCAACCTTTGTGGACTTCTTACGAGAGAGAGGCTGGGACTGGGAAGACAAATCCCCCAATGTGTTGAGCTTCTTTCTTTTCCTAGTCTTCACCGTATCCTTTGAAGCACGATCAGGATCCTCAAGTTTCTCAGTTGATGCATGCAAAGAACGCTTCCCTTGAGCCTTGCTCTTACCACCAGGTACAGAATTAGGCCTACCTGTCTCTTCCATAAGTTCAGAAAGTTTCTTCTTCTTCCTACCATGCTCTGAGATGGGCACATTCTTAGCTATAGAGTTTTCACCACACCCCGACCTTCTCTTGCCAGGAGAAACAGAATCCTTGGCACTGCCATCTCCAAGCCCATCCTCATCCTCTGTGATTTCATCCTTCTTGCGTGCAGAGCTTGCTCTACACCCCAGCTTGTTCTCCTTGAGCAAAGCAGCATCTTTGTCTTTCCCTTTTAAGGTTATACGACCGTCATCCTTTCCCAGCCCTTTCAAACCCTCCAAAGCATCTTCCACCTTGCGCGAGGATCTTAGCCTACGCCCTGATTTGCTCTCACCCAAAACATCATCCACAGCCTTCTCGGCCGGCATTTTGCTGCCATCAACTGTTTCAAGTCCATGTGCATCTTTGGAGGTGTCTTTCTCCTTCTTCGACGAACTCTTCCTATGCTTTGACTTCCTTTCCTTACTCAATGCATCATCTGTTGCGCTTCTACTCGGCGTAGAACTGTCCTCATCCATGGGCACTTTCTTTGCAGGCTCTGGTAGAGCCTCTTTCTTGCGCAATGAGCTCTCACGACACCTTGATTTCTTCTCCTTGCTCGGAACATCATTCCCACCGCTTTTCTCCATCCTTTTCCTCTTTACGTGTGGGATCGCCTCAGCAACATCCTCAATCCCCTCAAAGATCACAAACTCAGGGAGGTCCCTTGGACCCCTCGATCGATTGAATGCCCTCAGCTGCGCTTTGGCGGTTGCAAGGTCAAGACGATCTGCACCAGCCAGTGGATTCTTTCCCAATGCTGAAATATAATCAAGAAATGGTTTACCGCGGAACGTGTCCCTCATGTATGCAGCGTCAACCACAGCACCATAAGCCCCTTCCCGGATGCCAGAATTCTCAATCTCCTGCATCTTGGCAATGCCGGTAGCAAAGCAAGCGCACGAGAGGCCAGCCTCCACGCGGCGCCCAACCTCTTGCAGCACGGCGTCGACGGCGGACACGAAGCCGGACATGGTGCTCTGGCCGGCGAGGCGCGTGAAGTTGGTGCGGAACGGGAGCAGCGCGGAGGCGTCGCTCCAAGAGAAGGTCTTGTCCCAGAAGTAGGCGACGAGAGGGGCGCCCGCCCTAGCGTGCTGCAGCGCGAGCTCCGAAGCGTCGGCGGCGTCGAACACCTGCCCCGGCCACCACGGGTGGCTCCGCACCTTAACCCACACCAGCTCAGGCGGGGCGAATTCGCGGCGGCCCCCCTCGTCCTGAAAAGCGCAGTCGTAGCGCGCGGGCGCGCCGTCCTCCTCACCCCCCTCCTGCGGCGTCTCCTGCTGCTGCTTGGGTCGGCCACGGCGGGGGCTCCTGAGAACCTCCTCGACGTCCGGGTGCATGACGCGTAGGCGCGACGGGCGCGTAGAGGTGCCCCCCTTGTCCCCGGGAGCGTTCTTGGAAGCTTTGGCGCGCGAGGCCATGGTGATGCTGGTGGACAAGAAAGAAACGAAACGAAGAGAGGTTAGGTTAGGGCTCGCTCGGGTTCGAGGGGAAGAAAAGGGACGCCTTCTTTTTCCAGTGGTTCTAAAAGAAATAGAAAGAAAAGGGTGGAGCGGAGAGGGGCTTACACTTATGGGGGCGCTTTCCGGCTGGGCTTGGGACGAAGAGGTCGCCGGAGATCTCGCCGCAGGCGGAGATGGAGAGTGGGGAATTGGAGGAGGAGGGGTGAGTTTGGAATATTGTGGTTAGGAGCAGGGGTCGGATGCCAAAAAATACGCCCTCCCTCCCTCCCTCCCTCCCAGTCCGTCAGTGCCCTACTTTTTCCATTTTTACCCTGCACTTCTCCTTTATTTATGAAAAGCTTCGTCAATGAGGCCTCACGGAAAACGTGTCCTAATGTAGCTATCTTAATTTGTTCGATTTCTTTCCCATTTGCACATCATACAAGGGTAAACATGTAGCATACGAATTACTTTTACAAAAAAAAATTATTTTTGTTTTGTTTTGTTTTGCATGAATTTGAAAATAAAAATGTAAATGCTAAACAATTTCACACCGGCGGTGCAAATCTTTGTTATAGAATCACATTCAAATGCGTACCTCTGGTTGGACCGCAAAAAGATACGCAGCACTAATACTTCCAAAACAAAATGTAGAAGATATGTATTTGGAATCCTGAAATTAATTTGTCCACAAAGATTGTGGAAACATTTTTTTTTATTAAAAGATTTTGATTCTTCTAGAACACAAAATTTGTTCAATACGAAATAGGATTGTACTCTTTTTTTTTACCCTGTGCTTCCCGTTTATTTTCGAAAAGTTTTGTCAATGAGGCCTCGCACGGAAAACGTGATGCTCCTATTGTTCAATTTCTTTGCAAAATAATCCATTTTTTCCTTCCACGATGGGTAATTCTTCCTATCCTTTCTAAGATTTTCCCGAGTAAAAGGTATTATTTCTTGTTCCTGCACATCATACAAGGGTAAATATGTAGTATATAGATAACTTTTTTTTACAAAAGATTTGTTGTAGGTCTAAAACCGAACACGAGTGAGAGGGTGGACGTCAGCCGTCTGACAGGCCATCGTCCACGAGAGTAAAAAATGACACGAAGATTTATACAGGTTCGGCGGTCCGAGAGAACCGTCTTACTCTTATCGGTGAGCCAACCGGGGTTACCTCCGGAGAGAGGCCCCGATGACTCTCCAATTTGAATATGTTTCTTTATTGCTCAAGAGAGTTCTCCTTGAAAAGAGGAATATATGTGATATTTATAAGCTCTTAGGCCTGTACAAATGACTAAAATACCCCTTGAGGTGACTATTCTATGAGTACAAGTGAGGGGTACAATCGGCTTTTGCAAGGCGATTACATTTCTGGATCCGTTAAGCATGTGTTAACTTAGTGGGGTGGGTCCCACTAGAGAAAAGATTAATTATTCTTCCAACAGTAGTCCTCTGCCCCCTTGGCGTTTTGGGGGAAACACCGAAAGGGGTAGTCTTGAATTGTGCCTTTTATACAGATGTTGATATTTCATAAGAGTTCTGATGGTTTTGAACGGTGAGTGCGTCTGAAAATGTGTGCCGAAAACGCCATACCCATGACGGGTCCATGATCAAAAGGCTGCAGAGGATCATTACAGGTCGCTTATGCAGATCATGGTGAACAATGCCTCGCTTCTGTTGTTCCTGAGTGGAGGACTCCCCTCGGCGAGGGGCCGCACGGGGCTATGCGAAACGGCGGATCCAAAAATGTAACCGCCGTGGTCGTAACCACGTTATATAATAGTATGTGTTCATATCGCACGATAGAATTGGATTCTATGCATAACTCGTTTTTGTAGGGATTTATGTGAATAGTATGGCCCATTGTGTATGTAATGCATGAATAGATTTCACATGGCCTGCGTATCATGCTATGTGATAGCCATCGAGCTACATAATATTGTATAATGGTCTGCGTGCCGACATGAGATGCTTGATATTCTTGTATGTAATTCATTACTAGCTTTTAGGAGTAATTGTTTAGTAGATGAATGCGGTTAGAGACTTCAAGCATGATGGTCGGAGGACAGGAAGCATGGTGATGGAGATCGTCATGATAAAAACCATACTATTTCACAATTTAATTTGATTATCTGTGAATGTTTATTCTTCTCATACTATTTGATCATGTTTTTATTAGATGTTTTAACATGGTAGAATAGTATCCCTCAAGAAAAATTAAGTTAATTTGATGCCTTTCCAATTGCTGCGACCATCACGATTTTGATCGTTAATTGGTAGGTCTACCAAAGTAAGGTGCCATTAACTATCTCAATAAGATGGGGTGGGTATCGGACACCCACATGCATAGTGTTGGTTTAACTTAACAAGGATATCAAAAGGGTTTTGGGCTTTGGGGCATAGTGTTGGTCGGAAGTGCATGGAGATGTCACTGATCAAACAAGAGTCATATGTGATATGATTAGCAAAGGGTTGCTTACCTAAAATCACTAAGTTTCTAGCAATGATGCTAAAGCTCACTAGGACTTAATGATTTATGGATCTTAAACTCACTATATGTTGTTTGAAGGAAACATGGTTTATAGTGGGAGTATCTTTTATTGACTGTTGATGATTAAGTTCGACCAGGTATGAACTAGTCGTATGGTAATACGACTAGGTTCAAACTAGTCGTATGGGCATACGACCAGGTAAATACTAATCGTATGGTGATACGAGCTGGTCGTAGACTGGTCGAACATAACCACCAACATGAGTGTCTAATAGAAGATCTTACATAAACATAGTGCTGAATTTTTGCATATTCTGTTGTAGATCATTACACCTACTACTTCTTCTGCACCTACTTTTAATTTGCGATCTATTCTTGAGAAAGAAAAGTTGAATTGTTCAAACTTCATTTACTGGTTTCATAATTTGAGAATTGTTCTCAAACAAGAAAAGAATGAATATGTTCTAGAGAGTCCCTATCCTGAGGAACCAAATGCTGATGCTACTCGAATTGAAAAGAATGCTTATGAGAAGCATTGCAATGACGCAGATCGATGTGCCTTTGCGATGCTTGCGACCATGAACTCGAGCTTGTATAATATGAGACCACAGACGCTTACAATATGATTGTGGGTCTGAAGGGTATGTTTTAGGATCAAGCAAGGGCAAAGAGGTTTAATACCTCTAAGGCATTATTTTCTTGTAGGCTGTCGGAGAGCAATCCGGTCAGTCCTCATGTGATCAAGATGATTGGTCACATTGAGAGTTTGGAAAAGCTTGGTTTTCCCTTTAGCCAAGAGTTGGCTACTGATGTGATTCTCCAATCGCTCCATGCGAGCTATGAGCCTATCATATTGAATTTTCATATGAACAGCATGGAGAAGTCAATGACCGAGTTGCATGGCATGCTTAAAGGTGCCGAGGAGAGCATCAAGAAAAGTTCTAATCATGTGATGATGGTTCAAAAGACTACAACCTTCAAGAAAAAGGGTAAGTCGGGAAAGAGAAAAGACAAAGGAAAGACTCAAGATGAGATCGAGAAGCTCAAGTTGGGTCCTAAGCCTGAATCAAAATGTTACCATTGTTATGAGACTGGGTATTGAAAGAGAAACTACAAGAAGTACTTAGCAGAAATGAAAAAGAACAAGGGAAGTAAGACTTCCAGTTTAGGTATAAATGTTATACAAATTAATCTTGCCACTTCTCTGACCAGTTCTTGGGTATTTGATGCCGGATTGGTTACTCATATTTGCAATTCGATGTAGGGACTGATAAGGAGTAGATACTTGGTAAGAGGAGATGTTGATCTCCATATGGGCAATGGAGCAAGAGTTGCCGCATTAGCTATTGACACTTTACCATTAGCTTTACCCTTAGGATTAGTTATGGAACTAAATAATTGTTATTATGTTCCAGCCTTAAGCAAAAACATTATTTCTGCTTCTTGTTTGGGAGCAGAAGGTTATGAGTTCAGAATAAAGAACAATTATTGTTCGATTCATTTTGAAGATATGCTTTATGGCCATGCTCCATTGGTGAATGGATTGTATGTTTTGAATCTTGACGATGAGCCCATCTATAACATTAATGCTAAAAGACTTCGACCTAATGATGTGAATCCCACTTTCGTTTGGCATTGTCGTCTTGGTCATATAAATGAGAAGCGCATGATGAAGCTCCACAAAGATGGTCTTCTAAACTTATTTGATTTCGAATAATTTGAAATATGTGAATCTTGTTTACATGGCAAGATGACAAAGGCGCCTTTCATGATCAGTGGTGAGAGGGCGAGTGACCTGTTGGCCCTCATACAAGTGGGAGACTGTTGGTGATATGCTATAGAGGCAATCATAGAGATGATTGTATCATGTCTACTATATAACGCAAGGCAATTACATTTCTGGATCCGTTAAGCATATGTTAACTTAGTGGGGTGGGTCCCACTAGGAAAAAGATGAATTATTCTTCCAACAGTAGCCCCTGCCCCTTGGTGTTTTGGGGGAATGCCAAAAGGGGCAGTCTTGAATTGTGCCTTTTATGCAGATGTTGATATTTCAGAAGAGTTCTGATGGTTTTGAACGGTGATTGCGTCCGAAAATGTGTGCCGAAAACGCCACACCCATGATGGGTCCATGATCAAAAGGCTGTAGAGGATCATTACAGGTCTCCTATGCAGGTCATGGTGAACAATGCCTCACTTCTGTTGTTCCTGAGTAGATGACTCCTCTAAGCGAGGGGCCACACGGGGTTGTGCGAAACAGTGGGCGCTCCGGAGGCATGAGGTGGCCGACGAGGGGTCGTGCGGGGTCGCACGAAGCGGTGGAGATGCCGAGGGGGCCGCGAGAAAGGTGGCCGATGAGGGGCCACGTGAAGTGGTGGAGATGCCGAGGGGCCACGCGAGGCAGCGGACGCTCCGGAGGTACGTGAAGCTCCAGAGGCGTGAGACGTCGTCGATGTCGAGGCGCCACGCGAGGCAGCGAACGAGGAGGCGGGAGGAAGCGTCGCCGGCGCGAGGGCACCACGAGGGTGGGGGCGTGACGCCACGAGGGCGCGCGCGAGGTCAGTGGGCGCCGCACCGTGAGGTGCAGCAGGCGCCTCACGAGGGCGCGAGGCTGTAGGGCGTCGGGCGTTCTGAAGGGATGGGGCGGCCGTGAAGGCGCTGTAGGCACAAGGCAGCCGCGAGGGTGCCTTGAGTGACATAGGGCATTCCAGAGGTGCAGTTCGGATGTCTTGGTCTTGGCGCTCCTGGCGCCGCTTAGGTAGGGTCAGATACTTTCCCACCGAAATAAAAACCCGAGCACCCAGATTCGTCAGGGATACGGGTAGGCTACGCTAGCTGACAATTCAAAAATTCTACCACGTAAACCAGGATGCCATGCAAGCAAGTGATCATAGATCGTTACCACCAGACGCGCAGTGCAGCAGAAGAAGAGTTAGAGTAGCCTAGTCCAATGAAGGAAGCGTCGAAGTAGTGGTCGTAGTCAATCGTCGCACGTCGAGTACGTCGATGTAGTGGTCGTAGATGATCGTCCAATGTTCCCGAAAGTCGATTGTCTCCTCCAGCAACCTCTGCAGTTCCTTGTGAAGATCACAGATCGTCCTCAAGCGCAACAGCAACCGCAGTAGTGCCTTTACGGTATCCACACGTCCAGAGAAGGAACTTCGTACGTCAGTGTGCTAGCACCAAGTCGCAGGGGAAGGCTCTTTGAAGAAGATGGCGGCTAGGGTTTCGGTGGAACAACTCACGTGTATCGCATGGCCCCAATAGCCTCAAGCATCTCCTTATATAGTGCTCCGTGACGGACAAACACGTTTGACGAATCGTATCCGTACTGGTTTGTTCCAACCCGTTAAGTGTGTGACCCGTTAGGTTCATGTGTAATTGGTTGTGACTTGGAAACTCCTTTCCGATCACGAGTCGTCAACGGCTCTTAGCAGAACATAACAATCCCAAATGCACACGAATTATATCGGACGAACCTTAATGCAATATGATCTACGACCAGGTCCATATCACTAACGACCAGCTCATATCTCTATACGACCAGTTCATATTTGGTCTCGACTAGTTCGTAACTCCTTTTGACCAGGTTTCGATCACTTAGCGATCATGTTCGACCAGTCTACGACTAGGTCGTATCTCCATACGACTAGTCTGTATCTGATCGAACCGAAAGACCTTCTCGTGTATTTTTCCCTTTGCCTCACGATATCTGGTTGAACTCCAGGTGAGATGTTATGTCATCCATGGACTGTTCAATACTTTCTCGATCGAGTGTCGAATAACTTCACGTGGTCAAACACTTCGACCACTAGTGGCACAGCCATACACTTTCTTTATCCGACCACATCGCGGGGCCCAGAGATATCTATCCTATTATGTTAGGAGGGGCAAATCCCATATCCGACTAGTCACATTCCTCCGTATGTTTCATAGCATACCCGAAAGTTATCTTTATAACTACCCAGTTACAGAGTAGCGTTTGGCAACCCCTAAGTGTACTATTACACATGTTGGAAACCATGCTGATATCAGGTCTAAGGATTATACATCATCATTGCTTGAGACCAACTGACGACACATAAAATCATAACAATCTCAACAGTGTCTCAAGGTGGGGTCAATCCAACCCCATGTTCTCTAACATGTGTTCACATTATTGATTCGATATCCCTATATCCATGACCGGTGAAACATAGTCATCAATCAATACATGTACTGGTCGATAGAGTCACTAGTGTGACATCCGACCAGGGATTCATTTAGAACGACATCATATAAGTTAAAAGAGTTTCACCAACAAGTCACATACTTGTTAATCTTCATAACCAATGATTCATTCAAAGAACAAAATAATATTTATTCAATAACTCATAAACATAGATATGATACAATCATCTCTACGATTGCCTCTAGAGTATATCACCAACAGGTATGATAGGGTAGGGTAAATTTTTTGTTTTATTGAGTTCGATTTTTTCAGTAAAAAACCGGCAAAACCAAACAAACCAAACCTTCTCTGCAAAACCTAGAACAACCCACATCTCAAAGAAGAAGTCAAAGACACCAAATACGCCGCCAAATTGGTGCATGCTGCGGGCCTAAGAATACATTTTTGGTCGAGCTAACGCCAATGATCAACAATATTTGTTTCGAGTGAATCTTGACTCCTATTCAGTCCCACACTGCTCGTCTTAACACAAGTGGTGGTAATCAACTCTATAAGGAAGTTTACAGCGCATGCATACTGTAGTTGTTGGCTACTGTGCTGCACTGGCGAGTGACCGAGTCGACACGGCCAAACACCAAGGGCACTAATTATCATGATGCAGTGTATTACCGTATCGTGGCAATTAGATGTTGCATGATTGCTTGCATAAGGTGTTGAAATTTTTCTTTAATTCTTGCACCGTCTTCGCTTCTTCGTTCCAGAAAAGAAATCGCCGAGAGAAGATGCGCTTGGAACTTTTACTCCCAGAGACCTTTTGGTCCTTGCCCTTCGTGTGATCTCTCCCGTGACTTGCACAAAGTTGACACAGCACCTCTGCCCTCTTGTCCCTTGACGTGATGCACCTTCCTGCTTGTTGCGCCTCCCCCTTGGTACTTCTTCCCTGCTGCTAGAGAAGAAAACGAACCGAGAACAAACCAACACAGCAAGAACGCAATTGGAAGAATCTGATTTTGGTCGGGAGCATTGCTCCTCTTTTTTCTTTTCTATTTCTCCAACTCAACTCCACCTGTTGGTTCATTACATGGCGCTAAGCCCAACCCTTTATACCCAATGCACGCAGCACAACTCAAACGACTCGGACACAGACTCGGATGCGGCCAGGACGGGCGTATACGAACTCAAAACTAAACGGACTCCATCTAAGAAAGGAAACCGGAAAAAAACTTCCTAACGAAAAACTTACCAGAAAAAAACAAGATTAATCCTAACAATCACCCCCTTAATCTTGTTTTTTTTCATCTTGAATATCCCGATCTTCTCATGTATTTGAACTTCCATGTCTTCCTCTTTTACCTGCACTCCTGTGCGTCGTTCTTTCTTGGGCCGATACCGCTCTACCGCTTGCGCTTGCTCCATCCTGAGCCATGCACAAACTAACGCTTGCTGCGTCTCGCACCTGGACTGAACTCGTCCTTCCTTGCACACCTTTGCCTGGCCGGAGCACTGCTCACGACCACTGGATCGAGCACTGCTCCTCTGACTGCCTAGATCGGAGCACTGCCCGACGACCACCTCGGTTTCATCATTACCCGAGCCTCCCGCTCCTCTCTCTTGGACCAAGCCTGTCCACTTCCCTGTGTACATTTTAGATGAGGCTACACCGCCTCTCCCTCCCGCGTCAACTTTGTGTACGTCGCGCCCTTCATGCGCGTGGGACTCACCACCCCCTATAGTTCCTCAGGCTTTGTTGCGCCATATAGACCTCCCAAGGCTCACTTTCTTTGCGCCTCTGCGCCAACTGTGTGCCCTCCGGGTCCCACCATGTCCTCAGTTTAATACTCCGCCCTCTGGCTCCTCCAGATCGCTTTTCATACAAACCGGTTTACAAATTTTCAGAGAAATTTTGTACAACCGGTTTGGGGATCTTTTTACCTTCATCAACAGATCTTTGTTCTTGTCGTGAACACGCAAGAGCTCATCCTGCAGCTCCACCTCGCACCCCGCTTCGCTAACCGCCCGAGATCGAGTATGTTGTTGCACAAACTTGGTATAAAGTAAATATCGAGCAACATCTTCGATCACCGTTCTTGCATCGCAACAACATTGTACCTTTGCCTTTTATTTGTACCGTGGAGCCGTTGCCAAACTTGATTTCTCCCGAAATCTTCTCATCGAGCTCATGGAACATGGAGCGATCTCCCGTCATATGATTGCTTGCTGCACTGTCTAAGTACCACTCATCAGTACGATCGTGATTTCCTCCCTCCGTGTGTAGTTTAGGAAGTACGTTCTCCTCGTTCAACATTACCATGACCGGCGCCTTGTTGACACATAAGGAGAGAAGTAGGGTAGGATCGTTGTCTTCATTTTCACAGCTTCGGATGAGGTTTACCTCCGCTTCTTCTTCTTGTTTGACAATTGAAGCATAGTGCCCATACTTGTCACAGTTGAAGCACTTTATGTGGTCATGGCACTCCGATGCGTAGTGACCATACTTATCACATTTGAAACATTTGATATGTGACTTATCACGGGATCTGTCACCATCGCCTTGCCCAACCTTGTCTTCATGGCCACCTCTGCCAAATCGTCTGTCATCGTTTCTTATATCTCCCTTTACCAGCAATGCCTGCTCATTATGGGACTGATACCTTTGCTCGTTACGGGATTGATACCCCTTCAGTAGCTCCTCATGCGCCTTGAGGGAACCGGTGATCTCCTCGATCTTCTTTTCCTCCAGATCCGGGAGTACATGGCGTGGTGCAGGACGACAGTACAAACTTTTCGATAGCACGCCAGTACTTCTTCACCGCCACGATTCCTCCATCTTTCCGCCGAGAGACAATCTGATTGTACAATGAAGACAACTTCTGGCGAACTCGTCCACCGACCGGTTTTCTCCCATCCGAGATTCTCGAACTTCGGTATGCAAATTCAGAGCTGCACCTCCTTCACACGATCAACTCCTCGCATCTTTTGAAGCGTCACCCACGCCTCACGTGTCGCCTCCTTGCCGGCGAGCTGTTGCATCATGGAGTCTGGCACCACCTGGTAGATGATGGCCAAAGCCGTCTGGTCCACCTTGTCGTCCACCTCCTTGTCCTTCGCCTTCAAATCGACTGCACCCCAGACTCCCTGGGCGCACATGTTCGCCTTCATCTTCATAGCCCACACTGGGTAATTTTCGGTCGTTAGGACAGGATATAGGAGGGAAATCGGCCCATCCCGGGTCTTCACCTTGTCGCCCATGATCTTCAGGCACCACCAAGATCAGAACGCTCTGATACCACTTGTTGAAAATTTTCTTTAATTCTTGCACCGTCTTCGCTTCTTCGTTCCAGAAAAGAAATCGCCGAGAGAAGATGCGCTTGGAACTTTTACTCCCAGAGACCTTTTGGTCCTTGCCCTTCATGTGATCTCTCCCGTGACTTGCACAAAGTTGACACAGCACCTCTGCCCTCTTGTCCCTTGACGTGATGCACCTTCCTGCTTGTTGCGCCTCCCCCTTGGTACTTCTTCCCTGCTGCTAGAGAAGAAAACGAATCGAGAACAAACCAACACAGCAAGAACACAATTGGACGAATCTGATTTTGGTTGGGAGCATTGCTCCTCTTTTTTCTTTTCTATTTCTCCAACTCAACTCCACCTGTTGGTTCATTACATGGCGCTAAGCCCAACCCTTTATACCCAATGCACGCAGCACAACTCAAACGACTCGGACACAGACTTGGATGTGGTCAGGACGGGCGTATACGAACTCAAAACTAAACGGACCCCATCTAAGAAAGGAAACCGGAAAAAAACTTGCTAACGAAAAACTTACCAAAAAAAACAAGATTAATCCTAACATAAGGAATTGATGAGTACATAAGGAGTTACTTCATTTGGGGGATAACCATTCCGGGTTAATCGATTAGCTCCTGTGTTGCAGAAGCTATTGATCATAGTGGTGTATGTCACAGAGCTTGGTCTGCATCCATATTCCAACATATTCTCAAGAAACTCAACAACGCCATCAAGCAATCCTTTTTGGCACAAGAAGGTGATTACTGTGTTGAATGTCACTTCATTTGGTCTGGTCGGAACCAATCAGAGGTTAGGTGCATGCACAATACCAGGCGTTAGTGTTGATGTTAGTTCTTGACTTTGGTCCAAAGGGATGAACTGCAAGAACCTCTTCTCTTTTAAACATGGGTCCCACTCCCACTATCTCTGACTTGTTGCACCCTGCGCATTTGCTTTTCCCACGTGAGATGTCTCCTTGTCTTTACGTGATGTGTTTGTTGTTCAGCACCAAAGACCAAGCACATGCGCCTCTTCTTCCTTCCACGGTGCTTCTCTTCTCTCCTAACCGGGTGGAGCTCCCTCTCGGTAGTCCTCCCTGACGCCTCCACCACCGGCCCTGTGCCTGGTTCCCTCGGCCTGCCCTCCTGCATGCTGCTCGGCCTGCCCGAGCTTGGCTTGGCTCAGCCCCGATCGCGCGCCCTGTTTTCGTCGGCTCACCCAGCCTTCACACGTCACGGCGCGCGTTCTTGAGGGGGATCGCCTGGTCGGCGCACGAGGTGACGCCGCACTTGGCGGAGGGGTCCAGCAACTGGTGCCGGTGTGCGCGGCGTAGGTTCACCTTGAACACGGACAGCGGGTACGCATGCTCATCAGCATCCTTGTACACCTTCCTATACCTCTACACGAAGTTGGCGAAGTGGGACTCGTCTTTCGGCTCAGTCGTTGTCGTGCGCATCGGCGTCGCCGAGGAGCAAAGGGGAGGAAAGGAGCGACCGCCTCATCGGGAATTTCTTGCTTTCCCTTTGCTTGTTTGGATTGATTGGCTCTCATTTTTAGGAAAGCCAGGGCACGGGCGCTAGAAGGCCAGGGCGCTGGGGTGCTAGAAGGCTAGGGCGCTTTGGCGCTATGAGGCCAGGGCACGAGCGCAATCGGCAGGGGCGCTGATTTGATGAATACTGTGAAAGACAATTGTGTTTACAGACACTGAAACGTCGCAGTGCGTGCACCTCCATCACATACACATGGATTGATGATGCGTGCATGGGTGGCAATCAAAATCAAGGAATTAACTGTCGATGGGTTTACACGAAGGATTGACCAATTAGTACCACAAAATATTGCCCTTGCACGGAGTGCCCTGTTTGAACATGATAGCACTGGGCGCCACGAGGGTGCAGCGCGGCCACGAGCTAGGCGTGGGGGCGGCCGTGAGCTAGGCATGAGGCGTCGAGAGATGCTGAGGCGATCATGAGCTAGGTCTTGGGCGACCACGAGCTAGGCGCGAGGGCACCGCGAGGACGCGTGGGCTCGACGCCGCGAGGATGTTAGGGTGCGAGGCCACGAGGACACCACGAGGGCACGAGACCCCAAGGGGGTCAACCTCCTCTGCAGTAAATAGACAATGCAGTTGAGTACAAAAATTGTACTCGTAAGACTTACGATTAACAAACATATACATAGCTACATGCAGGCTTAAATCGATGGAGATGGTTATAGGGTTCATTTTCAGCGTAAAGCCACATTTTATTTGCAATAGTGTAATAGATTAAAGGCAATTTGTTAAAACAGTTTTTAATTGATCAAATATTAGTGAGACAACAATTAATAATAATATTAACATCCTAGAGGTGACTAACCCTAGCCACCACAACAATAGCACGAATTACCCATTCGTACCACACATTCTCAAGTTTTATCGAAATGTTATGGTCTAACTCTTGCAAAACCTAACCAAGCGTGTCCATAACCTAGGACAAGGCTATTCGAATAGTTTGAAACCCCGCAGGGGTGTACAACTTTACCCACATGTCAGACCATCTTTTTGCCAAGCTATAGAGCACACTTCCTTAGGTATGCCGGCAAGGCTACGTCCTACGAGACGTTTTCCAATATTATGTATTAACTACGAGCCACCTATATAGTTACCCATACGTTGTGTCAGAGTCATTGTAAAGCCGAAAGTGAACTAACCTATAGGGGTAAAGCCCCCAGACAACTGCAATGCCCCTCGGTGTGGAGAACCTAGACAGGATTCCACTCCCTCACACCCAACACACATAGACACATTTCTCTTTTTATCACAACACACACACCCACCCCCTGCGACTCGGAGCTAATACACGCCAAAGTACTAACTCAAGAGGGGTCCCATATGTCCCTTATGTGGATGCACACAAAGATGCTTGGATAGTGTGACACAAGATGTTCGATCCTTGTTGACTCGGGCACCAAGCACACACCCAACAGCACACCATCTAACCAATGTGCCCAAGTCTAAAATATTTTATTTTCAGTTCTAGTTTTCCAAATACATTACATACATGAGTACTCTGACTCAAATATTTACTGTGATGATAGAATGACCATCGCCGAAGCGATGATCCCTAGACTACCGTTCTAAGCATGGCTAAGCGATAACAACTCGCATACTACATATAAAGTGACTAGAGCCCATCCAACGAGCTCTAAATCACAGCGGATATAAACCTAAGCTCAGTAGTAGAGGATGGATGTTTACCTACAGTTCATGTATCTATTTAGGTTAACTATCGTAAACTGATAAATTACTTGTCAACATAGCATGCATACATATATTTGAAATTAAAATATTAGCATGCGAACATAATAGGATCAATGTGCATCAAAGGAAGAACTGCTTACCTTACTGGAGATAATCCACTTACTGTTGAGGATCACTCTTGTATTCAACGAATTCGTCGGAACCTATCGAACGTACGAGAAGAACCAATAAGAATGAATAACATCGAATAAACCAAAAATTCAAATTCATTCAACATGCATCAAACTCACACAGTGGGTAGAGTATGATTTTAGAATAATTCAGAAACAAAAATCATTTTATTTGGAGTTAAGAAGAATTTTCTAGGAATTTTCCAAGTTAAAAGAATTTTTAGTGTAACAAATAATCATAATTGGAACTTAATTCTAGCACCAACATTTTCTGTGGTAGTGACATGTTTGAAACCTATTCCATGTTAAAGTACAAAAAGAATGAAAACCAACAAAATTTGAATCATTCAAATTGGAGCTACATTAAATTAGTTATGAAATTTTGAAGTTATAAGAATTTACGATGCAAAAGTAAATCATTTCGGGATTTCTAAAAGGATTAATTACCTTTTCTACTCATCTTGAGCTAGCCCTAGCCACTGACTAGTGGGGTACGCTAAACAGTGCTTCAAATTTCTATTTAATTTTCGAAATAAAACTCCCGACACGTGGGGACCACATGTCATAGAGTAGGTTTATGAGCACAGTGCGTGGACTAGAGTCCATGTGCACTGTCCACCGGTCCACGGGGTGGATTGCTGTCCAGTTTAAGATGCCGGCCCCACGCGTCAGTGTGAAACTCAGATGTGGTATAATCGCTTGAACGACTTTCTATGCAAGAAAGGCTGCACGAACAATGAGGATTGTCCCTATGTATTTATACTACTTATAATGGATTTTGTATAATCTTAGAGTATGAAGATGATCAGAATATCATTGGAACCTTGGAAGAAATTAAGAAAGCAAGCTCTTACCTGGAGTCAGAGTTCGAAATGAAAGATTTAGGTAAAATCAAATATTGCCTAGGCTTGCAGCTTGAGCATGCCTCTGAAGGGATATTAGTGCAACAGTCAACCTACACTCAAAAGGTATTAGAAAGGTTCGGCTTTGAAAAAACATATCATTCGAAAGTGCCATTGGTCGGGAGATCTTTGCAGCAAGACAAGGATCCGTACAGACCTAGAAAAGAGGGGGAGGAAGTCCTAGAACCAGAATTCCCATACTTAAGTGCAATAGGAGCACTCATGTATTGAACAAACTGTAATAGACCGGACATTGCATTTGTCGTGAACCTATAGCAAGGTATAGTGCACACTACTACAAAAAAGCTAATACTGGACGCCTCATCACAGACGGTTGACCAAAACCGTTTGTATTACATGCAATCACAGACGGTTTTAGTTTAGAGACCGTCGTATTCTTCGCGCCGCTAAAAACCGTTTGTGAAGAGGTAATATCACGCATTTATTCATAATGAAAACCGTCGTGAAGTATCACGATGGTTCTTAATAATAACCGCTATGATAATTCTACATATCACGCACGGTTTTCACCGTTTAGATACCTCACGCATTTGGTTCTTAACAATATCCGCTCGCGATATTACTACATATCACGACGATTTTTAATTATAACCGTCGTGATAATATCGCCATGACTCCCGTTGAAGCCCGGCGAGTTTCTTAAGTAAATCGATCGTCTCTTCGTCGCATCAATGCTGCTTCGGCTCCCCGATGCATCTCTTCGTCTCACGCTCTGAATTTATTTCTTGTTTTATAAAAAGGATCATCCGCCATCGAAGATGATCATCCCCACATATAACTCTACTACTCTTAAAAAAGCAGAAACAGCTGCCTCTTCTGCTTCCTTGTCGCCGGCATTGATGGCCTACCTAGCCGTATGTACGAGCACCTCTCCGGCTGTACGTTAGTAAATGCTTCGAAAGAACACTATTTCAATAGTGTCTTTACTCCTCTGTCCGAGGATTTGCCGGAGCAGGTGACGACCACCTTCCGCCGTCTTAACATCCTCCTCCGCCGTGTCTTTCAGGTGATCTCCCACTTTCGGCGAGTTTACTGCGTCATCGACGTGGTCCTCCACAACGATGTTGCACGTTTCTAGGAGGCTTGCCATCACTTGGATTGCTTAATCGAGGCGGCAGGTGACCGAGTCGACCAGGCCGAGACCCCTCAAGCAAGGGAAGAGAGCCTATGGGCTCAATTCTTCTTGATTCAACAGTTCGAGGGTTTTCGGGAAACACTCAAACGAGCGCGTCAGCGAGTGGACACATTTCAGGCTTCGTTCGATCACGAACCGTCCAACGCCGCCGCCTACAAAGTTTTGAAGATGGAGATAACAGCCTACCTCCGTCACTAGAAAAACTTTGTTTATTTATAGGTTTCTACTTTTTAAAATCTTTGTAAGAAGCGGTAGCCTATTTGTTTGCCCATAGGAAAATTCCAAAATGAAAAAAATCTAGTTTGGAGGTGAAGTTACTATATTAATTATATATTGAATTATTACTATATATATATATATATATATATATATATAGAGATGGTTTAGTGGAACTAATTAATTAATTATATATATATATATATATATATATATATATATATATATATATATATATAGTTAAAGCAAATTTTATTGATATTTAAATGACAAAATTGACATATAAACATGTAATTTCTTCATGTCATGTAAATGTATATACATGATGATATGCTCAAAACATAGAACTTGAGAACAACCATATCACAGACGGTTCCATAATAGAACCATGTGTGATATGTCTCATATCACGGACGATTATTATGGAACCGTCTGTGACATGGGACTTTTCACAGACGGCTCTATTACAGAACTGTATGTGATATGTCTCATATCACGGACAGTTCTATTGTGGAACTGTTTGTGATAACTATCACCGACAGTTCCATAATAGAACCGTCTGTGATAAGTCTCTTTATTAGTAGGAGCCCGGCCGCTAGGGTTTGTGCCCGCCCTAACTCGTCACTCCCCAGCGCATTTACTCTTGTTTGTTCCCCTCCCCACCTCGACTCCGCCACCCGACCCCGTCACCGACGCCGCCCTTTTTCCCGTCATCACCGGTTGTGACACCACTCTGCACTGCACAAGATACTCGTACGATAGAAGTGTCATATGTAGTGTCAGGGTCGTGCCACAACTACAGTGACGCCGCCACCCAATCCACTAGGCTTGGCCCCACGTGTCGCCTGCGCCGCCACCTGCACCTACTGCCTGCCCACGTCCATGGCTTGGTTCTCCAGCATGGCCCTCGCCTGCTCGACCTCCTGCGCTCAGGCCCTGGCCCCCTTGGCTTTGCTTTCCCCATCCTCCCTCTATTCTCCTCTCTGTTAGCTTCTTGTCTTTTGTTGAGTTTGATTTTTATGCTTGAGCCTTAAGTTATGTCCTCGATGTTTGTGTGATTTATGCAAGGTGAAGGAGATGGATGAGGGTTGTCTTTGGTGGTGGGGTCACCACCGTGGTTCTTATTTGTCTTGAGGTATCACCTCCTTACTCCCTCTCTGTCTCTACCCCTTGCTCTGTGATGAAAATGGCTAGTGCTCTATGATGGATGCCGAGGGCTACTCTTGGTGTGGTGGGTTTGGACACCCTTGGTCTTCTTTGTCTTCTTTGTTGAATTGCTCAATGATGTTAATAATCTTATCTTTGAAAGTGAATTGATAATGAGTTCATATTAATTGTCCCCTTGCTGTGATGTAATGATGTTAATAGTCTTATGCTGAAATTGAATTGATAATTAGTTCATATTAATATTCCCTTGCTCTGTGATGTAAACTAAGGGCTATCGGTGTATGTGCATTCTGTGCATCTTGCTTAGTTCATGTTGTGGGTTCAGACTGACAAAAATGAATGGGGCAAAATTGTAGGTTTGGTTAATGCTCTCTGATGGATACTGAGTGTTATTGATACCAGTTCTTTGTGCTTGGTTGGCTTACATGGGATGTGGTTCAGATGGAGCTTGACTACAATTAACTTTTCAGATTTGTAAATGTTAGGCTAATTTGTAAAGCTGTAATTAACATACAAATTATTTATTAATTGGTGTGTATTCTATTCGAAAATAAGACCAAATGAGTCAAAAACTACTACAACACCTCTTCACCTGTCCCTCACCATTCATTTCACATTTGTCTATGTAACCGTGTTCATACTGGTCAAGTTCTCCTCAATTGTGTCCTAGGTACGTATACGTCCTACCATTCTATTCATGGTCTCTTCTCTATAAAGTCTCCAAGCAGCGGCTACTTGTGCCTTTAAAACCGACTTCACACACACACACACACACACACACACACACACACACACACACACACACACACACACACACACACACACACATATATATATATATATATATATATATATATATATATATATATGTTTGTAGTCCCTAGCCACTTCGGGGGTGCGTGAGGAGGATGAGGCTGCAGACCACGGGCAATCTCATCGAGCCTGCAAGTTCAAGGAGCATGGTTGCCCTGGATGTCGTCGATAGGTAATTGGACTTGACATCAAGAAATGGTTGGTTGCTGATACATGAAGCCACTTCCCAGTCGGAGTACCTGCGTATCCGACTGGGAAGTGGCTTCATGTATCAGCAACGAACCATTCCTTGATATCAAGTCCAATTACATATCGACGACATCTAGGTAATTGTATATCCACGCGCTCTCCTGGAAGCCGTGTTTCTTGAACTTGCAGGCTCGATGAGGTTGCCTGTGGCCGCTATCTCATCCTGCTCACGACCTCCCGAAAGTGGCTGGGGACTACGAACAATATATATAATATATATATGAAGCCGGTTTTAAAGGCACAAGCAGCCACTACTTGGAGGTTTTATAGAGAATATACTCAGACGGCTGTGATGACCTCATGTCATCACTGACCCATAAACTCAGACGGCTCTGGAAACCGTTTATGATGACGTTTTTGAATTGTCTGTGAAGACCTTTTCTGTAGTAGTGGCAGAACCTACCAAAAGGCATTGGCAGGGAATAAAGGACATCTTTCGATACCTCCAAGGAAGCAAAGACCTTAGTCTGTTCTACAGAAAGAACCAAGACATGTTTATGAATGGCTATGCAGATGCTGGGTACTTGTCAGACCCACATACAACTAAGTTACAAACAGGCTATGTATTCATATGTGGTGGAACTGCAATTTTATGGAAATCGTCTAAGCATAGTCTTGTCTCAACTTCGACGAATCACTCGAAAATCATAGCACTGTACGAGGCCTCACGAGAATGTGTTTGGCTTCAGCGAATGATTCACCATATTCAGCAGTCGTGTGGATTGAATACCGCACAAACCCCACTATTATCTATGAAGATAATGCAGTTTGTATTGTACAAGTACAGATGAGTTATGTGAAGAGTCATCTCACAAAGCATATCAAAGACAAATTCTTCTATGCTCTTGAATTACAAAAGATGGACGAAATTAAAGTACTGTATACTAAGTCATGTGAAAATCTTGCAGATTTATTCACTAAATCGCTTCCAGTATCTAGCTTTGAAAGATGCATACGTGGAATTGGAATGATGAGACTTAGAGAAGTGCAGAATTCAGGGAGAGAATCTTCACGAACTCATTATTGAAACTTGATCACGAAGATCGAGTACCCAAAGAGTAAATTCTGGAGATCAAATGAAATAGGGTGGATTGTACTCTTTTTTCCTAAAGTTTCTCGGCTAAGGTTTTTAATGAGCCAATTCGCACAACGCAGCAGAACGTGTATTCTGTACTCTTTCTCTAAATTTTTTCCACTAGGTTTTTATGGAGTTTTGACGAGACATGAACATATGAGGATGGGTGCCTAAGGGGAGTGTTGGGAAACCATAGGCTTGGCCCAGTAGCCGGCTCATGGGTGTACGCCTCATCTAAAACCCTAACAAGGCCTGTAGTCTATAAATAGGGGGTGTTAGTCATTGTAAAAGATTGATCATGAGAAGAGAAATAAAGGGAAGAAAGAAGTCCCCTATATCTCTGTTCAATCTACTATTTGTTTTTGCATTGTTTTGTGTGATTCGATTTCCGTCTACGAAGTGATCGTTCGGACTAGACTCGTCAGCGACGGTTCCTCAAAAGATATGATAAGAGGTGGTTGCACTCCTCTTATGCGTGGTGTTCAAATCAATTACAAAAAGGATTCTCCAAATGCATTATGCAGATTACGTTTTTTTTACACAGCGTGCTTATCATTGTATAGTCTCGCTTATAAGGATATATATCTCAACTGTCATAACAGGGTTGTCTTCTCTTTACTTGGAAGAAATGTGAGCGCAATCCTATGTGGTAAAAACACAATTTTAGTGTTGCGGACAGTGATAATAACTTGCTGAGCCCTCTCGAAAGAAGAAAAGCAATGCCTTCATGAACACAAACTAATGGCATGTTTGTATAGTTATGTTTTTCTTGGATAGGTCCAATCCCAAAAGTTGCTGAAAATGCCCCCTCACCCAAGCACCCCCTAATTTGTAGGAGTGTTCATTTTCTAAGGAAAAATAATAGTTGGATCTGATCCTTGTCTGATTTTGAACGGTATTGATTGATTGACTTGTGGCTTTCATCGGTGGACACAGCGTTACATTTACAGGTGTGGTGTAGATGTAGGATAAGAAACATTGACCTGCTCCTCCTATGGAACTATGGAAGCAAAGTGCTAAGAGCATGACATGAAGAAACCTGTAGTTTGTACAACAGTCAGCATGCGCTCAACAAGCAGGAATTACAAACTTACTGAGGGGCTGCACAGCAAGAACTAACGGGCAAATGAAGGGCAGAAGGTTATGTCGAAGAAGGCTGCAAATTTTCTGATGCCTCTGTATCCTTCCTGCGGCGGCTGCTGCTGCTGCAGCCTTAACTGCTTGATTTGATTTGAGCCGAGTAGTAGTGCCCCTAGTCACTGATCCCAACAAAAACTTTTTTTGGCTTCTGCTTTTTGGTTGTCTCACTCTTGTCATCACATCATACAATTCTTGATGCTGCTGGCATGCCGGGCTGGGCACCTGTGCATCACTGGGAGTAGGAAGGAGACCAGTAAATATACCACAATTAATTTAGATATATGCCACTCAGAAATACGACGTTTCAATATATGCTACTCAGAATCTTAAAATTAAATTTATGCCACTCTAAATCTTTTTGTCTTTGATATATACCACTCTATGACATTTTTGCCCTTAACTCTTCTTCTTCCTTCCGTTTTCTTTATCTCTCTCTTCAATTTTACCATCCATACTGGAAGTTAGAACAGAGATGGAGGAAGAAAAAAAGGTACGCTCGATAGAGGCGTGAGATGTGGGAACCTGGAAATAGGTTTGTAGTCAAGTCACATTGATGGGGTACCTCGATTTGACATCGAAATTGTGTGGTTTAGCTTTAATCGAAGTCTTCTGGAGAAGTTTCGTATACTCATGATGGGTTTTGATATCAGTTCAAACTTGAGATCCGAGAGGTGGAGATCACGAGATTGGAAGGGGTTTTCACATCGAGAATTGTTCAGACTTGATCATGATCCGAGCTCATGCCATGCCATAAGGTGAATCTATTGGTTGAAGCGACAATTGAAATTTCAGATGCCATCTTGATGCTCCTCATAAATAATGCTCATGCATATGAAAAATCTATAGCAACATAATATATCATCGATTAGTTTCTTTTTTAGATAATGGAAGAGAATACTCTCTCCTAGGCCTCTGCATCCAAGATGCACACACCCCATTTATTTAAACAAGTTAAATGACAAACAATCAGGAAAAAAGCGGCTTGTAGCCTTACAACCGGAAGACACTTGAACACCGCAAAACCTAGGAAAACCTCAACCAAAGCAAATCCTATGACTAAGCCGCCACCCACGAAAATTGAGGATATGCTTCGCCACAAACTCCAACCTTTGGCTTCCCACCATCATGGTCTCCTCACGGTTCTTTTTTACGTAGTACTGCCCATGCATTCACCAGATCCACTCAATAAGATAACACCGAACGGATTAGTTAACTTTTGTTGTTAAAAATAACCTCATTTCGACATAACCAAATAGACCAACATAAGGCACTAACCCTACCAGAGTTGTGACTTTAGCAATTTAGGAATTCCATCTAACCAATTCCCAAACATGTTAGCCATGTTAGTTGGAGGATCTAAATTGAGCGCACACTTCACAACCCACCATGCCATTCGCGCAAAAGGGCACTCAAAAAAAGGTCTCAATTGTTTCCTCTTTATCTGTAAACAACATTTTGTGCTTCCTCTCCAATTTCTTCTAAGTAGGTTGTCTTTAGTTAAAATAATCCCTCTTTGAGGTACCACATGAAAATCTTTACTTTTAAAGGAATCTTAATGAACCAAAACCAACTCTTAATAGGGGTTTGAACATATCCTATAAGCGCCATAAAAAGATCGAATCAAAAAAGTCCCGACTTATTCAAATGCCATCTGAAAACATCCTCTCACACCTAAATGAACATTAGAGATTTTTAAAATCATCTCATTCCAAGCAAGTAACTTATTACCCACAAGAGGTCTCTGAAAAGAAATATTTAAGGGTTCAACTCAAAACATTAGCTACTAAATCGTCCCTCCTCCTAACCACATTGTAAAGCATTGGAAATTGCCTTTGCAGAGTTGAATTTCCCACCCATATATCTTCCCAAAACCTAACGTGCCTTCCGCTTTTTAACTGAAAGAACCAAGGCCGATAAAATGATCTTTAATTTTCATAAGCCCCGACCAAAACTGGGACGCCTCAGGTTTCTTAACCACCTGTGAAAGACTCTTCTCACCCAAATATTTCTTTGTAATCTACTAGTGTGATAATATCGCATGGGAGGTAATTGCGGCCAAGATCAGAATGGTCAGGACTCAGGATGGATATTCAGTCCTGCCAACAAAACAATGAACTAACAAACAGTGGGGCGACAGGCTGACAACCCATCTTGCTGATCGAAGAGAGAGAAAACGGGAGGAGGAAGAAGAGCTAGGGACAAAAATGTCCTAGAGTGGCATATATCAAAGACAATAAGATTTAGAGTGACATAAATCCAATTTTAAGATTCTGAGTGGCATATCTCGAAACGCCGTGTTTCTGAGTGGCATATATCCAAATTTGCCTTTTTTGAAAGAATGATTGCACAGGGAAAGGCACGCAATGCATATCTCGTTGATTGGTGCAGGCTATATAGCCAAGTATAGTAATACATCAGGAGGTTGGTTTAGGAAACATATGTACGAGAATCAATCTAATTAATGCTATTCCTATCTTTGGTTAGCATGATCGAGGCGCCTTTGGTGGGATCCCGCGACAAGACGCGCGTTGCCATGTTTGGTAGTCTAACACCCCGCAAAGGTCAACCGGGAGCATGACGGACGTTGAGACTAGAGCGGAAGTCAAGAAAGAGCGTGGACGGAAGTCCTTTGGTAAAGATGTCTGCGTACTGAGATGCTGAAGGAACATGGAGGACGCGAACGTCGCCGAAGGCCACACGATCCCAAACAAAATGGAGATCGATCTCCACATGTTTTGTGCGTTGATGCTGAACAGGGTTGGTGGAGAGGTACACCGCTGACACGTTATCACAGTAGACGATGGTGGCGGACTTCGGTGGGCGGTGTAGCTCAGTGAGGAGTTGGCGAAGCCAACAGGACTCGGCAACGGCATTAGCAACGGCGCGATATTCAGCCTCGGCGCTGGAGCGGGATACCGTTTGCTGTCGCTTGGAGGACCAAGAGACCAAGTTGTCGCCGAGGAAAACGGCATAGCCAGATGTGGACGGCGCGTGTGCGGGCATCCCGCCCGATCGGCGTCGAGTAGGCCACCGTGTCATTTGCCAGAAAGGGAGAGTTGGAGGCCGAGAGTAGTCTGTGCCCTTGAGATATCGCGGATCGTTTCACAAGGTTGAGGTGTGGCTCCGAGGGTCATGCATGTGCAGAGCGAACTGCCGAACAAAGATGAGTGATGTCCGGACGGGTGAATGTCGGTATTGGGCGCCAATGAGGCTTCAGAGAGGGGGGTCACCACGGGTACCGACGCGGCCCGGAGCTTGACGCAGGACTCCATCGGTGTTGTGGAAGGGTTGCACGAGTCCATGCCCGCCCGGGCTATTATCTCATGTGCATATTTCTCCTGTGAGAGAAAAAAACCATGGGGCGAGCGCTTGACGGAGATGCCGAGGAAGTAGTGGAGAGGACCGAGGTCGGTCATGGAGAATTCCCGATGAAGGAGCTTGACGATGGAGTGTAGTAGTACGGTGGAGCTGGCTGAGAGCAAGATATCGTCGACGTCTGTATGAGTCTGTGATGTCGGCGCTTGGTGTAGATGAAGAGGAAGGATCACTTTTGGAGGCGACGAATCCGGTGGAGAGTATGTATGTGGCGAAGCGGCTGAACCAAGCGCGTGGAGCCTGCTTGAGCCCATATAGTGACTTGTTGAGACGGCAGACGTGGTGGGGGCGAGATTCGTCAACGGTCGAAATTCATTGGCGATGAGACCGTCTCCTCAAGTGTTCCATGGAGGAAGGCATTTTTGACGTCCAGTTGATGAACAGGCCAGTGGCTGCCGAGCGCGATGGAGAGGACGGTGCGGATCGTCGCCGGCTTGACGACGGGGCTGAATGTTTCGTCGTAGTCGATGCCGGGTTGTTGCGAGAAGCCACGGAGTACCCATCGGGCCTTGTAGTGTGCAAGAGATCCGTCGGGGTTGAACTTGTGGCGAAAAATCCATTTGCCGGTGACGACGTTGGCGTTGGCGGGTCGTGGAACAAGGGACCATGTTGTGTTATCAGTGAGAGCGCGGAACTCGTCGAGCATGGCTGTACGCCAATTTGGATCCTTGAGGGCGCTGCGGTATGTCTTGGGGATCGGCGATATCGTGTCAACGTGGAGGTCGAGGACGTCACGGGGAAGTATACGCAAACCGGACTTGCCACGAGTCCGCATGCTGTGGTCGTTCGTGACGGGCGCGATGGGCGCAGTGCGTGTGTCGAAGGAGTGAATCACTGCTGGTGGCGCCGAACTTGCCGGCGTCTTGACATCGTGGCAGTGAGCCGCAAGGAGGCGCTGGCCGAGGGCGGGGCCCGTCGTTGAGCCGATTGAGCAGCCACCGGTGGTCAGACAACAACAAGGAGTTGGGCGGCATCTGCTGATGGCCTGGAGGTGGCCTAGGCGCAAGAGGTGGCCCAGCGCCGCCTCGATGTGGCCAAGACAGCGCTGCGTGCTGCCGCAAGTGCGTCTGTGGAGGAGGCGGCTCTGGTGAAGTAGGACCTGCAGAAGACCAAAAAACCGGATCATCGTGCTCTAGGAAGGTGTAGGTGGACTGGGATGGCGATGTGGTTTTGGCGAAAGGAAAAATAGTTTCGTCGAAAACGACGTGGCGAGATAGGATGACGCGATTAGTTTTGAGGTCTAGACATTTATATCCTTTGTGGTGTGAGGGGTAGCCAAGAAAAACACATTCGATGGAGCGAGGCGCGAGTTTATGTCGCGATAGTAGCAGAGAGGTTAGGGTAGCAAAGGCAATCGAAAACACGTAAGTGATTATAGGATGGTGGGCGACCATGTGACCTTTGGAAGGGTCTTTGTTGTGAAGGGTTTTTGTGGGGTGGAGGTTAAAAAGGTATGTAGCAGTGGATAGGGCGTCGGCCCAATATTGTGGAGGCATGGAAGCTTGAAACAATAGAGATCGAACAATGTTATTTGTGGAGCGAATGACACGTCCGGCCTTACCATTTTGTTGGGAGGTGTGAGGGCATGAGAAACGTGGGAGGATGCCATTTTCAAGGAAGAAGGAGCGAGCAGCGAGGTTGTCAAACTCGCCGCCGTTGTCGCACTGTATGCCCTGAATAACCAAATTGAATTGTGTGGAGACAAAAGCGAAGAAATGTTTGAGAGTGGGGAGGGTGTCGGACTTAAGACGAAGTGGAAAAGTCCACAAATAGTGTGTAAAATCATCAAGACATACAAGGTAGTATTTTAGGCCGGAAACACTAAGAATGGGAGAGGTCCAAAGATCACAGTGTATAAGTTCGAATGCCTTTGACGTACGAGACATAGAAGAATTAAAAGGTAAACGAAAATGCCGACCAAGTTGACATGCATGGCAAATGTCACTACCCATGTTCTTATTACTTGAAATAAAAGAAGATTTTGCTAAATGAGATAGAGCCGACGGCCAATGTGACCGAGGCGGCGATGCCAAATTTCTTCTAAGTGGTGTGGGCAAGAAGAGTGAGGTCTTGTACGGTGTAGGAATGTAGATGGGTAGAGTCCACCGAGCTATTGCACCTCGTAATCACGGTCTTGGTTCGGAGATCCTTCACAGAAAGGCCAAATGGGTCAAATTCAATTGAACAAGAATTATCGGTAGTGAATTGACGGACGGAAATGAGATTTTTAATAAGACCGGGAGAGACTAGAACATTGTTGAGAGAAAGTTTGGTGGAGGGAGATGGAATGGTGGTATGACCAGTGGCGATGACGTAAGCGAGACCCGTTACCGACGATGATGGACTGAGAAGAAGAGGGAGGGAGAGAGCACGATAATATACCGGGGTCTGTAGAGAGGTGTGAGGAAGCACCGGAGTCCATGTACCATTCGGAGACGCCAGGTGGACGAAGTGTCATGGCATTCATTGCCTGGATGAGGGAGTTCGTGTCCTGAGTTGGAGCGAAGATCGTCCGGCGCCGGTGGTCAGAAGCGAGATGGGCTGCGGTGGCGGAGATCGGGGCGACGGGCCTAGAATGCCTGCACGCCCCCTGGCGTGTGGGCTGGACCGGCCATAGCTGAAATGTGCCGGTCCAGGGATTGAAGAAGGGGGTGCCCTAGACACCGCCGCTGTGGACGCCGTTGTTGCAGCCGCCGGTCCAGGGATTGAAGAAGGGGGTGCCCTGGACGCCGCCGTTGTTGGAGCCGCCGCCACCGCCGTTCTTCTTTGGCTTGGGCTTGTATTTGCCGCCCCCGTTGGAGCCTCTGCCGCCGCCACCACCACCGCTACGAAAGCCGGAGTTGTTGGAGCCGTGCGTCGTGGAAGCGAAGAGTTGTTGGTGAAAGTGCATGCGGTAGGAGCCGCCGCCGGTTTAGGTGACTTGCCTCGTCCATCTCAGAGAAGGGATCGTGCCTCGAGGAAGGAGGGCGGAGTCTTAGTGGCGATGATGGTGGAGATCGTTGCGAAGCGCTCGGTAAGGCCGCGGAGGATGGTGAGGACGAGAGTCTCGTCGCTGATGGTGTGGTCGAGGTCGCCAAGAGCATCAGCGAGAGACTTCATCTTCTGGCAAGATCTTCGGACGGAGGTCGCTTTCTTGTGCGGTGTGGCGGAAGTCAGCTTCCAGAGAGAGGACGCGGACCTTCTTGTTGTTGCGGAAGAGGCCGTCAATGCTTGTCCAGATCGTGTGTGCTGCTGAGCCGGGGCTGAGGACCATGCCTAGGATTTCTTCGGAGAGTGTGCTGTATAGCCAGGAAACAACGGCGAAGTCGTCGAGGTCCCAGTCGGCTGCGGCGTCGGCAGGCTTGGGGCCATCAAGATGGGCTTTGAGAGAGTAGCGGCTGACAAGAACCAGGAAAAGTTCACGCCAGGTGGTGAAGTTGGGTGGGGAGAGTGTGAGGTTGAAGGGGATGTGGGCTTTGATATTGACGGCATGGTGCGCCAGAGGAGCGGCGATAGGCCGCTGCTGTTGTTCGGCCATGGTCGACGAGGGAGGAGGTAGGATCTAGTTTAGTCTGATACCATGAAAGAATGATTGCACAGGGAAAGGCACGCAATGCATATCTCGTTGATTGGTGCATGCTATATAGCCAAGTATAGTAATACATCAGGAGGTTGGTTTAGGAAACATATGTACGAGAATCAATCTAATTAATGCTATTCCTATCTTTGGTTAGCATGATCAAAGACGCTGCTGGTGGGATCCCGCACAGTACGTGCGTTGCCATGTTTGGTAGTCTAACATTTTTATCGTCTTTCGAGTTTCGGTTGGGCGCCCGAGCTGCTCTTCATCCTCCTCATCTATAAACTTTTACTACAGTTTTGTTTTATACAGTGTAACTACTGGAGTAGTAACCTATACAGAAGCATCTGTATGTGCTTTGGCAGTAGCAACTAGTACAGCTAGCCCAACTTTACTCTCCTCAATTCAAGATGTAGAGTACTAGTAGTACATTGCATTGCAGCGGGTCGTCCAAAACTTAGTTTACCGTTACTAGATCTCTTGGCATCTTGCAAATACATCAATCTATCTATCTTCAGGCTAGTGTAGTAGTATGAAAACTCAACTATGTATATTCGATAGGGAGGAGGGGTACATTACAGTGCAAGCTGCGAAAAAACAGACAAGGTCCACCCAGCCGAGTACAATGAGTTACAATCCGAGCTCCCATCCACTGGATATTGGAGTGACTCCACTCCATTGCAGTAGTAATTGAAAATGAGTATCAGTCTCTACTTTCAGAAAGGCCACGGTACGTAGCGCACAGTACAATTGAACCCTAACTATACTGCGGCGTGTCCTTATCGTCAGAGTCCACGATGGATTCTATAAGGTGAATGTAACTAGGGCACACCATGTCCTCCTACGTGCTAGGGAACATGACCCACCCGAATAGAAACAGCAAATATGCAATTAGGTGGCATCAAACCACCTCCTCCGTTACGTCATTTAGGCAATACATGAATCATCGCAGCCAGGCTTGTGGGACGCCCTTACACCTCCCGGGGATAGGCTACCCAAAGCGATGGCTGAGACATGCCTTCCAGTCCGGCGACCTCGGAGAGGGAACAACTGCAAGACCTCCCAACGGCAGGCCGGTCAAGAAGCTGGCGTCCTGCGGTGTCACGGTCATCTCCCCCCACCTGAAGTGGAACGTGTGGGTCTCTAGCCGCCAACGATCAACCAGAGCGGAAAGAAGGGAGGCGTCAATCAGGAGGTTCTGCCCCATGTTTAGCATGTGGGCGAACGCATATCGACCTGATCGACGAAGCCTCCCAAGATATCGTCGCCCAACGCCAAGTTCCGCCTCGGTCCCGTGTCACTGTGGTTGGCGCCCATCGCCACCGATCCAAGCGTGATAAATCTTTGGACATCCCATGCCTCCTCAAGAAGGGGTGGTAGATTACATGCCATTGCTGCAAATAGAGAACACCTCATAATTAGCGAATTCATTTAGGTGGTAGATTACATACCATTGCTGCAAATATATTACATGACAGATTGACAGTAATTCTGCATGTAACAGTTGAAACTGATATAATGTATGCGCTTTTTCTTATGTCCGGGATTATGTACGCATATTATTAAGTAAGTACTTAACGCTAAAAATTACAATAACAAAAGTATTAAATACCGCGGGCGAGCGAACAAATGATTGAAATTTGTTTAGCTAATCTAATCGGAATGAGAGCTTAACTCATGAAAAAAATCGTCGGCCGTGCGTTCTTTTAAATAGATAGGAAATGTAGACATCGAATGACTTCACAGGACGTGACGTAAAGAAGAAGAAAAACGAAAATAGAAGAAACAAAACGGTCGACGTGAGTAGCACCAACTTGCCGTGCCTGGGGCTGGAGCAGGTCCTGCCGCATCCAGGACCAAATCTATAACTTCAGCAGAGGCAAATTGTTGGAGAGTCCGTATTAGATCCTAATAATGAGTTGTATTAGATTAGGACTCTACTTTGAGACTATAAATAAAGGGTGTGAGATCCTACGGGAGACACACAATATTTCTCTCAAATCAACATGGTATCAGAGCCAGGTTCCCATCCACCACCGAACCCTAACCCTAGCCCCCACATACCTCAGCCGCCGCCGCCGACGCCGTCGTTCCCTCTTCGAGCCGCCACCATCGTTCCCCCTTCCCCTTCGCATCGCCGCCGTCATCCGTCGCCTCACGGACGAATCCAGACGTCCGCCCGCTCGAACCCACGCCACGCTTTGCGCCTCAGCGTCTTGCGCCGCCGCCGCCGCCAGACACGCGGCACCACTGCCGCTTCAAGGCGTCGCCTGGTCGCGTGGGCCTTCGTCGCTCGGTCACGCGACGCCAGACGGAGAGCCGCCACCGCTCTCGCAAGCACGAAGTCGGGATCCGCCGAGAAGTCGCCGATTTGAAGAGAGGAGCAAGATTGGGGAGAAGAAGGCAGCGCTGTTCGGGGAAACGCCGAACCCGGCTTCTGTTAGGAGACTTAAGCCGAACCGAAGAAAGGAGTCGGCCGGCTTCTGTTCGGAGAAATAAGAAAGAAGGATTTTTTATTTTTCTTTGGATGCTACGGCTCGGCATGATTTGGCTAACTATGAAGGTAGTCATGCAGGTTCGGCAGAACATTGATGCGTGAAGAACTGCCATGATCGTGGAGATACGCGCGGCATATCTTGGTAGTAATTGGCATTGTTCTGGTTGTTTGAAAAGATGACCCCCGAGGAGATTGAGGCTGCGAGAAAGGAGGAAGAAGCCGCAATAAGGGCGGTAGAAGAGAGAAGGAAGGCTGTTGTTGAGACTACTTCCTCACTCGTAACTCAGGGTGACATGAGAAGCATGTTGCAGGACCTCTTCACGGTGGGTATGATAGGTCCGAGGGCTGGTGCAGGGTCATCTGACTTAAAACTGGAGCTGATGCCGAATGATGTGAAGTTGGAAGAAAATAAGAATTACCTGAGTTGGTCTAGAAGGGCACAACTAATTCTAAGGACGAAGGGGATGGAGCACTACCTGCGGGAGACTTGCGTTGAGCCTGCAGACAAGGCAAGCATGGATTGGAGGATGTGGAACACCACCAACTCTGTGGTGGTAGCTTGGTTACTAACTTCGATGTCTCCATCCATCGCTCGGATGGTGGAGATGATGTAGAGTGCACCGGTGATATGGAAGACATTGAGTAACATGTACTCCGGGGCAGGAAATGTGATGATGATGGTGGAGGTCGGGGCAAGGTGGAGGCCTCAAACAGAGGAGAAGATCTGCCCAGAGTATGCTAGTGAACTGCAAAGAACTATGGGCGATTTAGATCACTATGATCCATTGCGCTTAACATGTGCCGGTGATATTGAGGCTGGCAAGGTGTGGCTACAACGCAGACGGGTTACACACTTTCTAAAGGGACTAAACCCAAAGTTTGAGAGTAGAAGGGCTGCCATGTTTCACTTGGCAAACCCGCCTACTATCGAGGAGGCTATTTCGGCTATGGTGCAGAGGTGGTTCGACCACGAGTAATGGGGACAACACCCCACCAGATCCGCATATGCCATACCGGATGATAGAGAGTGCTACAAGCTGTGGAATAAGAGGACATCTGAGCCGTGCTTGTCCTTCTCCACAGTCTGGAGGTCGAGGTGGAGGTCGTGGTGGTCGTGGAGGCCGAGGTGGAGATCGTGGTGGTCGTGGAGGTGGAGGTCGAGGAAGGGGCCGAGTTGGCCCTGTGGCTAATGTGGCCTTGACAAAGAGATTACGCTCATTACTCGACAAAGCGAGCAAGCTATGCAATGGGAGAAGTGGCGGCGAGGGAAAGGTAAAGGCATTGGAAACTTCTCATGATTCCACCTCCTTTGGTAACTTTGCAAACTATGCCCACGTAGACGAAGGTACTCAGGCACATGCACTTGCATCCACATATAAGCACTCTCATATTGATTGGATCATAGATTCAGGGGCATCCAAACATGTCACGGGTTAAGCTTAGTGCTTTTGCATCTTACACCTCGTATACTCATTCTCAAGCTGTCCAAACGGTGATGGAACCTCCCACTCATTCGGGTGTAGGATTCAGAGAGTGCACACCATCTATTGCTTTATCATCCGTCTTGCATGTTCCCTCCTTTCCAGTCAACCTTCTTTCAGTTAGTTCTATCATTGACAAATTCAAATGCACTGTCACATTTGATGAGGATTCGTGTTTGTTCCAGGAGAAGAGAACCGGGAAGAGGATTGGGACCGAATAAGGCGAATGGGCTATGGTACATTGATCGAGTTGATGCGGCATTGGTCGTGGGTCATAGGAGGAATCGAGAGAAGTTTTGTTACATCATCGCCGCTTAGGACATTTATCATTTCGAGTTTAAGCCGGTTATATTCGATTTGTTCAAAAGGGTAGACAAGAGTAAACTTGTTTGTGATGCTTGTGAGTTTGGAAAGCATACACGGTCTACATATAGCAATATTGGTCTTGAGTTATGAACCTTTTATATTAATACATTAGGATGTTTGGGGTCCGTGCTCGCCATACTTACGTGAGTGGTTTTAAGTGGTTTGTCACATTTATTGATTGTTATACTCGTATGACTTGGATTTATATGATGAAGCACAAGAGTAAGGCCCTTCGATGTTTTCAGGACTTCTATAGGATGGTTGCTACTCAGTTTGACTCCAAGGTTCGGATTCTTCGAACAGATAATGGAACTGAGTATGTTAACAAGGAGTTTGCAGCGTATCTATCAGAAGAGGGGATACTTCATCAAACTACTTGTCCAGGAACCCCACCTCAGAATGGAGTGGCTGAAAGGAAGAATAGACATTTATTGGAGGTAGCACGTTCACTCATGTTTCAGATGAATGTGCCAAAGGGATTATGGAGCGAGGTAGTGATGACGGCAGCATATCTCATCAATCGCATGCCGTCTCGAATACTTGGGATGAGGTCTCCAGCTGAACTTCTTTTGGGTAAGCAAGAATTCAAGGTGCCTCCTAAGGTGTTTGGTTGTGTGTGTTTTGTACGAGATCACAGACCAGCAGTTGGCAAATTGGATCCACAGGCATTGAAGTGTATCTTTATAGGCTATTCGTCAAGTCAGAAGGGCTACAGATGCTGGAACCCAGTTGAACGAAAGTTATTCGTGAGTATGGATGTGACATTCGGGGAGTTTGAGCCTTACTACACGAGTGGAGGCACTCTTGATCAGTATTTAGAGATCTCTCCTATCACTGAGGGTGACAGTCGAGAGGGGGAGAACAAAGAGAGTCAACGAGAAGAAATTATTGTGGGGACAATTCCATGCCCAAACCTAACGGAATATACGAGAGATGTGATAGCCCCAAAAGAATTGAAGGATTATCAGCGAAGACGCTTTGAGAAACAGGGGGAGAAGCAGAGAGACAAACAACAAGACTGAGCCACCAACAAGCTTTAGAGCAATGAAGCCTTGCCACGGCTGAAACGACCTTACAGCAATGCGGCCTTGCCGATTGATCGATCCCAAATCCTCCTCGGGTCTTTCTCAATCAAGTTCCTTGCCTCCCCTGGGGCGAGTGGTAATGTTCATTCTAATCACTCCCATATAGAATTACCACTTGCACAACGTGAGAAACTAGAGCTAATGCAGAAAGCCTCCATCTGGTATGGTTTTGAGCATGACATTGCAAATTTCATCTCATATTCTCATATCTCACCATACGAGTATTCATTGCATCTCTTGAGACAATTGCATGTTCCAAAGGATTGGCGAAGTACTAAACAGATCCTAAGTGGAAGGATGCTATGAAGGAGGAACTTAGTGCACTTCGAAGAACAAGACATGGGATCTTGTTCCACTTCCCGAGAAAAAGGGCGATGAGGATGCAAATGGGTGTTTACAATTAAACAAACTCTTGAAGGCAAGGTAGAGAGATAAGGCACGATTGGTTGCAAAAGGTTACAGTCAAACATATGGGATAGATTATGATGAGACCTTTGCACCAGTGGTAAAGATGAGCACAGTAAGAACGTTGATCTCCTGTGCAACTAACTTCGGATGGCCCCTACATCAGTTGGATGTGAAGAATGCTTTTCTACATGGTGATTTACAAGAGGAGGTATACATGGAGATTCCTCTAGGCTTTGAGAACATGCAGACTGAGATGAAGGTGTGTAAACTCAAGAAGTCTTTATACGGTCTGAAGCAGTCTCCAAGGGTGTGGTTTGATAGATTCAGACGTGCAGTCTGTAGTATGGGCTATTCTCAGTGCAATGGAGATCATACTGTATTTTATAGGCATAGAGGATCACATATCACTATATTGGCAGTCTATGTTGATGATATTGTGATCACTGGAGATGATGCTGAGGAAATCAAGTCCTTGAAGAAAAGACTGGGAGAGGCATTTGAGGTGAAAGATCTTGGAGCTCTTCGATACTTTCTTGGGATCGAGATTGCTCGTTCTTCAAAGGGTATAGTTCTCTCCCAGAGGAAGTATGTTCTTGATCTGCTGGCAGAAACAGGTATGCTTGGATGTCGCCCTATTGCTTCACCCATTGATAGGAATCACAAGCTATGTGCTGAGTCAGGAGATCCAGTTGACAAGGAAGCTTATCAAAGGCTTGTTGGGCGTTTTATCTATTTGTGTCATACAAGACCTGATATTTCATATGCAGTGAGTGTGGTTAGTCGATATATGCATGATCCCAGAACAGGACACATGGATGTTCTCTATCGAATCCTGCGATATTTGAAGAGTAGCCCTGGGAAAGGCCTTTGGTTGTGAAGAATCAACATCTAAATGTGGAAGGGTATTGCGATCTTGATTGGGCAAGCAAAGTGGATGACAGGAGGTCTACTTGGATATTGCATCTTTGTGGGAGGTAACCTTGTGTCATGGAGAAGTAAGAAGCGAGGAGGTTGTGGCTCGATCTCTCGCAGAGGCAGAGTACTGAGCGATGGCATTGAGTGTGAGTGAAATGATATGGATGAAGGGTTTATTATCCGAGCTTGGTATGGAGGAATAATCTCTTGGTGTTGCATTGTGACAATAAATCGCAATCAACATTGCTAACAACCCGCTCAACATGATCGTCTGAAGCATGTTGAGATTGATAGGTTTTTCATCAAGGAAAAGCTCGATGGTAGAATATTGAAGTTGGAATATGTCAAGTCCGGTGAGCAGGTTGGTATTTGTTTTACTAAAGGGTTAGGTCCTAGTGAGGGTGCTACAATATGTAACAAGATGGGCATGATTGATATCTTCGGTCCATCTTGAGGGGGAGTGTTGGAGAGTCCGTATTAGATCCTAATAATGAGTTGTATTAGATTAGGACTCTACTTTGAGACTATAAATAAAAGGTGTAAGATCCTACGAGAGACACAATATTTCTCCCAAATCAACACAAATCTCGTAAGGTTACGTGGAAGAAGGCTGCAAACTTTCTGATGCCTCTGTATCCTCGCTGCTGCTACAGTCTTAACTGCTTGATTTGATTTGAGCCGAGTAGTAGTGCCCCTAGTCACCAATCCCAACAAAAACTTTTTTTGGCTTTTGCTTTTTGGTTGTCTCACTCCTGTCATCACATCATATGGAGTTTGTTTGGTCGATGTTCTAGAGTTTATGTCTGAGAAAAAATGGTATCTAGAGATAGTCTAAAAAATAGATAATTTTTGTCTGGTTAGACAAACTTAAAGATAAGTTGTTTGGTTGAAAATATGTGCCTGAAATCAGTGAATGAAAAATAGAACGTTGGATTGAAGCTGTGGACGGTGGATCAGAGAGCCTAACTCCAGGCGTTGGTTTTTGGAGGCCTGGCCTACATCTCTCGCCTGGCCCTAGCAGCAATGAAGGGAGTCAAGCAAACAAGCATCCGGCGTCTTCCAGAAAGTCTCCCGGTCAGACAAGTTGCAGTCAGGAATCAAACCAAACAAGCCCACAATTCTTGATGCTGCTGGCATGCCGGGCTGGGCACTTGTGCATCACTGGGGAAGGAGGCCAGTAAATACACCACTGGCTTCTTGTTACTGAATGAGAACTAATTTCAGATGGACGTCATGTTGACAGCCGGCGAGCGGTTCTTCATCGTCTTTCGAGTTTCGGTTGGGCGCCCGAGCTGCTCTTCATCCTCCTCATCTATAAACTTTTACTACAGTTTTGTTTTATACAGTGTAACTACTGGAGTAGTAACCTATACAGCTAGCCCAACTTTACTGTCCTCAATTCAAGATGTAGTAGTACTAGTAGTACAATGCATTGCAGCAGGTGGTCCAAAACTTAGTTTACCGTTACTAGATCTCTTGGCATCTTGCAAATACATCAATCTATCTATCTTCAGGCTAGTGTAGTAGTATGAAAACTCAACTATGTATATTCGATAGGGAGGAGGGGTACATTACAGTGCAAGCTGCGAAAAAACAAACAAGGTCCACCCAGCCGAGTACAATGAGTTACAATCCCAGCTCCCATCCACTGGATATTGGAGTGACTCCACTCCATTGCAGTAGTAATTGAAAATGAGTAGCAGTCTCTACTTTCAGTGCAGTTCCAGTACGGCCGGTCAAGAAACTGACGTCCTGTAGTGTTATGATCATCTCATCTCACCTAAAGTAGAACGTGTGGGTCTCCAGCTGCCAATGATAAACTAGGGCGGAAAGAAGGAAGGCGTCAATCAAGAGGTTCTGCCCTATGTTCAGCATGTAGGCGAACACAATCAGCCCAGGCCGACGAAGCCTCCCAACATACTGGTCGTCCAACGGTCAGGTCTCCCTCGGTCCCTGTGCCACCAGGGTTGGCGGCCCATCGCCACCGATCCAAGCGTGACAACGATGCTAGACGTCCCATGCCCCTTCAAGTAGGGGTGGTAGATTACATGTCATTGCTGTAAATAGAGAACAACTCATAATTAACGAATTCATTTAGGTGGTAGATTACATATCATTGCTGCAAATAGATTACATGACAGATTGACAGTAATTCTGCATGTAATAGTTGTAACTGATATAATGTACGCGCATTATTAAATAAGTACTTAACGCTAAAAATTGCAATAACAAAAGTATTAAATACCGCGGGCGAGCGAATGAACGATCGAAATTTGTTTAGCTAATCTAATCGGAATGAGAGCTTAACTCGTGAAAAAATCGTCGGCCGCACGTTCCCTTAAATAGGTAGAAAACGTAGACAGCGAATGACTTGACGAGATATGACGCAACGAGGACGTCACGTAAAGGAGGGAAAAAACCGAAAACAGAAGAAGCCAAAACGGCTTTCAGCGCGCATAGCACCAACTTATCGTGTCCTGTCCGGGGCTAGGAGCATGTCTCTACCGTATCCGGGACCGAGGATAGTTTTTTTTTTTAAAAAAAAAGAGCAGAGGCAAATCTCTTAAGGTTATGTGGAAGAAGGCTGCAAATTTTCTGATGCGGCGGCAGCAGCAGCCGCCTTAACACTGATCCCAACAAAAACTTTTTTTGGCTTTTGCTTTTTGGCTGTCTCACTCTTGTCATCACATCATACAATTCTTGATGCAGCTGGCATGCCGGGCTGGGCACTTGTGCATCACTGGGAGTAGGAAGGAGACCAGTAAATACACCACTGGCTTCTTGTTACTGAATGAGAACTAATTTCAGATGGACGTCATGTTGACAGCCGGCGAGCGGTTCTTCATCGTCTTCCGAGTTTCGGTTGGGCGCCCGAGCTGCTCTTCATGCTCCTCATCTATGAACTTTTACTACAGTTTTGTTTTATACAGTGTAACTACTGTAGTAGTAACGTATACAGAAGCATCTGTATGTGCTTGGCAGTAGCAACTAGTACAGCTAGCCCAACTTTACTCTCCTCAATTCAAGATGTAGTAGTACTAGTAGTACATTGCATTGGAGCGGGTCGTCCAAAACTTTAGTTTACCGTTACTAGATCTCTTGGTATCTTGCAAATACAGTGCCGGGCTCAGAATTAAATCTTAAGTATAGACTTCCTCGTCGGACACCGCCTCGCCACGCACTACTAGGGTTTGATCGCTCGGTCATCGCTCGATGGCTCGACGCATTGCGTTGAGTTTTTGTTCAACTAAACTCTTTTTTAGAGAACAAGTGCTCAATAAACTAATAAAATGTATCCTTTTGGAATATGTAAACATTAAGCACTCATATTACTCCATATATATCTTTTCATGGTTCTTATGAAATTGTGATCATGATTTAGAATGATTGCTTAGTATAAATCCTAAAAGAACAAATCAAAGGAAGGAGCACCATGCAAGTACTTACTATTAAATTTTGACAATGCTATCGCCAAGTCCTAATGTTCACACTCACGGTACGCGGAAAGGATCTTTCTGTTCATACCGAAAAGGCGTGTCCTGGAAAAGAGTAGTGGCGGTCTAGCGGATCTAACACTTCGAAACCAAATTCAATTCATTCCCTTTGCAGATCTAATTAATCATGCATGCGAATGTGATAATCAATGAGAAATTCAACAGGGATTGAGCATAGTTGCACCAAGGTTAAAATCCCAAACGTACCTGCAATTCTGATCGGCTGATCCCTCCTCATCGATCTCCTCTTCCTCTTCATCCCTACCTTTCTTGCACCGGTGTGGCTCGTCCTCTCCGGCCACCTGTCTAGAAGACGATAGCACCGAGCCACCGACGGCAATCTGCACACACCACGACACCACGGACCACCGCAGCGTCGACGGCCGTAGAGAAGCCTTTAGGGCTGGGAGCAGAGCCGTCAATCACCCGCGCTCCGTGACCTCCGTCGGCCATCGCCGCCTCGGTCGCCCCACCCAAGACTGGGCCAGGCCTTTGTCACGCACTCCCACCTCGCCGATTCGCCATTTGCATTCATACCAGCTGCCGCTTCTGCAGTAGGGCTAGGGTTGGGCGAGACTCGCGCGAGAGGGGAATTGCCGAATTGGGGATTGGATTGGGAGGGGCTGTCGGTGTCGCCACTCGGTTGGGCTGGGTGGGCTGGCCTAGCGACGGAGTATTTGGAGCCTTCGAGGCCCAAATTGCCTAAATGTTAGACAATGAGCAGAAGCGAAACAAAGCCGAGCTTTCTCTCCGACGGTGGAACCAGGGAAGCAAAGGAGGGACGAAAGACCAGGGGTAGGGGGTTTTCTGGCCGGTGGTAGCTCTGGCGGATGCCAGAGCTCGCCAGAATGGTGGGTACGCCCCTATGCAAATCCGCCAGAGCTCGTCAGAATAGTGGATACGCCCCTATGCAAATACATCAATCTATCTATCTTCAGGCTAGTGTAGTAGTATGAAAACTCAACTATGTATACTCGATGGGGGGGGGGGGGGGTACATTACAGTGCAAGCTGCGAAAAAACAAACAAGGTCCACCCAGCTGAGTACAATGAGTTACAATCCGAGCTCCCATCCACTGGATATTGGAGTGACTCCACTCCATTTGCAGTAGTAATTGAAAATGAGTAGTAATCTCTACGGCCTACGAGTACGGAAGGGTTTGGATCGACTTCGACTTGGACCACCTAAATACTTAACCAACAGTTACTGCTTGATTTTTGAAACAAACAAACAAACGTGGCAGTGGTCCAAACCCAACATCGATCGATCTCTTTGTTAGATGTTAGACATGTCTATTGTATAGGGCGATCTTTGCATATTTATCCACACATGTAACTTATATATTTTAGCCTTTGGTCCATCAGAATAGATCAAGGGATTCATTTCAACATAAATCATACATGTGGAAACCCTAACCCTAATTCTTCCACCCACGTGACCGTCGCCGTTGTTGTCACCACGCCGGAGCTCCTTAGAAAGATTAGATTACGATCCTTAAGATCAGATTATTTAGAAAGATTAGATTAAGATCCTTCTGATCTCTTTAAAAATCAAATTGCAATCCTTCCGGTCTCTTTATTTGTAAATCTATATTTGTAAGACTCTCTATTTAAAGGAGAGGAGAGGGTGAAATTAAAGCAAGCAAGTTTAGTATCTCTAATCTTCCTTCCCTAGCTCTCCTCCACCGGCCGAACCCTCCTCCTCCTTGCCACATCCCCCTCATCTCCCTTGTGTGTCACCTCCCTCCACGCCATGGCTTCGGGGCGCAAGCCCAGGGCTAGACCACCCACAACACACTCCTACCCTATACGATCTAATCCCGAAGCATGTCACAACTTGGTATCAGAGACATGCATTGCCCTCCACATGATGGCGGGCAACGGCGACGCTGTCACAACACAACTCGCCGAGCTCCTGACGCACATGAAGAAGCTGGATACCATTGAAGCCAAACTACTGGATTTGGAGAAGACACAACAGTGACAACAGACTGTCCTCACCCATCTCGAGGGCGACAAAGTAGTCGCCGCCGTGGGCGGCGGCAAAGTAGTTGCCGCCGTGGGCCACTGATTCTGCTGAATAAGGATGCGCCAAAGGGATGAAGTGCGCGTACTTGGAGAAGTGGTCCACCACTATGAGAATGGCAGACTTGCTGCCCACACGCGGGAGCCCCTCGATGAAGTCCATGGCAATATCCTCCCATATGTGAGAAGGAATTGCAACGATTGTAGCAACCCTGCAGGTTGGAGGTGTTTTGTCTTATTGTGTTGACATGTTGCACATTCCTGGACGTAGTATTGCACTACCGACCTGGCCTATGGTGTGTGGTAGTCGTGGCGCAGTCGATGTAGAGTCTTCTCGATGCCCTCGTGAAAAACATCATGGTCGGCAGCGAGGATGTCCCCAAGTAAGGCCGAGTTGGGCAGAATATAGACACGTCGGTTGAAGAGTACCAAGCCATCGACCAATGTCCACGGGGCACCAAGGTCGTCAACCGTGATCTGGTCGCAGAAGACCACCAAAGCTGGGTCTGAGTAGGTGGTCATGCGGACGACATTAAGGAGGTCGAAGTGCAGAGCCGACAATGCGAAGGAGGCGCCAATGTCCGAATCACGGCGGGAGAGCACGTCAGCCACTGCATTAAGCCGGCTTGGCTGATATTCCACCGGAAAATCAAAGCCGAGCAACTTGCTGACCCAATGGTGTTGGGGAATTGTTGCTAGGCATTGATCCAAGAGAAACTTCAAACTGTAGTGATTGGTACGGACGAGGAATGAGTGCCCCCAAAGATAGGGCCGCTAGTGTTGTACAACCTGTACCAGGCCAATCAATGTGTGCTCATATGCAGCAAGCGCGTGATGACAGGTGTAACATCCCGATTATCGAGCTTTTTGGAAATTTTCAAATTAAAATTAACCATTCGATTTTATTGGATTAATAAAGCTTAACTTGAAATTTTAGAAAATAAAAATAATTTAATATGAGTTAATCAAACTCCAATTAATTCAAAATCTGGTTAACCTAGTCCCAGGGACAGCTCCAATTTCAAAGAGACCCTACAGAATGCCCGCAAATGAGTTAGCAGAATTAAAGAAGCGGAACGAAGAATTGCAAGACAAGGGTTATATTCAGCCAAGTTCATCTCCTTGGGGAGCACCGGTACTGTTTGTCAAAAAGAAAGATAATAGTATGAGGATGTATGTGGATTACAGATCACTCAATGAAGTCACAATCAACAAGTATCTGTTGCCTATGATCGACAATCTCTTTGATCAGTTAAAAGGAGCAAGTATTTTCTCCAAGATTGACTTAAGATCCGGTTATCATCAGTTGAAGATCATACCAGTGGACATCCCCAAGACTGCTTTCACCACAAGATATGGACTGTACGAGTTTACAGTAATGTCATTCGGTTTGACGAATGCACCAGCTTATTTCATGAATATGATGAATAAAGTGTTCATGGAATTCTTAGATAGGTTTGTAGTGGTATTCATCGACGATATTTTCATCTACTCAAAGGATGAAGAAGAGTATGAAAAGCATCTCAGGACAGTTTTAGAGAGGCTCAGAGAGCAACAGCTCTACGCCAAATTCAGTAAAAGTGAATTTTGTCTAAGCCAAATAGTTTTTCTCGGACATATCGTGTCAGCAGGAGGAGTTGTAGTAGATCCCGCCAAGGTTGAAGCTGTAATGGATTGGAGGCAACCCAAGTCCGTCACCGAAGTAAGGAGTTTTCTTGGTTTAGCTGGGTATTACCGAAGATTCATCGAAGGTTTCTCCAAAACCGCTAGACCTATGACTCAGCTTTTGAAGAAAGAGAAGAAGTTTGAATGGACAGATGCTTGTGAGCAAAGTTTCCAAGAGTTGAAGAAAAGACTAGTATTTGCACCTGTGTTAGTCCTACCCGACATCCATAAGGACTTTGAGGTCTTTTGTGACGCCTCTCATCAGGGCCTTGGATGTGTGTTGATGTAAGAAGGTAAAGTCATGGTTTATGCATCTCGCCGATTGAAGCCTCATGAAGGAAATTACCCTACGCATGATTTGGAATTAGCCGCGATTGTGCATGCCTTGAAGATTTGGCGGTATTATCTCATCGATAATCGCTGTGAGATTTTCACGGATCACAAAAGCTTGAAATACATCTTCACTTAGTCAGAACTAAATCTCAGGCAACGAAGATGGTTAGAACTTATAAAGAATTATGACCTTGGAATCCATTATCATCCGTGCAAAGAAAATGTAGTGGCAGATGCCCTAAGTCGAAAAGGGTATTGCAACACTATGATGGTTCAGGAGAGTCAGCTGAGACTGTATGAAGAATTGTGGTATCTGAATTTAGAGATTGTTAACCAGGGTTGTGTAAATACTTTAGAAGTTCAACCAACCATTTAGAGTCAAATCAAAGAAGATCAAAAAGAAGATGAAGACATCAAAGAAATCAAGGCCATGAATCACCTTACTCCATTCAGACAGGAAGTACCAAGATGTACCAGGATCTAAAGGAAAAGTATTGGTGGGTCAGTATGAAGTGAGAGATAGCTAAATTCGTTGCACAATGTGATGCATGTCAAAGAGTTAAAGCAAAACATCGAAGGCCAGCTGGATTGTTGCAGTCTTTACCAATTCCTGAGTGGAAGTGGGAACAAATCGGCATGGTCTTTATCACCGGTTTGCCAAGGACCCAATCGAGATATGATTCTATCTGGGTTGTGATTGACCATTTGACTAAAGTAGCACACTTTATACTAGTCAAGACCACTTACACAAACAGTAAATTAGCAGAGTTGTACATAGTTAGGATCATTTGTCTACATGGAATACCCAAAAAGATAGTGTCCGACAGAGGATCGCAGTTCACATCTAGATTTTGGAAGAGCCTGCATGAAGCCTTGGGGACCAGACTCAACTTCAGTACAGCGTATCATCCCCAAACAGATGGACAAACGGAACGTGTAAACCAGATTTTGGAGGACATGCTTCGAGTCTGTGCCATAGACTATGGGAAGAGTTGGGACCAGAACCTTCCTTATGCAGAATTCACGTACAACAACAGCTATCAAGCCAGCTTGCAAATATCCCCATTCGAAGCATTGTACGGCAGACAGTGTAGAACCCCTCTCCTTCGGGACCAAGTAGGAGAACACCAGTTCTTTGGACCTGAATTAATTACGGATGTTGAAAGTAAAGTAAGAATGAAAAGAGAACGATTGAGAGTGGCTCAATCCTGACAGAAAAGTTATGTTGACAATCGTCGCAGAGAATTGTCCTTTGAACCATGAGATTTTGTCTATCTCAGAGTAACTCCACTCAGAGGAGTAAGGAGATTCCAGACCAAAGGGAAATTCACACCAAGATTTGTTGGACCATATAAGATTTTGGAAAGAAAAGGCGAAGTTGTGTATCAGTTAGAGCTACCGGCATCTTTATCCGCAGTTTATGACGTCTTTCATGTGTCACAACTAAAGAAGTGTCTTTGAGTTCCAATAGAGCAAACACCGCTGGGGAGCATCAATCTTCAAAAGGATCTCACCTATGTAGAGCAGCCAATCAAGATTCTTGATGTTGCAGAACGTGTTACCAGAAGTAAGATCATTTATTCATGCAACGTTTAATGGAGTAATTACTCAGAAGAAGAAGCCACCTGGGAATGAGAAGAAGATCTGAAAGCATAGTATCCCCACCTTTTTGCTGACCAAGTCTAAATCTTGGGATTGAGATTCCCTTAAGGGGGGTAGGTTTGTAACATCCCGATTTTTGAGGCTTTTTGGAAATTTTCAAATTAAAATTAATCATTCGATTTTATTGGATCAATAATGGTTAACTTGAAATTTTAGGAAATAAAAACAATTTAATATGAGTTAATCAAACTCCAATTAATTCAAAATCTAGTTTATTTGAATTTTATTGGATTTAAAGTCAAAAAGAGTATTTTAAGTGATTTCTTGAATTTTCTGGAATTTAAAAAGGGTTTTCCTTTTTCCCAAAAGCCAAAAATAATTTATTTGAAAAACTAAAAGCTAAATTTAAGTTGTAAATAAATTTATTAAGTTCAAAATAAGTTAGAAAATTTCTGTGAATTTTTCCTAAATTTTTGGACTTAATTTTCTATTTTCTAAAAAGCCTTTTCGATTTCTTGTATTTCTTAAATCAAAAACCATTTGGAAATCCCAAAAACCATTTTGGGCCGATTCTTCCGCGGCCCTTTCCTTCTAGCCCTCGGCCCGGCTCACCCTACCATCCAGTATTTCACCAAAGACCAAGACCTCCTCTCCTCCTCTCACCGACAGGTGGGCCCCACCTATTGGCGTCATTCTCCCCGTCATCTTCTTCCCATTGCCACCCCATGCCACCTCCTCGCGCACACCCACGTCACCGCCGTGCAAAAGTCACCGCCTCACCCGCGTTTTCCTCCCCTTCCCTCCCTGTTTCAACGCGCATTAAACGAGCTTGTCACCACCGCACCCGCGCCATGCCTCTACTCCACCACCCACGCCCTGCCTCACCTGCTCCTGTCCCGTTGCCCTGCGCTAGCCAGAGCTCCACCTTGCGCGCCTATGCCGTTGAACCCGCTCCCTACTCCTCCTCGGCCCCTATAAAGGCGAGCACCGGACGCCTCTCCTTCTCCTCCTTTCCCCCCACTTACCTCTCTCTCTCTCTCTCGCCTCTGTTCGCCGGATCTTTGAGCTTGAAGCTCGTCGGCCAAGCTCCTCCCCGCCGCCATTTGCACCGCCTTCGGTGAAGCTCCTCCACCTTGGTCCGCCCTTTCGGCATCGCACGACTGAGGGTGTAACGTCCCAATTTTCTGAGCCTTTTTGAAGATTTTCAAAATAAAAAAGAACCATTTGGTCTTGATGAGAGTTCTAAGGCTTAACTTGAAATTTCGGAATTAAAGGTGTTTAAGATGACTAAATCAAACTTCAAACTAATCCAAAGTTGGTTTCTTTTGAGCTTGTTGGAGTTCTCTGGTGTTGTTTTTCCCCTTTCTCTGTTCGCTCTGTGTTTCCCTCGGCTCAGCTCCTTCTTCTCCAGACCTTCCTTTGTTTGGATGTGAGGGCCCAGACCTCCCTTCGTTTGGATGTGAGGGTCCAGGCCTCCCTTCGTTTGGATCTGAGGGTTCGTACCTCCCTCTCAGTCTAGACCACCCTGTTGGTTTAGACCTCCCTTCAGTCTAGACTTCCCTGTTGGTTTAGATTCCCCCTTCCATTTGGACTTTCCCTTAGGTCCAGATCTCCCTTTCGTTTGGACCTCTGGGTTGTCCTAACGACCTCCGTGTTGTCTTGGCGACCTCCGGGTGGTCCTGGAGACTTGCCACGATGACCCCTCGAGTCAAAGACCAAAGACCATCCTCCTGGTCTTTTTGCAAAGACCACCCTCTGTGGCCGCGATCTCCCCCTTTTGTCGTTTTGCCGCGACCTCCCTTTTTGTCGTTTTGCTGTGACCTCCCTCTGAGGCCGTGACCTCCCTTTTTGTCGTTTTGCCGCGACCTCCCTCTAAGGCCGCGACCTCCTCCTTTTGTCGTTTTGCCGTGACCTCCCTCTGAGGCCGCGACGTCCTCCTTTTTATCATTTTGCCGCGACCTCCCCTTGTCCTCTAGTCACGACCTCTCCTTGGGTCACGACCACCCCTCTCGATCTTTTTGCAAAGACCACCCTCTCGATCTTTTTACAAAGACCACCCTCTTGGTCCACGACGACCCCTTGGGCCGCGACCTCCTCTGTGGTCACGACCTCCTCTTGGGTCATGACCTCCTCTTGTCACTCCTGCTCACCTTCTCCTTCCTCTCGTCGCATCACTACTGACGCAAAGGACCTTGGGCATTAAATGCTGTTGTGTTGCATTAAATGCTACTGCTTTCTGCAGTACCTAATCCCCCTTTTGTCACTTCCCCTACTTGCCCCCATCTCTTCCTTCACCTACCCTTGAACTCGTGCGTTTTCACCGGGCTATAAAAGCCTAAGCAACCCTCTCTTATCTCCTTTAGCCTTCTCCAGCTTTCTTGCTCTGCTCAGGACCTTTTCCTCAGGACCTCCTTCGACCTCTCCCTCTCAGTTAGACCTCCTCCCGAGAGCCTTTTTTTTAGTTCTTCTATTCTTGAGTTTTTCTTGTGGTTCTTGTTTGGTAGTCTTTGGTTCTTATTTGAATTCGTTGTATTTATTTGGCTCTTCTTGCACGTGTAGATTCTGACTTCGCGGAAGAGTTCTTGGACCCAGCGACCTCGACCGAAGAATCCCAGCTCTTCATTGAAGGCAAGTCGTAGACATTTGATTATATCGAACCCAGTTTACAATACTACTTTGTTTTATACCAACATGCATGGCTATTTGTATGAAAATGGTCTGAGAATTAGCTAAATACCTACTTGGCTATATGGCTCCTTGAATACTTGTGTTCGACATGTTGACATGTACCTTTGGACACCATAGGTGGGTAATCTTAGTTGGACATTCTTATTGTGATAACCAACACGGGTGCGTATATTACTTAGACCTGCTTTAGATGTGCGACGTCTCTCGATCACATGATTCAATAATGTTAAACTTGACTTAATGATATATGGAATTGTGGCACGGCCACTGTTGTTAAAAGATGTTGTGCCATGGCTGGGTGGTCATTTGGCCGGGTTGAACCCAAAATGATTCTTGCTCGGGCGAGTGATTGTGCAGTAAATGGGGTGCAGTAAGCACACTGGGATGAGGAAGTCTCGCCTGAGCAGCCACTAAGAACTTAACCTTGTAAGCCATTGATTCGGGCCTTACTGTGCAACCACAAGTTTATTATGGGGTGGACCTGGCCGACTAATTAGCAAATGTTTTGGTTTGGTTCTGTCATGAAGGCATGATCTTTGAGTACCGGATGGTATCACACGGTGCAAGAGGGGGACCAGCATGGCAAAACCTTAGCGGGCAGAACCAAGCTAAAACAGAGCTTTGTAAAAAGCTGGGTGATAGTCTCACCTTGATTCACATGTCTAAGGAAACATGTGTTGTATCAAACGACTATCTCTTGTGGATAAAGTTGTGCAACCTCTGCAGAGTGTAAAACTATTCGAATAGCCGTGTCCGCGGTCAAGGACATGCCTGGTGATTTCAAGCAAGGGGTAGACTTTCCCAAAATGTTGGTCTTGGTTGGTTCCGTGTGGTCTGGGTCGTGACCAGGGTGGTCGCGTGTGGTCTAGGTAGTGGACTGGGTGGTCCACGAGTGGTTTCGAAGAAAACTTCTTTACTTATATATTAATCTTTCAACTTGTGCTTTGCAATCTACTTACTATATTTCAAGTAAATTTTGCTTTCTGCAAACTAACCATAAAGACCTTGTCAAAGCCTTGCATAATATTATTTGCATATTGTTCCCTGCGACTTGCTGAGTACATTCAAAAGTACTCATGGCTTGTGCCCTCTAGTTGATCAGCAGCTGAAGAAGACCTCCCCGAGTGCTCCGACCTCTTTGTAGAGGAGGTCTTTGAAGACCAGGCGTGCTAGGATGTCCTCCACTCGATTGCCTGCGGGCATGCCGGGCGGTCTCCACGTGTTATTTTGTTTTCTGCTGAGTTGTAGCCCTGCGAAGCAGCCTCTGTAAACAAGCTTGACCATAAGGTCTTTTGTTGTTAATATTATTTTGCCTGCTTCTTCTATTGTTTGTGGTATGGTTGTGATGACATCATTGTTGAACCTGTGCGGACCAGCTACTATCTTGGGACTGGTCCAGTGTGCACAGGAGGTCCCAGGGGTGGTCTACCCCGGGGGCGCGACAAAGGTGGTATGAGAGCCATATCGACTGAAGGACGTAACCTTAGTTAGCATGGTCGTTTAGCCAAGATTTTCAAATTTTATTTTCTAAATCAAACCAACAGAGTAACCTGAGTAGTTATCCTTCTCTCATCTTATTCTATTCTTCTCTCATCTTACTTCAATCTTTTCTCATCTCAATCTCTTCTTTCCTCGTCACATTCTTAGATTCTTACATCTTATCCCCTCTGGAATTTTGTTTTCAAATTTAAATTGATCCCTCTCACCTCCATGATCTCAATAGGATTGAGCTTTGTTTTAATTTGACCACCAGATAAGTTAAGTTAGAAGTGCTCCAGTAGAGTACCCTCCTCAGTTTAGTACCGTTTAGTTCGTGTTTAGGACCTCCTGCTTGAGTTTTATTGCCTCTTTATAGCTCTCCGGCTATTTGCTCTTTGGGTTAAACCTACTTTCCCCGGTTAGGTTGTTCCATCCTTCTCCCTTGTTCTCGCTCATTCCTGTGCTTTTCCCTCTTATGTACTGTGCTTTCTTCTCCTCATCTATTAAGCCTGGGAAGCTCTGTGCAGATGGACCAGACCCGTAGCTCAACAAGTCAAGATGAACCAGTAGATCCTTTTGTTTAGCTACCACCTCCTCCTCTGACAGCTCCCGCAGATCAAAGCTTGGGACAGTTTATGGCAGTCCAGACACAGCTAATGAATGCCATGATGCAAAACATGAATAAGATGATGAATCAACAGAATCAGACATCTGTTGCTCTTCTTGCCATGTTGAACCAGAGTAACCAAGCAGTTGTCGTACCACCACCGCCACCACCAGTTGCTCCACAGTCAAGGTTGGCAGAGTTCATGAGGACCCGACCACCTACGTTCTCTAGCTCCTCTAAGCCATTGGACGCAAATGACTGGTTGCGCTCCGTTGAGAAGAAGCTTGCTATCACTCGGTGTGATGACCATGAGAAGGTCTTGTATGCGGCACACCAGCTGGAAGGCCCTGCCACGGAGTGGTGGGAGAGTTATTGCGCTGTCCATGAAGACCACCAGAGCATCACTTGGGCTAAGTTCTCATAAGCTTTCCGCCACTCTCACATCCCGGATGGAAAAGTGGAGATGAAGAAGAATGAGTTCCGTGAGCTACGCCAAGGGAACATGTCGGTGGGTGAATACCTCAACAAGTTCACTCGACTCTCTCGATATGCTCCAGAGGACATCGCCATAGATGACGCCCGTCAGAAGCGTTTTAAAATAGGACTCCACCCTAGCTTAAAGGTTCAAGTCGTTGGCAACGACTATACGGATTTCCAACATCTGGTAAACAAAGCCATGCTGATAGAAGAGTCTCGCCGAGAGCTTGTAGAGTTTCATAAGAGGAAGTCGGTACAGCATAGAGCTCATCAGGGACCTTCGCAGAGGGCCAGGACGAGTGCACCACCTCCTGCCCAGTTTGCTCCTCCGGTTGCTCCCAGGACCTCCCCTGCGGCACCCCGTCCGGTCACCCCAGGTTTGCGCAGCCCCGGCAACACCAACTAGCAGCCAAGGACCACCGATCAAGCTACGGGGATCACTTGTTTAAATTGCCATCAATTAGGACATTATGCCAGCAGATGTCCCTTGAAGCAAGGACCTCCTCAGGTCAAGTTTAGCATGGGAGCTAGTCCGCCCAGGACCTCCCTGCCAGGAGCAAGACGTGGAGCTCCTCCGACCTCCGTTGTACCAGCCAAGACCTCCCCGCCTATTGGGAGAGGTCGTGTAAACCATGTCACAGTGGAGGAGGCCTAGACAGCCTCAGACGTCGTGCTGGGTAAGTTCCTAGTAAATTCAGCACCTGCCACTGTTTTGTTTGATTCTGGGGCTTCACATTCGTTTGTTTCTCAGATTTTTGTTGCAAAGCATCAGTTGAAGGTTTTGCCTCTTAAGACCTCCTTGTTGGTCCAAACCCTCGGTTCGGAGTTAAGTACGAGCCAGGGTTGTCCGCTGTAATTTGCTTATTGGCCTTATGCCCTTTTTGTAAACAACTTTAATTATTATTAATAAATGACATTTTATAGTTATGTTATTCACTTTTGTTAACTGTGTGCACTAGTTGTTCCTGGACTAGTGTATGAAACACACTGAATCTAGGATCCTTCGCTCCTGGGTTCGACAAAGGGCAGCGATCGACCGGCTGAAGAAAGCGATGGCATCGCTGCCCTAGTGAAGGACTGCGCCGAGGCCTGTCCTGAAAGCATCATGTTCCACAATGAACCGTGCAAAAAAAAGTGAGTTGCAAAATTTGCGTAGTCGTTAGAGCCATCTTGAGAGTCTCGAAGGCCTACTACACCGCTGGGGACCACAAGAATCCTTCTTTCTTGAGGAGTTTCGTGAGCGGCGCCACAATAGCGCCGTAGGCTTTAATGAACTTGCGGTAATACTGCGCAAGTCCAAGGAAGCCGCACAGTACCCTTACTGTCCTAGATTGCGGCCTGGCCATGACAGCCTGGACCTTCTTGTCATCCATGGCCACCCCGGCCGCCGAGATGATGTGGCCCAAGTAGGACACGGATGGCTCGCCGAAGGGACATTTACTTTGCTTGAGGAATACCTTGTGTTGGTGAAGAATTGTGAGAACCGCCCGGAGATAACGAAGGTGCTCAGACCACGACGTGTTGTAGATCAAAATATCATCAAAGAAAATGAGCACAAATTAACGAAAAAAGGGTCGGAGCACATCGCTCATCAATGCTTGGAATGTGGCCAGCGCATTTGTCAACCCGAACGACGTGACGAGGAACTTGAAGAGGCCGTCGTGAGTGCAGAACACCGTTTTATCCACGTCGGGTGGGTGCATCCGGACCTGATGATAACCAGAGCGAAGATCAAGTTTGGTGAAGTAGTGAGCGCTGTGGAGTTCGTCGAGGAGCTCATCCACCACCAGTATGGGGAACTTGTCCTTGACTGCCTTGTCGTTGAGGGCACGGTAGTTGATGCAAAAGCACCAAGAGTTGTATTGTTTCCGAACCCACAATACGGGAGAAGAGAACATGGACATGCTACGACAAATGAGGCCTTGGTCCTCCATAAGTTTGCATTGGCGTTCAATCTCGTCCTTTTGGATGACCGGTTTGCGTATGGGCGGACGTCCACCGGCGTCGTACCTGGAAGGAGGTGGATACGTTGGTCGCGCATACACGTGGGTGGAAGTCGCATCGGCTCAGTGAATATGTCATTGAATTCGCGGATCAGGTCATCCAAGAGGTCATGACCGTCGCAGGCATGGAGTTTGGCATTGTGCACTAGTTCCCGAATGCCACTCCATTGAACTTGGTGATCGTGCCACCAAAACGCCATGGTGAGAAGGCCGAAATCCCACAGGATGGGACCTAACGAGGCCAGCCATTGAATACCAAGCATCACGTCGTACCCGCCCAATGGGATTTTGTAGAGGTCGATGACGAAGTCCTCCTTGGCGATGGAGATCACAGCGTTGGGACAAACTCTGACGCAGGTGACTCGCTCGCCATTTGCCACGGCCGCCCGGAGGTTGTTGCAGCCCAAGAAGTGCAGTCCAGAGCGACAGGCGGCTTCGGTCGACACAAACTTATGTGTTGAATTGGAGTCCACTAGGGCGACGAAGACCGAGTTGTCGAGGCGAAGCGTGATTTGCATCGTCTCACCGGTACATACACCACTAGTGCGAGTAAGGAAATTTGGGGCTCCAGATCCTCGGTCGGTTCGGTGTCATCAAGGCAATAGTCGATCTCTATGAGGAAGACGTTCTTACATGTGTGGAAACGTGAGAACTTCTCGTCGCAGTTGTAGCAGAGGCCCTGACGCTTGTGTTCCTCCATCCTGGACATCGTAAGATGACAGATATACCAGCTGTCAGTTGGTGCGATTTGGAGCGCGATCAGACCCGATGGCGAGGACGACAGGGTAGGCAGCATTTGCGCCTTGGGATGGCACGCCGACAGAAGTTGCTGCCCCGAGGGCCCCATTGACGTCGGAGGGCAATAGGCATGAGAGCGGCCGGAGGCGCGAGGTAGCAGAGATTTCACCTATTGACGGAGTTCATAAGCCCTAGCAACGCTTATGGCCACTTCCAAGTTAAGCGGGCATTGAAGCTCGATGTCGATGTGCAATGGGTCGCCGAGTCCCATAGTGAACAATTGACTTTGTTGTTGTTCGGAGAGTGAGCCAGCCCGATTCAGCAGTGTCAAGAATTGGTCCTTGTAGTCAACGACCGTGCACATGCGTTGGCACAAGGCCAATTCCCCCAAGGGATTGTTGCGTAGGGGGGTCCGAACCAGAGGTTAACAAGCTCGACGAAGCACCTCCAGTTCGGCACTCCGCCATCGCGTTCCAATCGATAGTACCACTGTTGGGCGCCATTGATGAGCCCAAAACTATTTTGATAGTCTTTTCAAGTTAAACCAATATTATGCACATGGGTGTCTGACATCCACCCCATCTTATTAAGATAGCTAATGACACCCTACTTTGGTAGATCTACCAATTAACGATCAAAATCGTGATAGGCGCATAAATTGGAAAGACATCAAATTTACTTAATTTTTCTTAAGGGATACTACTTTACCATGTTAAAACATCTAATGATAAAACATGATCAATAGCATAACATGAACAAAATAAATATTCACAGATAATCATATTAAAATGTAAAATAGTATGACTCTTAACATGACGATCTCCATCACCATGCTTCCTGTCCAACGAGTCATCATGCTTGACATCACCACATTCATCTACTAAGCAATTACTCCTAAAAGCTAGTAATGAATTACATATGATAATATCAAGCATCACATGTCGGCACGGAGACCATTATACAATAATATGTAGCCCGATGGCTATAATACAGCATGACACACATGCTATGAAAAATTCATACATGCATCACATACACAATGGGTCATACTATTCACATCAATCCCTGCAAAAGGTGTTATGCATAGAATCCAATTATATCGGGTGACATGAGCACATAATACTTATATAACGCGACAACGATCACCTAGCACAGCGCTGTGCCCCTTGCAAGTCGAGGGCAGCGCCCTTGGAAAAAAATTTCGAGACATGAATCTTATTCACGTAATCGAGCCATGGAAATTCATCGAATTAATCATATTAACCATATTCTAAACCAATCTGATCACTGCTTCCGTACAACTACGCAGCGCGACATACCCTGATGGTGGAATTCCGACCGGTAGGAGTATCATGCAATATGATCGTGAACAAGCGCAATTAATCATCTAGCGCTATCAACTCATATCTCCCGCAAACCCATCTACTATCACTGAAAACCGATTGATCTTATCAACCAGGGCCTAAACCGTTCCATCCATATGAATCGATCTAGGTTACCAAATTAGAACAATAGTAGATCCAATCTATTACTACCACATATCAAGTATATGCGACCGATCTAGATCAAAAACTATACAAGATAGCTCTAATACCAATGAAGGCATATGGGTAGGCTATACTAGCTAACAATATAAAAAATTCTACCACGTAAACCAGGAAGCCATACAAGCAAGAGATCATAGATTGTTATCATTAGACGCACAGTGCAGTAGAAGAAGAGTTGGTGCAGCTTGATCCAGCGTCAAGCGCGTCGATGTAGTGGTCGTAGTCGATCGTCAAACATCCTCGACACCGATCGTCTTCTCCAGCAACCTATCATGTTCCTTGCGCAGGCTGTGGGTCATCCTCGATCAGCGCAACAGCAACCGTGGCAGCCTCTCTACGGTATCCACACATCCAGAGGTGGAATATCATACGTTGGTGTGCTAGCACCAACGCGCATGGTAAGGCCTTCGAGAAGATGGCGGCTAGGGTTTTGGTGGAGCAACTCTTACCTACCAACAACCCAATGTATCCCCTTATAAAGAGCCCATAACGGATCCTATCTGAACTCGTTTGTTCCAACCCGTTAAGTGTGTGACCCTGTAGGTTCATGAGTAATCAGTTGCGATTCGAAAACTCTTTTCCGACCACGAGTCGTTAGCAGTTTCTAGCAGGACATAACGATTCCCGAACACACATAAATATTATACCGGACAAACCTTATGCAATATGATCTGCGACCAGATCCTTATCAATTACGACCAGCTCGTATCTCTATATGACCAGTTCATATTTAGTCACGACCAGTACGTAACTCCTTACGACCAGTTAGTGATCATGTTCGACTAGTATACGACCAGTTTATACCTCCATACGACTAGTTCGTATCTGGTCGGACTGAACAACCTGCTTGCATATTCTCCCCTTGCCTCACGATATCTGGTTGAACTCCAAGTGAGATAATTTTCATCAATGGATTGTTCAATACTTTCTCGATCAAGTGACGGATAACTTTATGTGTTTGACTCTTCGACCTCTAGTGGCACGGCCATGCACTTTTTTTATCTGACCACATCAAGGGGCCTAGAGATATCTCTCCTGTTATATTAGGAGGGGCAATTCTCACATCTGACTAGTCACATCCCTCCGCATGTTTCATAGCATACCCGAAAGCTACCTTTATAACTACCTAGTTACGGAGTAATGTTTGGCAACCCCTAAGTGTACTATTACACATGTAGGAAACCATGTTCATCTCAGGCCTAAGGATTATACATCATCATTGCTTGAGACCAACTGATGACACATAAAATCATAAAAATCTCAATAGCATCTCAAGGTGGGTTAATCCAACACCATGTTCTCTAACACGTGTTCACATTATTGATTCGATGTCCCTATATCTATGACCGGTAAAACATGGTCATCAATCGATGCATGTGATGGTCGTAAGTCACTAGTGTTCCGACCAGTGACATCCGACCAAGGATACATTCAGAATGACATCATATAAGTTAAAGAGCTTCACCAACAAATCACATACTTGTTAATCATTATAAATGATAATTCATTCAAGGAACATAATAACATTTACTCTATTACTCATAAACATAGACGTGGTATAACCATCTCTATGATTGTCTCTAGGGCATATCACCAACATTTCTTAGGTTTGTTTCTGGGTACACCTCCTTACCTTGTATGGGTAGCAAGCTTAGCAAGCAGTTGCAACTCCCTTATCCCTTTAGTGATTCTGTTTCTACTCGTCCTTTTCATCTTGTTCACTCTGATGTTTAGGGTTCAATTCCCTTCGTTTTGAAAGGGGTCATCAACACTATGTGATCTTTATTGATGATTATTCTCGTCATACTTGGATCTACTTCATGTCCTCTCATACTCAGGTCCTCTCTATTTACCAGATGTTTGCCACCATGGTTCGCACTCGGTTTGATTCAATCATTCGTGTATTTCGTGCTGACTCTGCTGGTGAATACCTATCTACTGCTTTGTGTCGTTTTCTCGCTGAGCAAGGTACTCTTCCCCAATAATCCTGTCCTGGTGCTCACGCTCAGAACGGTGTTTTCAAGCGTAAGCATCGTCTCTTGCTTGAGACAGCTCGCAATCTCTTGCTTGCTTCTTCTGTTCCACCCCACTTTTGGGTTGAGGCTGTCTCCACTACTGCTTTCCTCATCAACATGCAGCCTTCGACTGCTCTATAGGGCTCTACTTCTATCGAGCGTCTCCACGGTTAGGCTCCAGAGTACAGTCACCTTCGTTGTTTTGGCTGTGTCTGATTCATCTTTCTTCCACCTCGTGAGCGTACCAAGTTGACTGCTGAGTTAGTTAAGTGTATTTTTCTTGACTACAATCATGAGCATAAGGATTATCGCTACTACGGCCCTTTTGCTCACCGGATGAGAATATCTCGGGATGTCATCTTTGATGAGTTCCGGCCTTACTACCCTTGTCCCCCTACTGTTAGCCCAGATTCTCTTGTCGAGTCAATCTCCTTTCTGACTTTTCCCGACACTCAATTTTCCACTTCTGTTTCGCTTCTGTCTCCACCTTCTTCACTTCTCTCTCCTCCGGCTCCACCTGTTCCTCTCCTTCGGAAGTTCCTTCCAGCTCTTTTGTTGAGATTCCACCATTTCCCCTGCACTACTCTTACCGTCCTCAGCCTACTCTTTCTCCAGTTTCGTCTTTGTTGGAACCTATTCCCAGCTCTCCTTCTTCGTCCTTGCTGGGTCCTACTCCACCTTCTCCTCCCAGATACGATCTTTGTGATTGTCGCACTATCAGGCCTCCTGAGCGTTATAGCTTCGTAGCCGCTACTCTTTCTAAGCCTATGATCAACCTACCGTGAGGCTGCTGCTCACCCTGAGTGACAACTCGCAATGTTTGAGGAGATTACTACTTTGGAGCGTACTAACATTTGGGATCTTGTGCCCTTACCTGCGTGTGGCACTCCTATCACGTGCAAGTGGATGTACAAGATCAAGATCCGCTCGGATGGCTCTCTTGAGTGCTACAAGGCTAGTCTTGTAGCACGTGATTTTTAGCAGGAGTATGGTCGTGACTATAATGGGACCTTCGCTCTTGTCGCCTACATGACCATTGTTCTCACTTTCCTTACTGTGGTATGTTAGACAGTGGTTCATCTCTCAGCTGGGCATCAAGAATGCATTTCTCAGTGGACATCTGCATGAGGAGGTTTATATGCAGCCACCCCTAGATATTCTGTCCCTGATGGTATGGTTTGTCTCCTTCGTCGATTTCTCTATGGGCTTAAGCAAGCCACTCGTTCTTGGTTTGGCCGCTTCTCCTCTATTGTCACTGCTGTCGGCTTCTCTGTCAGTGATCACGATCCCGCTCTCTTTGTTCACACCTCTCTTCGGGGTCGGACGCTCCTTCTTCTCTATGTGGATGATATGATCATTAGTAGGGATGACTCTTAGTACAGTAATTTTGTGAAGGAGCATCTAAGTGAGCAGTTCTTGATATCTGATTTGAGTCCTCTTCGTTACTTACTTGGGATTGAGGTCATCTCTAGGCCTACGGGCTACTACCTCCCTAGGAGAAGTATATTTAGGATATCCTTGCACGCGCTTGTCTCTCTGATTAGCGCATAGTGGACACTCCTATGAAGCTTAGTATTCACCTTCGGCCCACTGATGGAGAGCCTCTTGAGGATTCCACTCTCTACCGCCATCTTGTCGGGAGCTTTATCTACCTTAGGATCACTCGACCTGACATTTCTCACTTAGTTCATATTGTGAGTCAGTTCGTTTCTGCTCCTACTTAGCTTCACTACAATCACCTTCTTCATGTTCTACATTATCTTCGCGGGACTATCAGTTGTTGTCTTTTATTTCCTCGCTCCATTTCTTTGTAGCTTTAGGCGTACTCTGATGCGACCTAGGCTAGCGATCCTTATGATCATCGATCTCTTTTTGCGTATTGTGTTTTTCTTGGTTCATCTCTGATTGTCTAGAAGACCAAGAAACAGACTGTCGTTTTTCATTCGTGTGTTGAGGCTGAGTTGCGAGCCATGGCGACATTGACAGCTGAGATCACTTGGCTTTGGTGACTACTTGAGGATTTCAAGTTTGGTTTAGCCAGACCGACCTCTCTTATCGACAAGATATTGGTGCGATCAGCATTGCTCGAGATCCAGTGAAGCATGAGCTCACCAAGCACATTGAAGTATATATTTTGTACATGAGATCACAGGTGAATGATTTAGTTATTGCTCTTCAGTATGTGTCTTCGGAGCTTCAGTTAGCAGATTTCTTCATCAAGACATAGACTAGAGATCAACACAGCTTCTAATTCTCCAAACTCAGTGTCGTTGATCCACTATGAGTTTGAGGGGGTGTTAGATGTTAGATGTCTATTGTATAGAGTGTTCTTCGTATATTTACTCACATATGTAACTTGTATATTTTGGCATTTGGCCCATTGAAATAGATCAATGGTTGATTCCAGCACTCCCATCCGTCCAATGAAGGGAAGGGTTTTGTAATTAGAAATGGGCAATCAATTTGCATGCTACTCTTATCTTTTGGTTGGATTGGGATACTCCTACTCATAGAAAAAAAAACCAGCCAGTTAACACTAGTAACCGGACTGGCTGGTTCCAAATACCGGCCGAAAAACTTTGAATTTAAATACAAAATTCTGACGGTTACATTCCAAATTCAATTTTTTTCAGACGAATTTCTACCGAGATTTTCCCGAGTTTTCCGGTTACCGGCTGCCCAGCAGGATTTTACCCGGTGGCGGTACTCCTGCTACTACCGTAGTTTATCTACTACTCCTACTCTAGTATATAGCTAGAGAGTGATCTTTCTTTAAATCAGGTCGGATCAGGTGAGGTCAGGTGATACTGGCTATGTTAAGACATGAGAGATGCAGATAACGGCTGCTGACTTGAACAACGCTAGCTTCAGGCTTACTCGAGAGAGAATGAACCAACATGGAGATGTCTGGATGCATGACAACCAAAATAAAGAAATTGAATGGAATGGACAACCCCATACACAAATCAAAGACCACCCGGAGACGTCTGTTTACATATAAACATGCATGGAATGGAACAGAGAACCGATCGATGATATGGTCTGGTCTTTTCTAGTAATAATAAATCGAATTAACTGGCATAACCCTTGTTTCTTATCCTAAATGATACAATCAATGTGCTCGATCGTAGCCAGTCGCCAGATGGGCCAACAAAACAATGCAAATAATCCCTCCCTCCATACAATGCTGACTATTTCCTGCTTTCAACCTTTCTTCATACAGATACTAGCATGCATATATATGATCTTCACAAATCCAACGACATATAAATCCCTTCCTATCCTACCCTTTCTGTTTTGTCAGATCAGTCATTTCTTGCTGCTTCCACCATTGCTTTCAATGGCCACCTGCTGTACCTTGGGAGGGCCAGAATGCCGCCTCATCGGCGACGGAGGTGCCATTCCAGCCGGGAAGGACAACCTCTTCTTCACAGAACCAACAGACCCTCCTCCTTTCTCCGGTGGTGTTTCAGCGCCCTCATTACTCAATGTTGGGCTCTGAAGGCGGGACTTGGCCCTGGCAGACTGCGTCGACGCCATGTAGCTTGGCACCGATGGGGAACCTGTGAGGCTCACATCGTCCCGCACAGTAGAGGTGCCAATGCTGTGTCTCCTTGGCCGCTCGGACTGAACACTGAACACGCTCCTTGCATCATCATCTCCCTGCGTGCTCAGACCATTCTTTGGTGTTGCACTCTTCTTCCTTGCAAACACCGGTGTTGCCCTACTGGAGGGCGTCGAAGGGGATTGCCAGGAGGTGGGACGGATTGGTTTTGGAGTCTTTGGTAAGGGCTTATCAGGGTTGGAGTCCCGGCGGTTGTAGGCCTTTGTGATCTCCCCTTCTCCAAGGTTCAGGCTGGTACTATTCACGGACATGCGGTCAATGTTGCTCTCCTTGTCAGTTGTTCCATTGCGACCCTCCCATGGCTTCGCTGCCATCCATCGCTCCAGCCAACTCCAACCCCACTGTGGGTTATTTGGATCGACAAACATTGGATTCGCAGACCTCGAGGTACTCTTCCACTGTCGGAAAAACATGAATTTACAAAATATTCTCAGCATACCTAAGATTGTGAATGCAAACATTTAACATGACCAAAATTGTGTTGTACTGGATGACTTACCTGATGGGAAAATGCATACGCGAGTGCTCTTTCTCTTCTTATTGCAGCCTCTTGCCTGCTTACTAGGCTGGCTTCGATTTGCGCCTTGGATTGCAGGCTGTCATCCCACTGCTCTCCCATCTATTACAATATATACAACAGGGAAATGTTTAGTACTTGTGTTTTGATGTGGTGTGCTTTAATGCTAGAATTAGAAAAGTACTGGTCCGAAAATGGCCATGATTGAATTAAAACAAAGAACAAGGCTGAAAAGGAATAATGGATATTGAAGTGTGCATCATAGTTTAGCTTGCTGATGCTAACGAGACTTTTGTTAATCCAAAATTCTCCTGTATGAAGTGCGACAATGGAGCAAACAGGGTCGAATTAAAAGCAGACAAATCCTGGCTATTAATTCACACTGTTGAAGTATATTGTCCGCCTTTCCTCACCAGTTTAAGATTTTGGATAAATTGGTTGGTACATGTAACTCAATATAGTATTAGAGCCTAGAGGTCCTAAGTTCAAGACCCGTTTAACGCAATATTTTTTTAAAAAAATATTGGCAACCCATTTCTAATCGACGTCATAGGCCTGGAGGAGCCTAGACATAACGGGGAAGTGTTGAAGTATATTGTCCGTCTTTTCTCATCAGCTTAAGCTTTTGTGTGAATTGGTTGGTGCATGCAACTCAATACATATTCATAGTATGATATTGATTATTCTGAGAAGAGACAGTACACTACAAATCCACAATGTTGGAAAGATTTTTGCAGGCACAGATGCGTTCAGATCCACTGTATTTTAGCTCCCAATGCTAATTATTTGTTCAGCACGGATGCATTCAGGTCCAATGAATGATACTGCCCCATTCCATATTGTCTTGTTCAACAACACTCACGATTTCAGATTCAGAGTTCTACATATGCTACTAGAATTACCCCCAGGAAAATCAGTAAACAGTATGGAGGTTTTAAATATTTTACTGTAAAGAGCCTTCACATGATGTTTGCATACCCTTAGACTCTCTAGCTCCTGTTTCAACAAGAGCTGGCGCTGAAGAGCCTGGTTCTCCTCAGACATCTTTAGTCTCCTTGACCGTATCTGCGACTGGACTCGGGCTAGAGTCTGCATGCAGCGAAGTGTGCTTGTGGCCTGGCGCTTAACAGAGTTGCCTTCAACCAGTGACTTCAATCTGACCAGGCCTCTTAATGCTCGCAGTGCCCTCCTTGCCTGGATATTTATGGTCAGAAAGGATATCAGTAATTCCCTCAGTATATTCATAATATTGCTGACAAAAGAATACTGTCTGTAATAAAAAGAAAATATGATGGATGCTCTATTAGGATTACAAAATTACCAGTGTCAAGTTGAGATGTAAAAAACAGGTTTATCTTTCTACTAAGGCATTGATGGTCAAACAACATTAAGAATGGTTGACTAAATTGCTAAGTAACGAAAGGCTGTTGCCACCAGCTCTTGCTAGTTGTCCACGAATATTTTTCTAACATTTAGCATGCGTGATTGACTTGTAGGTCCTCGTCTCCCCAGTAGGCAAATACACCGAAAAGAATATATTGATCAGTTACGAGGGAGAATAAGTTAGAAGTTATAGCATCTGTTATAGGTTAAGCAAGCACTAACACCTAGAGATCAGACACTATCACACTAGGAGGAGTTGTAATAATTTTATTAAGAGGTCTTCATATCCCTTCACCTCAATTTAACAAGCAAGCAAGCACTCTAAATATAACGGGCAAAATCAGTAAGCAGCTAATACCTAGTGCATACGGACTAGAACAGTAAAAGAGAGAGCAATCAACTATGAATTGCATAGTTAGCGAGCCACTAAGACCTACTAATGAGGACAAGACAAGAGAGACAGGTCTGCCTACAAATGCAGTCATTTTAATGTCAAGGCAAATCACAAGGAATACAAGAACTAGTTTTCTCAAAATATCAACAGCTAAAAGGATTGGACCCACAGCCAGCACAGATCAGAATTTTCCTTAAAAAATTATCTGAAGTCTTGTTTCAAACATTTTCATTGAAGCAATATCGCAGTTGGCTTTGCATGAGTTCTTATAATACCCACTTTCAAGAAACAAAGTATATTGCAGACATAGTTCCAGATGACTGAGAAGCTTGAATTCAAGAATTGCTTTCACACTACCAGGTAACCTCGGAAGGCGGTTTGGATCTTTATTGCTGCAAGTTCCCTTGACATCCTAGACAAAACCACTACCGCTGCTTGTGGGGCAGCAGGAAATGCCTCTGTGGCTGTTGCGGCATGCTCGCTCTGCTGCTGCTGCTCTTCAATCACTGGGACTGGGACCTTCAGCTCCTCGGTATGGGCAGGTGGGAGAGTGAGAGCTGGTGACACTGAAACATTGGCCTCCAAGGAAACGGAAGGGGTTAGATCCGGCGGGTTTGGTGCACTGGCAGCTAACTTCCTCCTCAATTTCTGTTAGATTCAAAATCAAAGTTTGAATTTTGATTATAATTCAGTCCAAATAAATTCACAAGAGATGAAATGCGAGACAGAAAGGTGATACATCGGCAAGAGCCTAGATTGGAAGCAATCTAGAAATCGTAAAACTCATGTGTGACTACAAGAGGAAAGATGGTCCTTTTTAAAGAAGAAGAGAAGCTAGCGTCTTTTTGTATCATGGACCAATCAACCAATCAGAATTACTGCGTTTTTTATTCCAATTTTTCATTCGGGATGCAAGGTGAAATTGAGAATGATAGTAATCAAGTTGAAAGAACCTAGGAAAATCTAATCTAACTGAGATTTCAGTGTGGGTAATCTGGACAGCAAACTCGTTGCAATTCCAATTCCAATTTCCAGGAGAAAGAATCCACCCGGGAAATTAGTCCATCCGGGAGATCAAAGAGTCGACACTCTAAGCAATCGGAAGCAGAAAGAAAGAAAGAAAGGGGATCATGTTATGTATGTAGTGTGTGTGTGTGTGTATAAAGAGTAATACCTCCTCCTTCTTTTCCTTGGATTCGGGGCTGAACACCTTCTTCACAGCACCGAACCACTTGCCCTTCTTCCCCATGCCTCCAGACTCTTCAACCTCGTCAAGTACTAGTGAGAGTTGTCGAGGTCTTCTTCACCTAGACAGAAGAAGCAGAGGAAGAAGAATATGGAGAAGGCAAAATGCGAGGCAGATCTGCAACTCCAACGGCCAGATCTGTCAGTTGCATCGGGCACAGGGAGCTATTCGCTGCAGTGCAGCAGCAGCAAGAAGAACAGTCCAAGTCGTCCTAAGAAAGCAAAAGGAACTCTTTTGGTTGGAAGCAAGCTAGGAAGGGGATGCGTGGTGACTGGTGGTGAATTTTTGGTACTCGTAGCCTATGCTCTTTTTTATTTTTAAACTAGCTCTCTTCCACCGTAATTTGTATATTTGCTCCTAGACAGTGAGCAGTGCACCTTCCTCCGGTCCTGGGCACGGCAGGGGCCTGCCCCCGGCCCCGGGTGCGGCAGGTGATAACTATGGAGGTCCTGATTTGATCCGATCTTTCGATGAGAAGATAAATTTGGTAGAAATCGCTCAACTCTCACGATCCTGGCTATGAACTCACAAGGCTCGAAACAACGCAATCGCTGAACTGCTCGACAAGTCGTTATCAACCGTGCACGAATACCCGGATGACCTGATCACGAAGATCAATTCCTGCATACACCGAAGAAACATGCAAGAACAAGATAAAACACAATCTGATGTATTGCAAATATGAATGAAAATTGTATTGATAAGTGGGGTTCTGAAGACAATGTCGATGTTGATCTCGCCGAGCAAGAGGACAAAGTATAAAGTAGCAAAGCTAAACTTTAATCAACAAAACCCAAAGAACTAGAGGGGTGGCGACCACTATATATAGGAGAAGGGAGGCCACAGGTACTGTTCACGTATGAATAGTGCCATGTGAACAGTACCAAAAACCCTAGGTGGCCGACCATATGAGCCAAATCAGCCCATTTATTACAAAAGCCCATAAGCCAACAATTGGTGACGCAGCATTATGGCATGTAGACGTAGCACCATAGCATGTAGACGAAGCTCGGCTCGTATGAGTAGACGTAGCTCGGTCCAACTGGGGAATATGACAGTGCAGTAGCCGAAAGTCCTATCAGAGAAGATGCGGTTTAAGTAGAGGATGCAGTGCAGCGGGTCGAAGTAGTGGTTGCATCCTTAGGGTTTATGTCCTCATTATCCTTCCTTTCTTGAATTTGAGTCGTCCTTGACTCAATCGTTTCGCCAAGTCATCACTTTCCTGCAAAAGGTTAGTAGCAACAGGAGGTAAAGAAACCCGTATTTCTTCTAATGGATACAAAAATTCTTTGCAAATCATAGTATAGCATTCAGATTCATGTTTTTCCATGTCAATGCAATTAGATTTTGTAGCTAACATAACAGAGCATGGGTTTTCAATTTAATTTCACTTGGAGCTATAATCTTATGATCAACTTTTGTCTTCTCCTTACTTGTTCTCTCAGTTCTTTCTAATTCATCCTTTAATATAGTAGTAGGAGACATTAGAAGCAAAGTGATTTTCTTTTCTTTATATGTGAAAGTATAATGATTAGATCTACCATGATGTTCAGTATATCTACCATATTGCCAAGGTCTATCTAACAATGACGAGCATGCTTGCATAGGTACGATATCGCAATCAACATAGTCATAATATGATCCAATAGAAAAATATACGCACACAAGTTTAGTCGCCTTCAACTTACCACAAGAATTTAGCCATTGAATGTAGTAAATATGAGGGTGTTGAGTTGTGGTCAAGCCAAGCTTCTCGACCATGTCTGTGCTAGCAAGGTTGTTGCAACTTCCGTCATCGATGATGACTCTACATGAATGTTCATTGATGATGAACTTTGATTGAAACAAAGTGTGGCGTTGATTTTGTTCAGCAAGCTTCATTTGAGCACTTAGCACACATTGGACAACTAGGCTTTGGTACTTGTCAGATGTCTCATAGCCTAATTGTTCTTCCTCAGTTTCATCACCTGCATTGTTAGTTGCAACCAAAATATGTTCTTCCTCAATATCGCTAGCTGAAGTGTACTCACCATTGTCCTTGATAAGCAAAGCTCGCTGACTTGGACAATCACGCATCAAGTGCCCAAATTCTTTGCAACGGTGATATTGTACATCTCTAGATCGCCCTGTAGAAGTAATAGAAGACGCACTTTTTGTGGGAACTTGTACCTTTACTGATTTGTTCGCCTCAGGGACATGTGCCGGAGTGGAAGGAGCAATAGGGGGCGCACGACTTGAGGAAGGTGCATCACAACCAGAAGTGGAGGAAAGTGTCATGTGTTGTTGCTGCATTGGCCGACCTGCAAAAGATCCTCCAATATTGCCCCTAGAAAGAGATTGTCGACCCTGCACTTCTCTTTCAACTTTGCAAGCAAGATGGAACAAATGGGTGATAGAATTATATTCTTTATAATCAAGTATGTCCTGAATTTCATAGTTTAATCCTCCCAAAAATCTAGCCATCTTAGCATTTTCAGTTTCTTTTAAACCACAACGCAACAAACCAATTTGCAATTCTTGATAATAGTCATCTACAGAACTACTACCTTATCTTACGCGCTGTAATTTATTAAGCAAATCACGTGAATAATATGAAGGTACAAATCTATGTCTCATTGCTCTCTTTAAAGCATTCCATGTTCTAGGTAAGTCCTAATGAGTAAGACCATATTCACTCCACCAAATAGATGCAAAATCAGAAAACTCACTAGGAGCAGCCCTAACTTTCTTATCTTCAGGGAATTCATGACAAGCAAATTTTTGTTCTACGGTAAGCTCCCATGTGAGATAAGCATCATGATCATATTTTCCAGCAAAAGAAGGCGTAGTGAATTTAATTTTACCAAATGCATCATTATGGTCACGTACCTCACGTTGATTTCTTCCCGTACCTTGACGATTATGACGAAGCCGACGATGGTTACGATCATTGTGCACATTGATGCCATCTGTTTCCGTATCAGCAGTGTAGTTGTTCACATCTTTTTCCACCTCATTTGCCCAAGAGCGGGCAACAGGTGGTGTGCGGCAAGCAAGATGGTCCTCCACTCTTGGCTCATGATCATGGGTCCTGGTTTCAGCAAGTGCCTGACGTTCGAGGAGCACAACGCGTGTGTGGAGTGCCGCAAGGTTGTCATTGATTTTATCCAAGGCATCGCGAACACTCTCACCGAGCGAGTGCTCAATGTGCCGCACGAGCTCTCTCGTGCGAGGTGTGAGAGATCCCTCACCCGCATGCTCTAAAGAGTGGTCATTTTTGTTTCCACTATGTGTAGATCCGCGTGACTCTGCCATTGTTAGTAGAAAATAAAGAACAAATCACAGTGTATATATCCCTATGAACTACTAGGTTCTGGAGTTTCACAAGTCACTTTCTCACAATGCCTTACCAAGTTCTTACAAGCTCTTACCAATGCAGCAAGTAGGTGGTACAACCGGTGGCTGGTTCGTGATACTCTCACTTGTGAATAGCCCAACGATTGCGAGGAACAGTACTGTCGGTGTTTTAGAACCGATCTTACGTAAAGATTGTTTGATTCGGGGGTCTCCAAGACTGAAATCACGTAGAGAGATTGACACGAGGATTTTTATACAGGTTCGGGCCTTCTTCGGAGAGAATAACAACCCTACTCCTGTGTGTATGTATTGAGTATACTGGTTACAATCAGTAGAAAATGCTACGATTTCTCCTGCTACTCAGTATGTATGTCCGATTGTATGTCTCTAATCCGCCTCTCCTCATTATCTCTGGCCATAGCCCTTTATAGTGTTCGTAGAGGTAGCTGTTTCTCCAGGCCAAGAGGCGCCTCATCATTCCAAGTAATGGGCGCATTGTTGGTAGTAATCGCCGAGGTATTAACTTCTCCACGTCGCCTGGCAGTTTCTAGTAAGAGATAATGGTGTGTAACGTGTAGTTATTCTGGAGAATAACAGCGTATATTGTCTGCTTAGATTCCCTAATCAATTGGGCCTACATGTCCGCAGCTTTATTGATCATAGGGTGGTCGTGAATGACTTAGTTGTAAAGGGCTTACGACCATGAAGTAGTCGTGGAATAACTTATGACTTGGGGTGGTCGAGAAGAACTTACGACTAGATGGTGATCAGAAAAGACTTACGATCATGAAACAATCGTAGAAAGACTTACGACTATGGAGATGGTCGAGAAGAGTTTACTTACCACCGGTTGGCTTCTCCTTATGATTATAAGGAGTATACTCAAGAATCAGATGACGTCATATTCACCCATAATAAGAATTATAGATAAATAATAAAATAAGGTTTATTAGATCGTCGTCATCTAGCCCCCCAGCTTCAAGTGAAAGTACTTACTTGGGAAAGGAGTCATAGATGATCTTACGACCATAAAAAGTGGTCGTAAAAATATGGTCAAAGGAAAAAGCTCTTCGAGTTTGTATATCATTTAACCAGAAATATACTTAGTCAAGAAGGCTGTTGAAAAACCTTTACGACTATTAAATAGTCGTAGAAAAAACTTACGACCATAAAGTGGTCGTAGTATGGTAATCGGAAGAAAAACCTTTCCGACTGGTATTTGACCAAAAAAGACTTGGTCAAGGAAGTAATTTCGCTTGAGGTGTGAAGACAACCTCGGTTTTCTTGAACAGGCAAGTTCAAGAATCTCAATCGATTCTCCCAAATCTTGTCCGTTGGAGCAATTCTCGGCGGCAGAACCGCTGGGTTTCCACGCTTTCCTTTCGAAAGGCTTGTTATAAAAACTTACCGCAGGGTGTTTTTAGGGTTCTTATTTTCCCCAAATTGCTTCAACTGCTCATCAAGCTCTCGCCTTCTCCGCCGTCAACCAAATTGTGCCTTCTCCTTCAATCCTTCCAAACTCAAACTCCTCCCCTGCTGAGAGAAATGGCCGGGGCCGCTTCCCAGTGGGCTTAGTCGGAGATGGATGCGGTGAAGATGCAGCTCTCGCTACACCGGAAGATCCCGAGAAGATCCTAGTCAAGTGGATTTTAGTCACGGCAAAGATTGGCCGTCGGGGGAGATGGGGCAAATCCCTGTCTTCTAGGCGTACTGTGAGTGTGGCCTCCGATTGCCTGCTCATTCTTTCCTCACACCCGTACAAATTGGCTACAGGGCACTGCACATTCGCGTCATTTGCCAACGGACATCCAAAAAATGTAGTGCAGCTAGAAGACACCGCAAAAACATGTAATTTTGCTGTAGGACACCGAGGGCACTATTATATCATTTTCAATCCGAAGGAGAGAGAAATAATGTGAATTGCCAATTTTGCACCTGGCATTCCCATTCCCCATTTCTTCTCGGTTCTTCTTCTCTCCTCATTTCTTTTCTCTATTCCTTCTTTCCTCCTTTCGAAGCTTCCTACCGATGATCATCTTCCTGATGTTGTTGCTCCTCGCCAAGCTCCTCATGGCGGAGAGCGCGGCGCCTGCCACGAGCTTGGCCCAGCTACCAACCGTGCGCGCGTGGAGGAGGCAAAGGCGATGTCCTTGTAGCCCATGCACAGCCTCCTGCAGCCGACGCCCACCCGGCGTGGTTCGAGGCGTGGGGTTTCTTGGCCAAGAAGCGCGAGGCGTGAGGGAGCTGAACCGCGACCGCGGGCGGAGCGCAGTGTCCCCTGTGCACATCGCGGCGGTCGAGCGGTGGAAGGTCGGCGAGATGGCCGCCACCATGCCAGCGGCGTCGCAGTCAGCGATGCGATGGCGCGTCAAAGGTCAGGCGTAGTCGATGGTCGGATCGGCGCCGATGACGTGCGCTTGGGCCGCACCGCCACGGAAGGGCGCGGGAGGGCCCTAGACCGACATTGCTCGCTCGGGTGGGAGCTCTTGGGATCTCGCGTTCTTGGGTTCTCCTCCTCACCTTGCGCCCGGCCGGGCTCATACTGCTGCGCGTGCGCCCGTGCTACTCGCCGATGACGCCGCTTTCAACTCTAACTCCTACGACGGCGGGCGGGCGGTATGGCTGTTGTCACGCTCTTGTCCATCGTCAGACACGGACCACCGCTGCAGAGCATGGGGTCCCGCCGTCTTTGCCGCTCTATGGCGCCGCCTTCTCCCCTACTAGTTCGCCGGCGCTGCTGCGCCCATGCCTCTTGGATGTGTTTGCTTGTTGCTTGCGGTTTCTTCAGATGCTTGATGCTTGCTCGCTTGTTGCTTCTCGATGCTTGATGCTTGATGTTTACGGTTTGCCTGGAGAGAAGAAATGAGGACAATTAGTGTTAAGTGCAATTAGTTAGCTATTAATAATTCATTAGTATTTTGTATGACATGTGGGTCCAAAACCAGTAGAATTGCAATTAGAGCTACTAAGCTCGGCGCTGTAGCCGGTTGAACCAGACCGAGCTATGCACTGCCTATTGAGAGCAGTGATGACATTTTACATTCGGATATATTATTTTAATGAGAGGAGTGTCTAACAGTAAAATTATACATTTTTGCGATGTCTTCTGACTGCATCACGTTTTTTGGATGTTCATTGACAAATAACGCGAATGTACAATGCTCTGTAGCCAATTTCCCCTTAAAACATTCCCTATTCAAATTTTATTTTATTTTTTATAACCGGTCGTTTACCGTTGCTCGAAGGCCCGAGTGGTTTCCCACCGGTTCCGTGATTTGCATCCTGGCTCCAGAGTAAAGTCAGTCGACCAAAAAGGGGAAAGCGTTGCTGGGAAGGGAAAGGCATCGGCTTGAGTCGACTCCATTCCACTCCGAGGCAGCAGCCAGACGCAAACAAACTGCTTCCGCCGCCGCCTCCTGACACCAACCAAGCAACCAAGGATTCATCATAGTTGATTCCTTCCTCCTCGCTTCGATTCGATTCCATCCCATGCTCTCCCCCCCTCGCCCTCCCTCGGTCCCTCTTCGATTGAATCACCTCAACTAGGAAAAGAGAAGGAGGCGGAGCACGATCGCCATGGGGGACCTGGCTTCCACCTGCAAGGTAAACAACGACCTTCCTGCCTGCAATTCAATTCCATCTATAATCTTTCTCTCCTTCCTCTTCATCTCAGGATAAGCTGGCCTACTTTAGGATTAAGGAGCTCAAAGATGTCTTGACTCACCTCAGCCTACCCAAGCAAGGAAAGAAGCAGGTCTGCTCTGCCTCTGCTCACCACACCTCACCTTCTTATCCCATTATTGTTTACACTAGTTTTTATTTTAGTTTATGCATCTAAATAATTAAAAAAAAACCTTACTGTTTTATGTTGCAACTCTCTTCTTCCACCCTTTGCTAACATAACACCCCGACCACTCTTCTAATTCATCTATACATACGTATGTAGCCGCCCTAATGTGTATAGATTAATTCCTTATGTAAAGATCCTTGCTACCTAACCTGTTCATAGTCTTTGTCCTCTACCACTTTCTCACCCATCTCCCATTCATCGTGGATTATTACAGGAACTCGTCGATAGGGTCCTCGCACTGCTATCAGACGACCATGGTATTTATGTGCCCTCTATGAAAAACAAACACCATATTCTTTATTTAGGTTTCCTTCATTCGTTATACTTTTCCGTGCTTGTATGCATTATCCCTTCAATTCTCCAGTTGCCGTCTAGTTGAACAAATCCGGTTTTATTTTCCCAGAGCACTAGCGTCTTATGTTCTACCTTCTTTTGTTAATTGTTTCTTTCTTATTCACGAAATACCACTGCTTGAGACGAACTTTTTATTATTATTAATTAACCTTTTTTTGAATTTTATTTTAAAGTCACTTTATTTTCAATTCTAACCCCTTTGGTTACGCCACGGGTGGTAGCGTGACAAAACAACACTGTCACGTGCCAGGATAAGTCCCTAAAATAGCACTTTTTTTGTCACATGACAAGAGTTTGATCAGAAATAGACTGGCGTGACAGTGTTATTTTGTCACGCCACGGGTGGTGGCGTGACTAAAGGGGTCAGAATTGAAAATAAAGTGCGCCGGGGTTAACTTTAAAATAAAATTCAAAAAAAGGTTAATTAATAAAAAAATTCTCTTGAGACCCACAGTGTTCCAGTTTTCTTAACAACCTTGTACGTTGCTTTACTATGTGCCTGTATCAGGCCAATGGCGTCTTGGATCGGGGAAGGAAAATGTTTCAAGCAAGGAGGCAGTGGCAAAAATAGTTGATGATATATACAGGTTAGGTTTCAAACTCTTGTCTAATTTTCAGTCCTTTCTTCTTTTTCATGCTTTCGGTAACTGAGTTGCCATAGCATCGGTCACTGGAAGATGAAAGTGCATCACCTGTTATCTCACAGCCAGAGCGGACCGGATTTCAACCGTATCAAACCCAAAAAAGAAGCAGACGACTCGTGCCAGTTGGACACTAACGTTCGCTGCCTTTGTGGTCAAACATTCCTTCTTGGGAATTTGGTCAAGGTAGCCTTTTCTCCCAAAAAAACCATTATATTACATAAATCAACAATCCTTTCTAAATTTGTACATCAAGCTTCTACCCTGTATGTGTGACCCCTTGTTCTTTTTTTTTGTTGTGATTTGCTTCTTTCAGTGTGACGATCACCGATGCCAAGTGCAGCAGCATATGGGCTGTGTACTAATTCCAGAGAACCCTACGGAGGGTGTTAGGCCTGAAGTTCCATCCCATTTCTATTGTCAATTGTGCCGGCTAAGCCGGGCAGACCCGTACGCTTTCCTACAATCCACTTGGTTTTCGATTTCTTCCTATACTTTGTCATCTCAAGAAATACGATGCAGTACTGTTACTTTGAAGCGATCAGACTGTTAATGACTTCCAAGTTCAAACATTCAAAATTAGCATACCCAACCAAATGGGCATTCTACTGTTGTCAACCAAATCAATTTAATCATGGTTTCTTCACTGATCCTTTTACATGTATTCATGCATTATTTCGACTTTATTATGGAACCAAACTTGTCACCTAGAGAGTTGCACCTAGCCTTTTCATATATGATGCACACATTCTTCAGACTGTTTCATCCATTGTACATTGCTCAGTACCCCACAAACTTTCTATAAGCTAAATAGTTTATTGATCAACCTAGTCTTAAGCATCACTGACCTACAACGGTGTAGCCTTTTTCATTTGGATTTGTCAGTGGCATCAGTTGTATCGTCCATCGTTATAGTTTAAAATTCTATCAATATTTTCTGTTTTTACAAATGGTTTGTTTATTTGCATACGACAGTAAGTAAAAAGATATTTCATTTTGATATAGGTCACCTTCTCTATGTTGATTTGTTTGTTTAAGTATATCTCTATTGATTTCGCTAAAAGATTCAGAGTCTCGATGAATTGGCTGCTATGTGCATGACAGTTGTCTCAATGCAATTAGAAACAAAGAGATGAACTGTATGGCTAATTAATTAATTTACACTTCTAGTATTTGCCATAAAACAGGAAAAGGAGCCATATGGACCCCATTAGGGGCTCTGGAATAGCAGTACATTTTTAGATAATGAAAAAGAAAACCTCTCCCGGCCTCTGCATTAAGGATGCATACAACCCATTTTATTAAAGAGTTTAAAGTATCAAAGTAACCAAAGCTGTTAAAAGTGGCTTGAAGCCTTGCAAGCAAACGGCGACTGAAAATGAAACTCAATCATTACAAATCCGGTGATTAAACCGCCACCCATGAATGCTTAAAATTTGCTTCGCCACTACGTTCAGCCTGTCGCTTCCGGCCAACATGGACTCCTTCTGGGCTGGTTTCTGCAAATTTGCCCAAACCTTTAGCCAGTGCCTACTAAAAAAGATAACCTGTAAGAGATTAGTGACAATCGTTTTTGTCAAAAACAACATCATTCTGACATAATCAGATAGACCAACATAAGACACTAGCTCTCACTAGGAGTTGTGATTTTAAAACTTTTGGAATATTGGCTAGCCAATTCCTAAACATGTTTGCTATACTCACAGGAGGAGATAAATTAAATGCACATTGAACAGCCCACCATGCAAGACGTGCAAAGGGGCATTCAATAAAAAGATATTGAATTGTTTCCTTGTTGATACAAAAACAACACTTTTTGCTTTCCCTCCAATTTCTTTTAAGCAGATTATCTTTAGTTAAAACTACCCCTCTTTTGAGATACCATAGGAAATTTTTTACTTTTAATGGAATTTTAATTTGCCAAAAAAAGTTCCTAATGGGGACTTGAGAACTTCCAATTAGTACCGTATAGAAAGACTGTACTGAAAAAAGTCCAGACTTATTCAAATTCCACCTGAAAACATCTTTTTGAGAGATCAAATATAAATTAGCAATTCTCAAAATTAACTCATTCCACGCATGTAACTTAGGCCCAATAATAGGTCTTCGAAAAGAAACATTTAAAGAATCCATTCTCAGAATATTTGCCACTGTATCGTCCACCAACAGAAATTTTTTTTTCTTTCCAACTACTAAACTTCTTTTCAACTCTATCCTCAACCCTTTTCCAATCACAATTCCTTAATTTTCTGAAGTGAACTGGAATACCTAAATACCTGAAAGGAAATGCACCCACTTCACGACCAAATAACCGAGTATACTGAGATTCAACCTTTTTGGCAGTACCAAAACAAAAAATCTTGTTCTTGTGGAAATTAATCTTTAAACCTGATAATTATTCAAAGACACATAGAATAAGCTTGAGATTTTTTGTTTGTTCTAAATCATTATTCAAGAAGAGGATAGTGTCATCAGCATACTGTAATATTGACAACCCATCATCAATCAAGTGGGGACTACTCCCGATAAAAGACCTTCTTCTTTAGCTCTACAGATAAAGATGGCAAGTATGTCCACAACAAGATTAAAAACAATTGGTGACATAGGATCACTTTGCCTAAGACCTTTCTGAGTTTGAAAAAATGATCCAAGATCATCATTGACTTTTATTCCAACACTCTCTTTCTTAACGAAGCTTTCCACCCAATAACTCCACTTAGTTGAAAAGCCTTTCATTCTCAAAGCTTGAAGACATGAATGGTTTCTGTTGTATATCATGACAACATCCTTGGGAAAACAGGATTAAAGCTAAATCAGGGTGCTTTCTAGTTTTCTGACTACTTTTGTAAAACTTTTTGTAGTCTTTATTCCTGTGTGCATTGCTTGGAATTTAAATATTTGCTGTCCATTTGCTACAGTGGCTTTTTTGAACCTGCAGATTTTGGGTGACTACTGGAAATCCATTACTTCCTGTTATATTGATGTCCTCAGGTGTTGCAAATGATGGGTGGGTATCTTACATTATAGGCAATGTATTCATTGATAATTGCAGTCGCTACTCGATACTATGCACACTAGTTTCTCTTTTCATTTTGTTTATTATATGGTGTAGATCCTTGTGTGTTTCAGTGACTTTTGAAATGCTCCTTAGGCTCATCTGAACCTTTGATCTCTTTAGGTTGTTTCCATGCTACTGCATAAACCTTCTATTTGTCTATACACCATCGTGTGAGAAAATAGACTATTCTAATGAAAATATTTTTGTCTGTTTTTCCAAAATAGGGTAAGGCCCGATCTTCCGTTAGAGAAACAGTCTATTACAAATTTACAACCTACAACAATAAAAGGGAAACAAGGACACAAATCATACAGATCACTAATGGTCTATGATGCACCGATACGCGATATCGGCACGGCGGTACGGATACGGCGATACTTCATTTCCCCAAAAAACTGATACGGCGATACAGATGTATATATATTAAAAATGGTAAAAATATAAAATACGATACTTGATAAGTTTCAGTCAAGAATTTACCTATGCATGAGTGTTAATTTCATTGAACATAACACTGAAGAATTTATTAGCTTATCCTGTACTATGACCAACAACAGTAGTTCGAGAATTATAGCGGAGATATGAATTCATTTTTCCTTCTTAGCAATTTACTCATCTTTGTACAGGCAAGGACACTAAGCCCTCACTTGATTCTAAGCATCTCTATGTCATTCACAACTTTTATCAACAGAAAAAACCTAAAAAGAGTCCAAAAAACATTGTGCTGCGAACAAGGTAGGGACTTCACTCCTGTTGATGGTTTGAGATCGAGGAAAGGGAATGTGGAACAGAATTTGGGATATAATGTTAGCAACACAAGTGTCAATCTTTGTCAAGATTACTCTAGAAGTGATCTTGAACATAATGATTACTCATTTTCAATAAATTCAGGAAATCCTAAGAAAAGGCTGTCAAGTGAAACTGATTACACATCAAAATTTGGAATCTGATGGATACTCAGTAACTCCTAATGAGTAAGTTCGAATTATTTCGACAAACTTTGATAACACACACTAGCTCATAATTCATGTCTGAATTTAACAATTACATGCTAAGGTTGTGGGCTAGGGTTAGAATAAGTGGGCTGGGCTTGAATTGTGGACCGTATCGAGGTATCGGGAAGTACCGTTTTTTCTTTCTTTCTTTTTTAAACATAAATGTTTCTGATACTTTCCGATACGTATCGGAGCCGTACCCGTATCCAATACGTATCGGGATACTGGTACGCTGTTGGTCAGGAGTATCGGTGCATCAGAGCTAATGGTGAAGAGAACACAAAATCATATTTCTCTAGCAATCTGTACACATCAAAAGCATCCCAAAAAAAAGTCTAGGACCACATCCAACTGCAAAACATCCAGCGGATATTTGTGCTTTTTTAATATAAAAAACTAGTGTATGTTATGTAAGTTTGTCATGGTGTCAATAAATCGTCTTTTAAGGTCTTCAGTTGAACACTACTTCTAACATGGTGTACTGGTCTTCAGTTCGTCATAATATGCAAAATCGACATGTTTGTGTTTTTCACTACACTGATAGGCTTGTAGCTAACTAATGTGGGAGAGCTGAACTTGGTTGGGTTGCCCATTTTTTATTTTTTAACTTTTTAGGCCAAGGTTTGTTCTCTTGTTTAGATTTCAGCAAACGTCCCTGCCTAGCTTGCTGGGAAAAGTTAGTTTTGTTTCCCTCAATGAGTGTATAACCTTGCCAAACAAGGTTAGTCAATAAGACAATAAGTACACAAGAGATCCAAACTCCTAACAGACCCCAACTTTCAGTACTCAGTATCTGAAGCATGCCATACGTTTCTTATGTTATCCTTGTTAAGGCAGAGAAGTACATATGGTAAAGCATATGTTTTCCTTCAAGCAATTGAAGTGTTTATTAGATGGCGTCAAAATTAATGAGCAGTTCAATTTATATTGCAAGGGATGGCCTTTTCTTAACAGAATATTTTTCATTGATTGGCTGCCACTCTATTCCTGTACTACCTGTAGTCCATAATCCTATCCTTATGGAATGCTCAACTCTTTCCAGAACGAATGGTTCTCAGAGTGTGGATAAAACATTTCTACTTTCTCGAACGGAGAGGGAAACTGTACAGAGAGTTGAATATGATCTTCAGGTTTTCTTCCCTCTTCTGCAAAGTGTGCTTGCATTTTCTGTATTAGCACTTGTTTAATCTAACCGACTGTTGTCATCGTTTACATTTCTTTTCTCAAGGGCTATGCCAATTTAATAGTGTCATATAGGAATTATAACAGTGTGATGTTGCTTTGTCATAGCCCCTCTCCCAAAGTGGGAGGGTGTTATAAATAATTAGATACTGCAGTAAGTTATCATGAAATTTACTGATGACTGGCATGTGCCTGATTGCTTGTCCGTATTGTGGAAGGCAAACCTCCTCCAAGGATATCAGTTTGCAGATTTTGCCATACTTAACCTTTTACCTAGTGCCTTGCTGTCTATTTTTCATAAATGCATTGTTTAAACGCCATCTTTGTACAAGGATAACAATTTGCTCCAAAATGCTGCTGATTTGCTCTTAAATCAATACAATTGAACATTATTTTCTTTTTACAGGATTAAACACCTTAGTTGATGGTTTGCAAAGGCAGTGTACTAGTTTCTTGTGTCATTGCACTGTGTCCTTAACGAGAGCATGCTTATTTGCAGGTTTGGTGTATGCTTCTAAATGACAAAGTTCAGTTCAGGATGCACTGGCCTCAGTATGCAGAATTGCAAGTGAATGGTATACTTTTCAGCTTTATGATACAACTCGGATCTCTGTATGACTGATTACATGATCTATGAGGTCCTGTTTCTGTGTCCTCAAAGTTTGAGCCTTTTTTATACTGAGAAGTAGAAGCTGTCAGTACAACCCCTTAAAAAAGGGCCTTTTGTTATGTTGTAGTATGATGCAGTGAATTTATTTATTTATATATTTTTTATGTTGATTTATATATTTTGTAATTTGCTGTAAGCAGAGATGTACAATGAGCAGTTGTAGGTTATATTATACTTCAATAAGCGAGACATAGAATATCAATGTCAATATTTGTTTCATATTTTCTCCAGGTATACTGGTGCGAGTAGTTCCCAGGCCTAGTTCTCAGTTACTAGGGAGTAACGGACGGGATGATGGGCCGGTGGTGAGTTCACTCCTATTTCATTGCTAGTGTAACCTGTGGTTCAATCCAATGCGTATCATGTGCCTTTAGTCATCTTGTAGTTATCATTTGCTTTACTTAACATTTCAATTGTTTTCTTGTTTACAAGTTCCTCACTTGTGAATTCCCTTGTAAACAAAATAGGCTTTCAGAAACAACACGAGTTTTCTTCTCATATGTACCACAATTAGCTTCCAGCTTATGGAGACTAATATTAGGCTTTACAAGTACTATCAGAGCTTCGATAGTCTTTGTCCAGTTCTACTTAGTCACTGCCTTCTGCGGTGCTAGTCATCACATGTTGTTGGCACTGGCTTACTGTAAATTGCCCATAACATGTAATAACTCAACTTTACCATTATGATACGTGATGCTGGCTACTACCAAATACTGCGTGGACTTGTCTACACACACATGTATACCAATTGAAGTTCATAAAAAAAAAACTCTAGTAGGCCTGAACACGATTCTGTTATAACAAGTTGGAGCATGCCATCTAGCAGATAGGAATAATTGAAATTTGTAGACTGGAATTTTCAACTTTTAAGCCTTGGAAACTGGATAGATGCTCTCAATTGATACTGTGGGGACCATGTTTTCAGTAGTGTGGACACTCCAATTGAGGTGTTTCTTTGGAATCCTTTCTGGGTACTACATATGGTAGTTCACACAGTTTGTTCATTTTGACTTAAATCAGTAAAGGCTTGCACCCAGTCACCCATTGTACTGTATTAGTCAAAAAATATGTCGATTGTCTTGTTTTATGACATATCTGCTCCATTCAGGACTTCTACTCTCATGTTTTTCCACCATTTTGCAGATAACAACCTTGTGCCATGAAGGACAAAATAAAATATTTTTATCAAGTGCTGATACTCGACCATTTTGCTTTGGGATCAGAATCGCAAGGAGGAGGACTGTTGATCAGGTTATTATTTTTTGGCTTGTTACTTACCAAAACTATTGAAGTGAATTCTAGAAGGTGCAAACTTTTCTGGCTTGCTGATGTTTGAGTTCGATTTTCTGATTGGATTGTATCACAAAATAAAAAAGGGTAGTATCTAAGTGGAGCATTGATATGCTCACAAGAACTGGAACAACTATTATTGTCAAAGTGTGAACTATATTACTGGAATAAAATGAATAAATCAGGTAATTCTGGATAGGCACAATGGTCAACTTTTGGACTTTCTTTATGTGCCCTTGTCAATACTTATTTTCTTAATTCATAGGCACATGTCCATATTCACTGTTTCGTTATGTTCTGGTGAGGTTTTTATTATCTTAATTCTCATTTCCGAGGATCTCTCACTGGTGTCCTTTGGAAGGTTTCATATACACGCATCAGGTATACCATTTCCATTGGCCATTGCTATCTGGTACGGTGGTGTGATGGTTAAGATTGGCTATACTATTTAGTAATTTCATCGCTCCAATTGTGGTGATAAAGTAGTATACTAGTGTGGGTGGCTAATTACTGTTTGGAGTATATGTACTTGTCTTGTATTAGCTCCTTGTACAGGGTGTTTTCTGCTTATTTGCCATGCCTGTACATAACTATATAATGGCCATTTGGCCCTTGGAATAGAATTGGGTTCCATTCCAACAATTACATCTAGGGAAATTTGAGGATTTGCCACTCAAAAGATTGGGTCTCAAGGATTTGCCACTCAAAAGGTTGCATTTGATGATTTGCCACTTAATTCGTTGCGCCATCTACCAAATGCCATTTTCATCCCTTTTTCTCATTTACTGTTTTTTCTAGCCCTTTTTCCCCACTTGAAGTGACCGTTTTGCCCCTAACCTGTCTCAGATCGTTCAAAATCAATCTAGCCAAACCATTTTACCCCTAAGCTGGCTAAGGCCGAACTCATCTACGCCGAGTCACAATGTGCCTACAGATTCATTGCATTCCAAAGATCATTACATAGGTCATTGCAGCGCATCTCTGCTCTTTCAACACATGTCGTATTGACCTCACAATAGGGGAAAGGCTCAAAAAAAGTTAGACAAGTTAAATTTCATTGTATTCCAAACTCTTTGTTTTATCATTGCATTACATAGAATCATTCAAAAACCCAATCAGCCACTGTACAAAATATTACATGTACTGAATTCACTTGACTACTACAAACCACTACATAACATAACTACTGCTGTTAATGGCAATGCATTGTTGGTTGTCGACATGGATTACGCTGATCTGTAATTGCTCTTGCAACAAATAATTCAACTTCCAAATGCTCAATTTGTAGATGTTGGAAGCACCGAAAAGTTAAAGCAAAGAGAATGGAATCAGTTACAACAAATAACTCAACTTCCAAATGCTCAATCTGTAGATGTTGGAAGCACTGAAAAGTTAAAGCAAAGAGAATGGAACCAGTAAGTTCAGATATACTGGATGGTCCCTAAAGTTCAGATACTGACCTGAGCACACAAGGTGGATGAAGTGGATGCCGACTGAGAGCGACGGTGACATCTGCGCTGGTGGTGAGATGCTGCTCACATCACCGTGGGAGGCGACAGCGCATGTGCCAGCTAGATGTGGACAGCGGCGGAGGAACTGGACGGCGCCGGCGGACAGACTGGAAAGCGGTGGGGGAAGGCTTAGAGCCTTAGAGCAAGGGGAGGCGGTGGCGAAGTAACTGGAGGGCGACAGTGGGGGGAGGCGCAGAGCAGGGGGAGGTGGCGCTGTGCTTGGACGTGAACCAACTGGTTCGATCTCGGTCTAGGTAGGTGTTAGCCCAAGTGACCCAAGGGGCAAAAGGTCACTTCAAGTGGAGAAGAAAGGCTAAAAAATCAGGAAATGAGAAAAAGGGGTGAAAATGGCATTTCATAGATGGCGCAACGAATTGAGTGACAAATCATCAAATACAACCTTTTGAGTGGCAAATCCTTGAGTCCCAATCTTTTGAGTGGCAAATCCTCAAATTTCCCTTACATATAATGCGGTGAAGTGAGCTGGTACGATGCAGAAATTGTGATTACTCCAAGAGGACTTCTTTCTATTTGCCCCTTTCAACCCTTCTTGTTTAGTCTAATGGGTACATTTAACCATTGCTGTTGCTGCATTTCCTCGATCTGTTTCGTTCCCAAACCCAACTGAGTATGCATCATGTCTTAGTTTTCTCCAGTTCACTGTAACATATAATTGCAATTATTGCTGAGCTAACAAACAGTGCACCTGTCCTGTCAATATTACTTTTGAAGTTCAGGTTCTAAACTTGGTACCAAAGGAAGCTGATGGTGAGTCCTTTGAGGATTCTCTTGCTCGTGTTCGTCGCTGCCTCAGAGGTGGAAATACTACAGATGATGCTGATAGTGATAGTGATTTGGAAGTGGTTGCTGACTTCTTTCCAGTCAGCCTGCGTTGCCCTGTGAGCTTTCATATACATATTTCCATTTTTGTGTGTTGGAGATGCCTCGTTTTTTTTTAAAGAACTCCAAATTAGAACAGTAGCTGCGCCTCTGTAACTTCAGGTGCACTCTGTCAGTTTAATATATGTTGTTGATCAGTGAGCTGAGCCTTTTAGTGTCTCGGCACTAGCCTTTATAGGTTACACTTTTCCTTCTGGTTAAGAATTACCGATTTAACTCCAAACTGAGTGGTGATCACGTTCCAAACAAAACCTGAGTGGTGATCTAGCTGTATTCAGCTACTATGATGTGCTTATATCATCATTATGTACAAACTAAGCTTTTACACAGTGTTTCACGAAATTCTGACCCCCAAGGTTCCAAACTGGAACATTCTTTTGTCTGATGATATTTTGCAGAATAGTGGATCCCGAATAAGGACTGCAGGAAGGTTCAAGCCTTGTGTTCACATGGGCTGTTTTGACCTGCAAACGTTTGTAGAACTGAATCAACGATCACGCAAGGTAAAAGGTTTTATGCTTCCATCGGTCCAAAACTAGGATTCTCTACATACTACTTACTTTGAAGAGAATACACACTTTTATCTTCCAACTTGTGATCTGTATTTGTTAAAATCTCTGATCTGCCTTTCATCAGATTAGATGCTCCTTCTACTAATGAAAAAACCCTACTCTATTTCCAAGTACATATTGTTCTAGCATTCTTATTTTGTTTCTAAATATATGCCATTCTACAATTTCTAGGTACATTAAGAGCATTTGCCCCCTATATACCCTTCCCTCGATAATTATAGTTTACTTTTCCAAGAGGGAAAAAAACAATTCTAGGCATGGAAGAGTACTAAGGGCATGTACAATAGTATAAACAGCTGCTGTCTATAACAATTATCCATGTCACTTGTAGACAGCACTAAAGATAGCTCATACAATGGTATAAACGGCTGCTGCTTTTTTAGTTGTCTTTATAGAACACACAATCTTTTAATGCTTTTTTTGTTTCTTGTGCTATAGCCGACTACAGGATTGTAGACAGCATCTTTCTCTCTCTTTATTCTCTTTTATCCACGTCAGCAAAAATCCTACGTGACAATGGTTATAGACGGCTGACATAAGCCCATTGTACATGCTCTAACTACTAACAAGGCTTGGAGTAAATTATAAGTGCATTGAATAACTGTAGGCATGGAAGAGTACTGAAACAAGGCTTGGAGTAAATTATAAGAGCATTAAATAAGGTTACTGTGCTGCTCTAAAGAAAAGGTTACTGTGGCCATATTTATTCATGCCTTATTTCACGTGCTAGAGGCTAGACTGGCATCTATTTGGCAAAGGAGAGAGTACTTCTTTTGAGGGAAAATGGAGAGAGTACTTAAGATCGGTTTATGGTTTAAAGTGTGCCTTTTCTTCAAATTAGTGCTTTAATGTGGCCCAGCCTGAAAAATGTGTAGGTCACCTTCAGCTTGGTCATGGATCAGTATTTACCGACTGGCTTCTTTGATTGTTTATTTGTTGGTTTTGTGCAGTGGCAGTGCCCAACATGTTTAAAGAATTACTCTGTTGAGAACGTGATCATCGATCAATATTTCAATCGGATCACTTCTTTGGTAGGTTTGCATAACACTTGTCATTTCTGTATTTTCAGTTGTTTTATTTATGTTTTGCTGCTTATTGTATTCTTGCGATGCAGTTACGAAATTGCAATGAAGATGTTAATGAGATAGATGTGAAGCCTGATGGCTCTTGGCGTGTGAAGGGTGACGTTGAAAATAGAGAATTAGCCCAGTGGCACATGCCTGATGGCTCCCTTTGTAACCTGAAACGAGGTACTAAACCTGTTGCGGGTCATGTAAAGCAGTTTAAGAAAGAAGGTGATTATGATGGATCCAAAAGTTTGAAAATTGGAAGCAAGAGTAATCTTAATGGAATCTGGGAAGTTAGTAGTAAAGCTGATGACAAAAAACCTCCAGTAACTGTAAATCACATTGAAAATATTGAATACCATGTTGCCAACATTGTGCCTGTGAGCAGTAGCTATACCGGGGGTTACAGAGATGGGAAAGACCTAAGTGTGAATCAAGAGTGCAGCAGTTTTGATCTATCTTTGAATACTGGGCATGAATTAGACAGTTTTTCTCACAAGTTTGGTCAGATGTACAGAATTGAGGATAGATCACAGCAACAGCTTAAAGATGCAGATGTCATTGTTCTTAGTGACTCTGATGAAGAAAATGTTGTGATAGTTTTTCCACCAGCTGCGCATGATAATAAGACTGCTAACATTGGTGGTTTTGCTTTTGATGCCAGTACTACTGCAGAATTTACTGAAAATTACCAGGAGGATGGTGGAGTTGGGGGTGGTGTCCTTGGTTTGTTCGCCAACAATAGCGACATTTTTGACATAAATCCCTGGCCAATGCAATCCCGTACCCAACCAGAGCAAGGCTTCCAATTTTTTGGAACTGATACTGGTGCTACAAACACTTTGGTTGATTCTCATAATTCATTTGACATGGCACCAAATGGTTATACTCTTGATAATGCTGGCGCGAAGGGGACTTCTATGGTTCAAGATATTCCTACTTGTCATGCCCGCACTGAAGGCTTGGTTGATAACCTGTTGGCTTTTGGCAATGATGATTCTTCTTTGCAATTTTTTCTTCCTAGTCGACCATCTGGTATTCCCACTAAGGAAGAACAGAATGGGCATGATAACATATCAAATGGGGTCCCGCCTGATGATTGGATATCTCTTACACTTGCAGCAGGTGGAGGTGCTAATGAAGAGTCTGAACCTGCAGATACCTTAAACCCGCAGCCACAAATTCCATCGAAAGAGACGAGGATGGAACCATTAAGTGACGCTGGTTGGTCTCTTTCTTCTGAGTTCTATTTATTTTTGTAATTTTGATGGTTTTGGACATGATTGTTAGTTTGTTACTTATCCCAATTCCTGATTAGTTAATTTTGCCGACAAACTGATTTGTTGACCGACTCAGTTGGGTATTGTACTATGCCTAACCCTTTCAAACTCCAACGACATTGATCAATGGAAGTTCTCAACTTCCCCTGAAAAATGTTGGAATGAACTCCTTGATTTATTCCAATGGGCTAAATACCAAAATATATATGTTACAGGTGTAGGTAAATATGAAAAGAACACACTATATAAAAGACATATCTAACACCTCTCTTAAACTCATAGTGGATCAACAACACTGAGTTTGAAGAGACGGAAGCTGTATTGAGTTCTAGTCTGTGCCTTGGTGAAGAAATATACTAACTAAAGCTCTGAAGGCACATACTTAAGAGCATTAACTTGGTCCTGCACCTGTGATCTCATGTACGAAGCATCTACTCCAATGTGTTTGGTGAGCTCATGCTTCACTGGATCTCGAGCAATGCTGATCGCACCAGTACTCTTTGATAAGAGAGGAGTCAGTGCAGAAACTGAAACACCGAAATCCTTAAGTAGCCACCGAAGCCAAGTGATCTCAGCTGTCAACGCTGCTATGGCTCGCAACTCAGCCTCAGCACTCAAATAGGAAACAACAATATGCTTCTTGGTCTTCTAGGCAATCAGAGAGAAACCAAGGAAAACACAATAGGCAGAAAGAGACCGGCGATCAGAAGAATCGCTAGCCCAGTTCGCATTAGAGTACGCCTGAAGCTGTAGAGAGCTGGAGCGAGGAAAGAAAAGGCGACGTCTGATGGTCCCGCGAAGATACCGTAGAACACGAAGAAGGTGACTGTAGTGGAGCTGTGTGGGAGCAGAAACGAACTGACTCAGAATATGAACTGAGTGAGAAATGTCAGGTCGAGTGATCCCAAGGTAGACGAGGCTCCCGACAAGATGACGGTAGCGAGTGGGATCCTTAAGAGGCTCCCCATCAGTGGGTCAAAGGTGAACATTAAGCTCCATAGGAGTGTCCACCATACGCTGATCAGTGAGACAAGCGCGAGTAAGGATATCCTGAATGTAATTCTCCTGGGAGAGGTAGTAGCCCTCAGGCATATAAGTGACCTCAATCCCATGGAAGTAACGAAGAGGACCCAAATCAGACATCAAGAACTGCTCACTGAGACGCTCCTTTACAAAATCAATGTACTGAGAGCCTTCCCCAGTAATGATCATATCATCCACATAGAGGAGGATCGTTCGACCCCGAGGAGAGGTGTGTACAAAGAGGATAGGATCGTGATCACTGGTGGAGAAGCCAATAGTAACAACAGAGAAGCGGTCAAACCAAGTACGAGGGGATTGCTTGAGCCCATAGAGTGACGAAGGTGACAAATCATACCATCAGGGATAAAATGCTCAAGGGGTGGCTGCATGTATACCACTTCATGCAGCTCGCCATTGAGAAAGACATTTTTGATGTCCAGCTAAGAGATGGACTACTGTCGAATAGAGGCCATAGCAAGGAGAGTGCGAACAGTGGTCACGTGGGTGACAGTTAGACCTGTTCAAACGCAGGGCCAGGCCTGAAAATCCCGGTCTCAAACGGACAGGCCCGAGCCCGGCCCGAAAACGCATTTTCCATTTAGAAAATATTATTTTAATTCTTTTTTGGAATAAAAAATAATATTTAATTCATTTTGAGAATAAAATAATAGTTTTTTGTTATTTTAATTGCATTTCATCGGGCTTTCGGGCCAGAATTCAAGTCCCGAGCCCAGGCCAGGCTGCCCGTGAACAGGTCTAGTGACAGTAGCGAAGGTTTCATCGTAGCCACGACCATACTCCTACTGAAAACCATACACCACAAGACAAGCCTTGCAGCGCTCAAGAGAGCTATCTGAGCGGGTCTTGATCTTGTACACCCACTTGCACATGATAGGATTGACACGTGAAGATAAGGGTACAAGATCTCAAGTGCTAGTACGCTCCAAAGTAGCAATCTCCTAAGACATCGTGAGCTGCCACTTAGGGTGAGCAGCAGCCTCACGGTAGGTCGTAGGCTTAGAAAGAGTGGTGGTTGCGAAGCCGTAACGCTCAGAGGCCTGACAGTGCGACGATCACGAAGATCGTATCTGGGAGGAGAAGGTGGAGCAGGACCCAGCAAGGATGGAGAAAAGCTAGGAACAGGACACAACAAAGATGGAGGCTCAACTTGAGAAGGAGTAGGCCGATGACAGCGAGAGTAGTGCAGGGAAAAGGAGGGAATCTCAACAGAAAAGCTGGAAGGAACCTTCGGAAGAGAGGGAACTGGTGGAGCCGGAGGAGAGGGAAGCAACGGAGGTGAAGGTGGAAGCAAAACAGAAGTGGGAAGCTGAGGGTCAGGAAAAGTCTGAAAGGAGATCGACTCAACAAGAGAATCTGAGCTGACAGTAGGGGAATGGGAGTAGTAAGGTCGGGACTCATCGAAGGTGACATCCCGAGAGATCATCACCCGGCGAGCAACATGGTTGTAGCAGCGATAGCCGTTATGCTCAAGACTATAGCCAAGAAAAACACACTCAACTGACTGAGCAGTCTGCTTGGTGCGATCACGTGGTGGAAGAAGGACGAAGTAGATAGTCGAAATAGCGAAGCTGATTATATTCTAGAGCTCGACCGTAGAGACGCTCGATAGAAGTAGAGCCTTAAAGAGCGGTGGAAAGCTGCATGTTGATGAGGAAAGCAACAGTGGAGACAACCTTAGCCCAGAGGTGGAATAGAAGAGGCAAGCATGAGAGCGCAAGCTGTCTCAAGCAAGGGACGATGCTTACGCTTAGAGACACAGCTCTGAGTGTGAGCACCAGGACAAAAGCACTGGGGAAGAGTACCCTGCTCAGCGAGAAAGCGACGCAAAGCAGCAAATAGGTATTCACAGCAAAATCATCACGAATGGCTGAATCAAACTGAGTGCGAACCATGGTGGCAAACATCTGGTAAATAGAGAGAACCTGACTGCGAGAGGACATGATGTAGATCCAAGTATGATATGACGAGAATAATCATCAATAAAGATTACATAGTATCAATGATCCTCTTTCGAAACGAAGGGAGCCGGACCCCAAACATCTGAGTGAACAAAATCAAAAGGACGAACAGAAATAAAATCACTAGAGGCATAAGGGAGCTGCAGTTGCTTGCCAAGCTTGCAACCCATACAATGTAAAGAGGTTTCACCAGAAATAGACCCAAGAACACCACGACTTACTAGTGACGACAAACGTAATCCATAGAGATGACCCAAACGATGGTGCTACTGAGCGAAGGAAGCAATAGAGGACATAGCAAAAAATAGAGGCAATGATAGTGGCTGACTGGCTGGGGGAGACAACGGAAGGAAGGTGCAGCCAGTCGAGCTCCTAAAGATGATGCGAATCATGGCGCCGAGGGCCAGTGCCAAGCAGAGTCCCTGTGTTGCGGTCCTGGGCACAAGAGTTAAGACTCCAGAACAACACGATAGTCGTGATCAGTGATCTGACCGGCCGACATAAGTTGCATATTAGGTTTGGGAACATGAGAGACTGTAGGAACATGAAAGGAAGAAGTGGAAAGGGTGTCTCGGTCTGCAACAGGAAGAGGTACTATCTGCAGTCTGAACAGTGGAACGAAGAGTTGTGGGACTCACAGAAGTGAGGTGAGTATAATCTGGTGTCATGTGAAAAGAAGCACTAGAGTCCAAGATCCACGGAGACAAGATACCTGACGAGGGAGGTGATAGAGGTGAGGAAGACTGCTGAGAAGCAAGAGCCAGATGAGTAGAGCCCGAGGAGTTTGATGGCGAGCTGACACCGAGGCATTGGAGCAGGAAGAGGAGTTGCTTCGTGGCGTCACCGGAGGAGCCCTGGCGATAGTCGTCAGCTCCTGAGTGGAAAGAACCTCCAGAACCCTTCGGTGGATGTCCACCCCTGCGACCCTGGTCCCTCCTCTTGTAGCAGTCCTAGTACATGTGGCCGTCACACTGGTAGTAGGTGCAGCGAAGACCAGCAGTAGAGACAACAACCACGGGTGCATGGGGCTGAAGGACCATGGTTGGCGCCAAGGAATATCGTTGAAGCGAACCGACCGACAGACTGCATCCGCACCACGAAGACGAGTTTCCTCAGCACGAACACCCGTGAGGGCCTCCACCAAGGTCGAGCGCGGGTGGCAAGTCAGGAGCTGAGCACGCACGGTCTCGAACTCAGGCCAGAGATGCATCAGGAAGTCGTAGAGACGGTGAGTCTTCGATGAGTCTGAGCGCCTGGCGAAATGTCCAAAGCAAACATCCGACAAAGACGATGGAAGCGAGAGGCGGCGGCCCTCGGGAGGATCCGGCGGCGGGGTTGCGGGAGGATTCTTGACGGGCGGCGGAGCAGAGGAGCGGCAGCCCAGGGAGGATCCGATGGAGCAGAGGAGCTTCATGAGCGAGGATCTGGATGGGCAACAAAGCGAGGAGCTTCGGTGGCGTCGGCCTTTCGAGGCGAGCTTCGGTGTGCTGATTTGGAGCAAGTGCGGCGGCTTCGATGGAGGGGCCCGTTCTAGAGTAGCACGAGGAGGCGGAGGGGGAGGCAGCTCAAGGCTGAGGAGGCGCCGTGAGCAGAGGAAGAGAGAGGGAGGAGGCGGCGGCTGGCGGCGGCGAACAGTGGCTAGGATTAGGGTTAGGGTTGATGAGAGGAGATAGCCATGAGCTCTGACACCATATTAAAATGTACCCCTTATCTATTCCAATGGGCCAAATGCCAAAATGTACATGTTACAGGTATAGGTAAATATACAAAGAACACCCTATACGAAAGACATCTAATAAAAAAAAACATTTCAACCTCCTATTAGTTGAATCCAATTTGGTATAAGTCACATAGCAAGCTGTATGTATACTATGCATTGGAAATCAATGGAATACTTTCTTATCTTATAGTGATGAAATAAATGTTACACGCATGATTTGGGTAAAAGAACAAAAATAATGGCTAATGGGAAAGAAAGGGCAGTAAACATGTAGATTCCATAGACAAAATAAGAGTTGTATAAGTATTTATGTTAGACCTCTTGAATGCCTGCTGTCACAGAATTTGAGCATGCGTTTCCTTTCCATCTTCAAGGGTATATGTTTTGTATATAGTTTCACAAAATTAGCCTTTTGTCCATCATTTGGGAAAATTTAGTCACAAGCAAATTGCAAGGATGTAAAAGGCACGCCCGCTCTTGATTACTCATTTTGGGGCCATTATTCCAATGTTACTTAAGACCAGAGAAATGAAGGTCAGAATCGCCTTTCTCCTCTATAGTTAAGAAGACATCCACTGCTTCTGTTTATCCTCCGATGCCTAAGGACGGCAAATTATCTTTACATTGTGGTCACTATTAAAAGTGTTCCTACCTTCTGATTCGGATGGAGTAGTTTATTTCCGAATATGCTTCCTTTTATAGTTATTGTGACCACAATGGTACTATTCCTAGAACATACGTTGTTCAAATGGTGTTACCTTTTTTAACTTAGGCTGAAGGAGTGGGAAAAATCGGTACTGGGTAAGTAGAATGATGAAATTGCCCGCTTTGTATGTATTTAATTTCAATTTTTCATAGTCTGAGTTGCTCATGTGACAGAGTAGTACTTCCAGTTTGTCATCAACTAATGCTTATTATCGTGTGTTGTCTTAACACGCACTTTCCTGCATATTAATATATTATACTATATGCTATTGTTTAGTTCCTTTGTAATATTGATATTTTTTTTCTTTTCCTTTGTTGTTGCAGCAGCTTCACTTCTCAGCTTGAATGATGACAGTCATAACAAAGAAAATTCAAATCCAAGGGCTGGAAATATATTTTCCCACCCACGCCACCCTCGATCTGTTAGGCCTCGAGTGCGTTTATCAGTTGATAGTGATTCTGAGTAGTTTTGATCGTACAACTGTATATCCAAGTTTCAACTGATGTGCATGGCTGCCTCGCAAAAAAAAATCTTACTTTTAATTTGGACGGTTAGCGTGTACTTCTGGCCGATGGAAAGAGAGAAACCAACATGGATACTTCTCTAGTTTAACCTGGTGTACAAAAAAATTAAAGTGGTGGAGAATGTGGATGTGCATAAAGGACATCTGATGGTGAGTATAGCCTGCTAACAATGTAAAGTTGCAATTTTTGGGAATGATGGGAATATATAACTAAGGGTGAAACCGGATTTGATGTCAGATATAGATAGCATTCAGACCATATTGATAGCCACACTTTAAATTTGGGTATTACCCTGATTCTAATATGACTCAGATGATTATCTATTTTGAATTTGGATCTGTGCACATGACTCAGTTTTCACAAAACTTGATTTGGATTTTTGGTTCTATTTTTGGACAAGATGTAGATGGATTAGCTCTAGGCTTCATAACATTTACACGGAACTATGCTAAGCAAATTCAATGTGTTACAAATTTTTTTTAGATGGGAACCGATGTGATAAAATTTTAGTAAGTATTCCATGTATAAATCATATTTGGGTTTGAATTTCTATGCTATGTAGTTCTGGATTTGGGTGTGGATATCAAATGCATCACTTGTTCAGTTCTTGAACTGATTTTGATAAAGAGTATTTTGTTAAGATGGAAAATTATTGTCCAAATAGACATCTTGTTGGATGAATAGTTAGAAATCATATGGGAAAAGCTAGAAAGCTTTCTGATGTTCGCTTCAATTGCATTATCTCATACCAATACTTTCATATTGTAGGTAGTAACCAATAGATCTTTTTCCCTTTAGCAAAATGAGGAGCATCATGTATAACTTATAAATCTACTGGAGTTTCTTTTCGTTACTTTGCCTGAAGATTCAGAGATGAAAGCTGGTTAGCAGGAGAGGGGCAAAAGATTCATGTACCAATAAGAGTTTATTCTAAATTACTGCAAAACACTAATATATCTCCTTTCCCTACACTGTCAGCATTAGGGAAAAAATTCTCGGCCGGTTACCGGCCAGGGTCTGGGATACAAAATCCCGACCGGTTTTCCCGGGTTTTGTAAGTTCAAACTCTAAATTTCGAATTTCGGCTGGTTTTTAATCAAATTCAAACGAATTCCATCCGAATTTTTCTCGAAAAAACCAGTAACTGGCCGGTTATCGTTCCCGATGGCTGGCCGGGAAAGTGCTCCGGGCCGGTTCTTTTATCCTTTGTCAGCTTATGGTCTATGATCCCGGCGAGACTGTAGCAGAAAGGCGAAGTTTATGCGTGCTTACTGTAGCAACACTCTACTGTAGAACGGCTGTGGGTAAACAACCCTAGGTCTCGGCGGCTAAGGAAACCCCTCGTCTATCCCCTAAGTTTAGGAGACGTTACATTTAGCTATTTCCATATCATTTAGATTGGATTGTTAGGATATCTATTTCTTTCCTATATTAGAGATATGTTTCTCAGTGTCAAGTCAAGTCATCTCTATAAAAGGGACAACATTGTATTAATTATGGTTAAGCAATGAATAAACAAAGTTCTTAGTCTCTCCCCTCTTCTTCAACTAAGCCTTAGAGCCTGTCTACAACGCCAGGGAAGAACCTTGTCGCTGGTTAGATGAGGGCGAATGTTCGACCCTCGGTCGTCGGACCCGTACCCCAACAACTATCACAACATTTGGTATTAGAGCCAATGGTTGCCCCTTCTGCCATGTCGGGCGGCGAGGATTTTGATTTCATGACACATGTTAGGGCGCATGATTAAGATGCTTGGTGTTTCAAAGGAGAAGAGAAGCCAAGCCGGGAGCAAGGAATGTTCCACCAATCCGCTAGCCTTGACAGCAACCCCGCTGGCTACGACCTTGGCCAAGATGGAGGAGCAAAAGGAGGTGACGTCGCCAACATGGTTGCGTTGCCACTTCCATCATCTCGAGAACTGCCGTTGCCTAACATCACGCATTGTTCTAACAATATCATCATACATCTTAATTTCAACTTCACATATCTCGACAATACTATGACATGTATCATCACCAAGGTAAACAGAATTGAAATTATCTGACCTATATGAAGTGAACCACTCCCTGTTAGGCGCGATGTGATACGAGCATCCCGAATTAAGAATCCATATATCTGTCAACCGACTATTTGAAACCAAGAGAACATCTGCATCGCTGTTGTCTGAGTCATCTTTCCTAGCCACATTCACAGTTTTCTCCGAGTCATCTTCACTAGCCAGCCACATTCACATTTGAAACCAGAGCTTTGGCCAAGATGAGCAGCTCTGGAGGAGTGCCCAAAGTGATGCGCGGGGGTGGAGAGAATATTGTACAGGTTTGTGTTTATTTATTTGATTTATTGTAAAGCGCAAGGAGCTAGAACCTTTCTTTCTTCTTCTGGTTGGTAAAAGATCGATAATGATTTGTTGTTTCTTGCTTATGCATATGCTAGTAACAACCGTAGATAATTTTACTTGTGAGTGTAGTGTAGGAACATGTTGCTTCATTCACCAGATGAAGTGTAATTGTTGGTGCTGCATGGAGTAATTCCCGTTCTTTAAACAGCAAAACCTTCCCTTGTCTTGTCCTTAAATAGTTGAATGCGAATTAACTCGTGGAGTCTTGAATCTCCTAAGGAGTGTTGATTACATGAATGCGTAGACATGAGCAGGCAGGCACCAGAACACCGCTCTTTTTCTTTTTCTTTTTTTGGAATTTGCGGCTGCAGATTTTACTTGTTACTGTGTGCCTTGTAATTGTGGTTTGATCTGGTGACCAGTGGATACAATGGTGAAGCTTTACAGTGATTTGTGTTGAACTTTAGGCTGATATGCCCTGCTTGTCTTGATGAAGATGAAGATGGGCGTGCTTGCTTTCAGAGACAAGATTGTAGCAGCCGTTCATTCCTTGCTAGTCGACATGCATGCAGAGGATCGAATTAAGGAGCATATAAATAACACAAAAATGCAAGAGAGAGCAGGGCAACATGTTTGGAAATTGGTTAGTCGACATTCCAAAAAATTTAAAGACATAACTCCTAGTTGGAGCTAGTGTCTTATATTAGTCTATTTGATTGTGTAGGAGTGATGTCGTTTTTGACCCCAAAAAAAAGATTATTAATAACCCCTTACATGTTATCTTATTGAGTGGGCACTGACTGAATGCATGGGCAAATCTGCAGAAATCGGTTCAGAAGGAGTCCATGTTGGCCAGAAACGCCAAGTTGGAATTCGTGGCGAAGCAAATCTTCAACATTCATGAGTGGCGGTCTAGTCACAGGATCTGTTATGATTGAGTTTAACTTTCAGTCGTCTTTTGGTTGTAAGGCTTCAAGCCACCTTTAAATTTTTTGGTTTTTGTGGTACTTCACTTCGTTAATAAAAATAGGCTGTGTGTATTTTTGATGCAGAGGTCGAGAGAGTTTTCTCTTCTATTATCTAAAAACGAGAGAGAGAGAGAGAGAGAGAGAGAGAGAGAGAAGGCAACAGGTTGTTGTCGCCGAGAAGGTTCGGCGATCGCCGCCGCAGTCATGGGCACCTCTGCCTCTCAAGGCTTGGCCTTGTACGCGAGGCAGGCATTGGCGTCAAGTCGGACGTCTACAACTTCGGCGTGCTCCTGCTCGAGCTCATCACCGGGCGGAGGGCCATCGACCCTGGCCGACTGGCGAGCGAGTAGTAGGCCCATACGACGAGGGTGTGCAGGATGGTTAATCGCACAAGATCCTCACTAGTTAAGGGACCTATTTTCAACCTAACTTTGATTATTAGTTGGTTAATCATGGTATTAGTAAAAGTTGTTTTCATAAGTTTCTCTTTCACCCTTTATTTTCTTTTGTTGTTGTATAAACACGGCTACTATTTTTCTGGCGTTTTTGTTGTTGCATAAAAAAATCGATTTAGCAAATAACAAAGAAGGGGAGGGGGAACTTGAGCCGAGGCGGCTGGTGGCCGGGAGGCCGAGCCAGCCATAGGCCAGGCACTGGACCTGGGAGCGCGCGGGCATGGGCCCTAGTAGGGGCTCGGGTCGGAGAAGCGGGGGGCTTGAGCCAGGCTTAGACGGCAGCAGGAGCGCAACGGTGGGCACAGGAGCGCAGCGCCGTGGGGGAGACCAGAGAGAGGGAGCTGCACATGAACGTAGCGGCCCCATGGAGGTGGAGCCAAAGGCGACTACGGACAGGAGGAGCGGCTCTGGACTAGCAGACCGGGCTAGGGCTGAGCCAAAGGAGGCGCGCACGACCGGCGTCGGGCCATCCGGTTGCGCCGGGAGCAACAGGGAAGGCGCCAAGGAAGGCGACGCTAGCAGGGAACCGGAGCGGGGAGCGGACCGGCAGAGCCGGAGGCGGCCGAAGGCGGCGGAGTCGGAGCCGGGCCAGAGCCACGAGGCAAGCCAAGGCCAGGAGAAAAGGGAGGGGATGAGTGAATTTGGGGAAGAGGAAAATGAGAAGGGGAGGCTGAAAGGGGTCGGCCGGTTTAGATGAATAAGGAGAGAAGATTAGGGATTAGGTTAGGGGTTAGGTTTAGGAAATTAGGTGTAGGAAAGTTAAGTATAGGAAAATTGTATAAATTCTAATGCATTATGATAATTAATGTTTATAACAATAGAAATTAGCAATAAAATAAATAGATATTAGCACTGCGTAATTATGCGATCGAACGAATTCACATGGGTCACATCGAGCTAACCAGTCTTAAAATCCGTCTGTTGAGTAATTATTAGAAAGAGATAAAATATCATAAGTTCTGTTAATAAAAAGTGAAAATGAGTGTGTAGCAAACCTGTGCATCATTAGCAAATAGTTGGGCCGATTGAAATATTTTAATCATGTTAATTTAAGTAATTAAAGCGATCCTGAGTTTAGGTAGAGAATTAAATAAACGCGTGCAGACTTAAGTAAAATCAATTAGGCGTTTTTGCCTGATTAGAATTTAATAGATTTAATGAATATGAGTATTTCATTTTTCATTTGTTAAAACGCAAACTTCGACATTTTCGACCTTATAGCAAATAGACAATAGAACGGATATAGAAGGGAGTGCTAACCTAGCGGGAGACCCGAAAAGTGTTATTAAATTAAAATAGGCTAACAAAAAGAATCTACTAACTTATGTACGCGTAATGTCACTCAAAATCAATGAAGTATTTATTTATATATTATTCGTCTTTGCAATTGTCGCAAAGGATGAACCAAAGACGGCAGGAGTAATCGATCGAGATTCATCGACGCCGACCTTTCCTGCAATTACGAAGGCAAGCTATTCTCTTGAACATAAATATAGTTATATTAAATGTAAACCGTATATTACTGTATTATATGTTTATTGCATCAAAATTATTTCTCAAAATCAAATAAAATAAATGAAAATAGGAAGATAAGAAATGAGAATGACTAGGTTGGTAAAGGGGGCCCGAGCAGGGGAACGCGATGACGACGATGATGAGGTAAGAGGTGGGACCCCTTTACATATGGATAATGTAGGATCGTTAATGACAATCAGAGGAGGGGTGAATGATTGAGAAAGATTTTTCGCCAATGCCCAGCCTTCAACAACAGCTATGAGATGAATAGTAGCAGCAAATATTTGGTGCTAATCGGCCAAACAATAGACAATAATGTGCAGCAGTAAAGCCTTGTCTAGACAAGTCACCAACAAAGCAGTTCACGTCCAACTAGAACAATTGTGATAACTTGGTCAGGACTGATTGCTTCGGCAATGCGGCCGATACATGTGCGCACCACGTCGAGAATAAATCAACTCGTGGCCAGCACAGACGAAAGACACCGCCGCCAGCCCCTAGCTCTTGCGTCGGCCAAAATTCTCGCGTCCAAAAGAAAACTAACCGCAGCCAACACAAGCCCTCACCACAGCCGAATTCCCTCGAAAACTCACGTCAAAGCACAAGCAAATAGGTGCGGCTGCTAGCAATAAGAAAAAAAAACCACAACTCCACAAGCACTCACGTGAAGCAAAGGCCACGCCCACCAAAGAAAAATTAATGCCCTTCACGTCGGCCAAAGAAAACGCACATATGCAGCACCTGTAATAGCCGATGCTAGCTCATGTGTAGCCAATGTCTCCAAGATTGATTTGATTGATTTTTCTAATCTCTTGCCTACATGCAAAAGTCACGGCAGCCAAACACCCAGCCGCCGCCCTGTTTTCTTCGTGAACCACCACCTGACCGGTACATGCTCGTAATGCCTCCACCCTATTTTTTTTCGAAAGCGGTACAATCCTGCATGACCAACCCTAGTCCTATATCATGTATAGACCTAGGACTCAAAACCGTTTGGACTCAATCCTAATTCCATCCAAGTACTGCACCCAATCGTAACCTTATACGTATGGTCACCTAATACAACTCTCAGCTTTCCAATTTTGGACACCCCAAAATTATCACATGTCGTAGCCTCCGGACCGCATCTCCATAGCTCCAACATGCATCATCCGTCTTTGATCTCCACGCGCCCTAACTCGAGCCCGACCATCTCCTCCAGTATCCTCGACCCTCTGGACCATGACTTCGCACCAAGCCATCTCCCGGTCACCGCCGTAGACCACGATCGCCTCCGAGTTACCCTGCACATGCAAAGACCAAAACAACATATTTCCCTGGTACAAGTTCTTCCTAACTTGACCGACATTAGTCCACACACACCACACGTCTCAAATAATATCAGTATCCAACATTGTCAATTATTCATCAACTAAAATAAACTAGACCTAGCCACATGGTCTAACAGATAAAATATAAGGACCAACAAAACTCTTACTCGGATTTAAGGCCGTAAATTCAGTACCAACCATTTTCCTGTTTCGGCGGGTAGAAAATGCTACCTTGTTACGTAATTAGGTTTTCCACAACGGGTCACGTTGGAGTGTTGGGTATGGAAGAGAGCCGCCCCAAGGTGGAGTGTTGGGCACGGACGAGAGCCGCCCCTAACCCCTCGGTGGATGACGAGGTCAGCACCGTGACTAGATCAGCACCGTGACTAGATCAGCACCGACGAAAAGTAATGTGTGGAGACTTAATCACATAACCTAAAAAACGTTCTATATTCTGAACTCGAAGTCGCATCAAAGGAAATACGGTGGACCCAGTTCAAAGAGAGTTCAGAGTAGCTATGGGTAAAGTGGTACAAGGCTGCGCAGCGCTAAACAAAATCATGAATTCATGCCAGTCTCTTGGATTGGAGTCTACAGGAACCACTAGGGGTCTATCTTCTTTCCGAGTGACAAGTAGTGTTTTCAGTATTAAAATTTGCCACCTAATGTTTTAATGAGTTATTTTCAGAAAGGAGATGAATTAGAAAATGTAATGACAACAGAGATAAATCATACAATGCATCTTTTGCTATTAATGCTTGCTGAGTACTTTTGTACTCAACCTTGTTAGTATTCTCCTTTGTTAGATCCTAGTCCGGCCGGGAACTATTTCAAGTGGACGAAGGACATGCAGGTACCGATGCAACCGCGGAAGGAGTAGGCACTGACTACGAGGATCGGTGCGAGATGGGCATCATATTTGACGCGTGGGACGAATAGGCGGTCGATACTTCAGGGCAGGCGAGAGAAGTGGAGAAGTTCCCTTTTGTACTTGTATAATACTTGTATTAAGAACCAGAGCCTTGCGTGGTTACTACTGTAATAAAGATATACAGTTTCTATCTTATTGTTCTGCTACGTAGCTCTGGTAAAAGCTTATTATTCGTTAGAGCGGTATTCTACTGAGCAAACGAATAGTAATCCGTATGTCTAAGTGTAATTATCACTAGGGTAATGACACAGGACGTCACAGCTTGATTGCCTACAAGACACTTGTTTAGCTTTGTTCGATCCTACTGAAAAGAAATGGAGAAGGGGAGGAAGAAGAAGAAGAAGAAGAAGAGATAAAGAAGAAAAGCAAAGCTGGACCAATCTGCTTTACTCACCGAGGCATACCAAGACAGACAGACCCACTAAAACAAGAACAAATAGCTCCGTGCCCTTGATCAAAGAGAAGTGTGCCTGCCCCCATTATTCTTAGGCTTAACCCAGATCCCGCTCTCCATTACCTACCTTAATGATTAAGCATGCATCAGCACGAGGCATCCCAAAGCCTCCCCTGTTTTTTCCATTTTCTTTTGCTGTGTTGTTCTAGCTCGGTATATGAAAAACGTTTTGCAAATTATATCCTTTATATTTTTAGGGATGTCCTACCATTTTTCTTAATCTTCAAAAAGAAACCAACCCCATAACCGTAAGTAGGGAGGAAAAAAGTTGAGGTTTTCAGAATTCACGGTGGCTCTTCCTTTCCTTGTTGAATGAAAGGCAGAGCAGAGCACCTGCCCTGCCAATCTTTCAAAAAACGATGGATGGATGGATGGATGTTCCTAAAATCGATATGTTCCCAGAACACTAAACAGATGGATTGAAGTGTTTAACCATGAGAGAAAAGTGGGGAAAGGGCAGAAAACATTTTGAAATTAATTCATTAACTTATATTAGAGCAAAAGCGATAGTTTGAAAAAGGAAAAGACCTGCCCCAGATTTCCTGATCGTACACAGTCCAGAGGAAAAGGAAAAGGAAAAGCGTGCAGTCTAAAGAGAAAAAGGAAAAGCATGCTTTGCTTTGCTTTGCTTGCACCAAGGCTGGTATCAAAGACTAGAACTAGCGGGAAGAAGAGCGTAGGTCACTAATAATTAAGTTGATGATCTAGTGAGCACATACATATATAATACTCATAAGCAAGACAAGAGTAAGAGTGACAGTACGCAAGCAGGTGCAGTATAGCAAGAAGAAGAAGAAGAAGAAGAAGAAGAAGAAGATGTGCCAGCCGTACGACCGTTTGAGCAACACAGTGATAGGGTACCTCAACCTGCTGACGCTTGTTGCCTCGGTCCCTATCATCGGCGCAGGTCTCTGGCTGGCGCACGGCTCCGCAGCGACGTGCGAATCGGCATTGCAGGTGCCGCTCCTCGCGATCGGCTTCATCGTCCTCCTCGTCTCCCTGGCCGGTTTCATCGGCGCATCCTACCATGTGACATGGGCACTGTGGCTGTACCTTGTGGCGATGCTGCTCCTGGTGGTCGCCCTGCTTGGGATGACGGTGTTCGGGTTGGCCGTCACGGCGGGAGGCGGCGGCACGCAGGTGCCCGGCAGGCCGTACCGGGAGTTCCGCATCACGGATTACTCGGCGTGGCTGCGGAAGCGCGTGGAGGTGGAGCGATACTGGCGGCCAGCGCTTGCGTGCGTTGTTGGCTCCAGAGCCTGCCCCAAGATTGCTAACTGGACTCCCCTCGACTACCTCCAGCACAACCTCACGCCCATACAGGTCCGTCCGTCGATCTGCAAATCTTAATTCCATCTTTGCTTAAGATATATGTACTAGCTATAGCTAGCTAGCAGCTGCAGCATGCGCTAGCTGAGTTCAGTTGCCATGAATGAATTGCAGTCTGGGTGCTGCAAGCCCCCGACGTCATGCACCTACGGCATGGCGACGGCGGCGCAGGACGAGGACTGCTACCGGTGGAGCAACGCGGCGGGCATCCTGTGCTACGGGTGCGAGTCGTGCAAGGCGGCAGTGCTGGAGCAGGTGCGCCGAGACTGGCACGACATCACCATCCTCAACGTCGTCCTGCTCCTCGTCCTCATCGCCATCTACGCCTGCGGCTGCTGCGCATTCCGCAACGCCCGCCGCGCCCAGTCGGCCGACTACCCGCCCTATGGCCTAAACCGCATCTCAAAGATCCATCCACGCTGGGATTACTTCTGGTGAATCAAATCTATCCTTCTTTCACTCCTCCAGCTTATTCATCCATCTAATTAATTACTCATCATTCAGAATTCTTTATTTCCATTCCATTCGTAAGATCGACTTGCTATTTTATTTCTCCTCTGACATTAATTCCCTATTTTCAATACGTATTTATGGTCGATTTCGGTGTACGCACGTAGGTCAAGGTGGTGGCAGGGCCAAAGAGAACAGCTCCGTTAATTACTCATATATAAGCTAGTTTTGATCGAGAAGCATGCAGACTTTGAAGAATAAGGCAAAACTAGTTTTGGACGACATTAATTCCGATAATCTTATCCAGTATTCTCAGTGTTTTTCTTTTAGTTGCTCTGTAGATATTTGGTCAAGTAAAAGGCGTGTCTTGTTTTTCCTTTTTTTCTATCCTCCATTGTGATGTGGTGTCCAGTCCAGTACAATTAATTCATCCTAGTTGATCATAGGGTTTTTTTAACAAGAAAAGTGTGCCTAAATTTACCAGTTGACTGGGGCTTGTGTTACTGATTCTATTTGTCTGGGTCATTCTATATATATAATTTGCATGATCATATACGTGTATCACATACACAGTTCATAATGTTGTGTATCGACAGTTCATGATGTTGGTGCCTAGTCACCCAGCTGCCTTATGTAATTTCTCTCTATATATATATGGCTAGCTAGCTTTGGTGCACTACTACAGAAAAGGTTTTCACAGACGGTTCAACGTCATCACGAGCGGTTTCGTGAGCCGTCTCGAGTTTATCAGGTCGATGATGACATGAGGTCATCACTGAGCGGTTTTGAACCGTCTGTGATGTATACTTTCCTGAGCGGTTTGTGGTTCAAACCGTCTGCGATAACATATATCACGAGCGGTTTGACCACAAACCGTCGTGTGATAAGTGCATATCACTGACGGTTTGTGGTGAAACCGTCTGTGATGATTTCTCTATAAAGGTCAGCGGTGGTTGCTTGTACCATTAAATCGGCATCATATATATATTACATATATATTGTTAAGTGATCTCTCGGCCACTTTGGGGATCGTCCACATGACATGAGAAGGATGAGGCGGTAGCCACGGGCAACCTCATTGAGCCCTTGCAAATATAAAGTATGGATGCAAAGAGGCGGTCGGACATCAATTACGGATTGGGCGTCGCTATGTTGAAAGAAATATCGTTGATCTTGTGAGTACTCCGGTGGGAAGTAGCATCATATATTAGCAACTAACCATTCTTGAGCATGTAATCGTCTTTAAACCCAACAAGAACACCAAGCAACCATTCTCATATTTCAAAAGAATTCTCAACTTGTTGTTTGGTGTTCTTGTTGGCTTTAAAGACAATTACATGCTCAAGAATTGTTGGTTGCTAATACATGATACCACTTCCCACCAGAGTAGTTAAGATCAACGCCACTTTCTCAACATATCCGTAATTGGATGTCCGACCGCTTCTTTGCATCCATACTTTTATACTTGCAAGGGCTCAATGAGATTGCCCGTGATACCGCCTCATTCTTCTCATGTCATGGACTAATTTCCTAAAGTGGTCGAGGATCACTAATAATATATATATAATATATATATGATGCCGTTTTAATGGCACAAGCGTACCACCGCTGGAGACTTTATAGAGAAGAGATTATGAATGGAATGGTAGGGCGTGCACGCAAGAGGTAGGAGAACTTGACCAGGCATGAACAAGGGGACTATTAATATGAACTAATTATCAATTCAATTTCAGCATAAGACTATTGACACCATTACATCACGAGCAAGGGGACTATTAATATGAACTAATTATCAATTCAATTTCAGCATAAGACTATTGACATCATTACATCACACAACAAGAGGACTATTAATATGAACTAATTATCAATTCAATTTCACATAGGACTATTTACATCATTACATCACGAGCAAGGGACTATTAACATGAACTAATTATCAATTCAATTTCACATAGGACTATTTACATCATTACATCACGAGCAAGGGACTATTAATATGAACTAATTATCAATTCAATTTCACATAAGACTATTAACATCATTGAGCGGTTCATCGACAAGAGAACAAGACCAAGGGTGTCCAAACCCACCACACCAAGAGTAGCCCTCGGCATCCATCGCAGAGCACTAGCTAGCCATTTTCATCCAGAGCAAGGAGGGTAGAGACAGAGAGGGACCTTAGTGCAACAAGAACCACGGTGGCGACCCCACCACCAAAGACAACTCTCATCCATTTCCTTTACCTTGCATAAATCACACAAACATCGGGACACAACTTAAGGCTCATGCATAAAATCAAACTCAACAAAAGACATTAAGCTAACAGATCTAGAGGAGAATAGAGGAGGATGGGGAAAGCAAAGCCGGCCGAGACCCTAGCGAGGCGCAAAGGGGTCGGCGGCGGCAGCGAGGTCGGCGGCGGCGTCGAGTGGGGAGGAGCGAGTTAGAGGGGCGCAAACCCTAGCGGCCGAGCTAGGGAGTGACGAGTTTGGGCGTCACCGTGGTTGTTAGTACTGCTTGGTGTGTTTGCAAAAGACACTCTTATCGTCTGAGTGTCTTTTGCGGTGTCACCAGATGTCTACTAACCGTCGGCAACAGGAAGAATGGCGGCGTCGGCGACGAGGAGGAGAGCGGACGAGAGTAAGGTCAGTGAGAGTGACGAGTTAGGCGCAAACCCTAGCGGCAAGTCGTGCTAGCTCCTACTTATAAAGACTTATCGAGACGGTTCTATTATGGAACCGTCGGTGATATCATCACGAGCAGTTCCATTATGGAACCGTCTGGTAAAATGTTTTTTTCTCAAGTATATACACTTACATGACATGTGAAGAAATTACATGTTTATATTAAAAAGCGAAACCTATAATTAAACAAGGTTTTTCTAGTGGCGAAGGTAGGTGCTATCTCCATCTCGCAATACTTCATAAGGCGGCGGTGTCGGCATCGGACGGTTCTGATCGTGACGAAGCTGAAATCGTCCACCCTAGATTAATGCGCTCGTTCGATATAATTAATATTAATTGTAACTTCACCTCCAAACTAGATTTTGTTTTTCCACAAAACCGTCTCGATATATATATATATATATATATATATATATATATATATATATATATATATATATATATATATAGAGAGAGAGAGAGAGAGAGCATAATAATTCAACATATAATTAAATATAGTAACTTCACCTCCAAACTTTTTTTTCATTTTGGAATTTTCATATATATGGCCAAGCAGTGGCGTTAAACAAAAAAGATTTAAAAAGTAAAACCTATAAATAAAACAAAGTTTTTCTAGTGGCGGAGGTAGGTGCTATCTCCGTCTTCAATACTTCATAGGCGGCAGCGTCGGCATTGGGCGATTCTGATCATCGTGAATGAAGCACGAATCGTCCATTCACGACGCAGCTTCGTTCAAGTGTCTCCAAGACCCTCGGTGTTGAACCAAGAAGAATTGAGCCCATAGGCTCTCTTCCCTTGCTTGAGGGTATCGGCACAGTCGTATCGATGCGCTTCTTGCCTCGATTTCCACAGTCCAAGTGACGGCAAGTCTCACAGAGGCGTGCTGCGTCGTTTTGGAGGACTACGTCGATGACGCCAGAACGCGCCGAAAGTGGGAGATCACCGGAAGACACGGCGGAGGAGGATGTCAAGGCGGCGGAAGGTGGCCGTCACCGCTCTGGCAAATTCTCCGCCGGCAGAGGAGTGAAGACACCGTTGATCAAGCAGGTGTTCTTCCGCAAAGCAGTTCAACCTACACCGAGAGAGGTGCTCGTCTGAGTGAGGCCAGAAGGCCATCGGTCTGCGGCGACGAGGAAGAGGCGACCATTTACATTTTTTAATTTTATAAGTATGTGGGGATGATCATCTTGGATGGCGGATGATCCTTTTTATCAAATAAGGAATAAATTCGGGCGTGAGGCGAAGAGACGCATCGAGGCCGAAGCGGATTGGCGGCAAACGACGCGCGCATCGGCGATGAAGAGACGCATCGGGGCCGGCGGATGGCGGCGACCGTGGAGTCAGAGGCGATATTATCACGAGCGGTTATTGTTAAGAACCGTCGTGATACTAATTAATATCACGAGCGGTTCTTGTTGAGAACCGTCGTGATACTCCTGACGGTTGTGTTTAAAACCGCTGCGTGATCTTGATTAATATCACGAGCGGTTTGTGTTGAACCGAAATGCGTGATACTTCCTGACGGTTTTCAAAATGAACCGTCGTGATATTGCCTCTTCACGAGCGGTTTTTAGCCCGGCCCGATGCCGCGACGGTCTCTAAACCAAAACCGTGCGTGATTGAATATAATACCGCGGTTTTGGTCAGCAAATGCGTGATGAAGCGTCGATATTAGCCTTTTTGTAGTAGTGGTGCCAGATTAGACTGCTTGTAGATTTAAGTAGACATGCATGCATGCATAGTTAAATCTTGATGAGGAGCTCAAGATCCATTGTTTATGAGCTCCGAACCCATCCTCAAAGAACTAGTCGATCGATGCTGGTACCATCCTCGATAAATCCTCCTTGCATCTAAAATTGGCTATAAACTTAGCCTCCTAAGAGCATGTATAATAAGTTTTTGTCAGCCGTCTATAGTCATTGTCACGTAGGAGTTTTGATGATGTGGATGAAAGAGAACGGAGAGAGAGAAAGATGTTGTCTACAATCCTGTAGTCAACTATAGCACAAGAAACAAGAAAAGCATTAAAAGATTGTGTGTTCTATAGAGACAACTAAAAAGACAACGAAAATCTGCACCATTGTATGAAATGTCTTTAATCTTTGTCTCACAGTGACATGGAGAGTTGCTATAGACAGCAGCTGTCTATACCATTGTACGTGCCCTAAGCGTGCCACATCATCTTAAAAACTGTAGCCATTAGATTAAACCCAATTAAAATAGGGAAAAGCTAGAAAACAGTATACTGTCGCTTCCCCAATCAATGTCATAGCGGGTAGCCGTCCGATCCTGCATTGTCCAACAGCTATGAAGTCACTTCCCCCATCAACAGCATAGCGGGTAACCGTCCGATCCTGCATTATCCAACAACTATGAAGCCTTATCCCATCCAGCTCATTTCTGGTCCTTATCCATCCAACTCATCCGCATTCACAAGTCCACTCCCCTCTCTCTCCCCTCACGATGCTTCCCCATCCGTAGCGAGCGAACAAGCTCTACGAAGGCGGAGGCGGCGGTAGGCGAGAAGGAGCTGTTGTGGCGAGTGGACGCAAGCTCATGTGACGGCACGGTCATCGTCTTGTCGAGCACAGCGTGAAGCGAGCGGTCATGGACTCGCCCGAGCACGGCGAGCTGCCAAGGGCTCATGCGGCAAATGGCCCGAGTGCGGCACCAGACAAGTGGCAACAAGCACGTGCGATTGGGCAGCCATGGGCTCGCTTGAGCGCAAGCGCTGCAAGCCGTGAGCGGCAATCGATGTGTTGTGCTCCGCCACCAAAGAAATTTGTACTAAGTTTTCCATTATCTACATGTTTGAAACTTGAAAGATGCAAAATTTATTTTGAAATTTGTACATAGTTCTTAGGTTTTTGGTGTTGAAATCTACCGAAACTTGTGGAACTTGTTTGAAACTTGCGAAACTTTCCTTGAAACTTGTGAACCTTCTTTCAAAACTTTGCTGAAACACACATGAGACTTCTTTTAATCTTACTAAAACATGCTTGAAACTCGATGGAACTTATTCGAAACTTTTTGTGAACCTTCTTTTTTTTAATATCGCTTGAAACACGCATGAAACTCTGTGAAACTTGCTTGAAACCCCGTGAAATATGCATGCAACTCTCTTAAACTTGATTTTGAAACTCTGTGAAACGCATGAAACTCTCTGAAACTTGCTTGAAACTTTGAAGTTTCAGAATTTAAAACCCCTTGAAACTTTTATGAAAAATGAAACCTCACGAAACCCCATGAAACTGCTATAGTGCTATACCGCTGGAAATGCATTCCAACGGTATAGCGTGGGCTAGTAGTGCTCGTTAAAATATTAACCCTTCGATCTTAAATACTTAAGAGACGCATTGACTAGACACCTTATAGTTCAAAGGGTGAAGTTTATAAAACCGTTTGCATTGTTCCATGAAAATACATCCTTTTATGGCACCCTTTGAAGATTATAAACAATCTGGGATAATTTCATTAATGTTGACAGTAACAGTAACCATCAACCAAAAAAAAACCCACAGCAAAGCAAAGCGCGGGTGATAATACTACTACTAGTATATACATATGTCGGTGTATGATTTGAGGGCTAGTATCCCGTGCACGTTAAAAATAAATAATTAATAATGGATCCCATCTTTAGAAGAGAAATATACATCATACAGATAATTAAACAGCATGCATGCATGATTAGTTGATTAGTTGCATTATGGAGATATATCGACCTTTTGTTTACGACACAGTACTACACTATACTTATCTGCGTATGCTTGGAATTTATGAGAGGCACCTAAGGTCCTATGGAATGCGGCACATGTTTCCTAAAATTGGCGTCAAGTCTGAACCCTAGTGGACTGTGTGCAAACCGCCCGCTTCCATACAGACGGCATAGGGAGTGAGACATCAAATCTGAACATATACGTGGTATATGAAAGAAATTAAGACGGACGGCATGATCAGACTAGCTAGTGCTAAAGAAATTAAATCGAAATGTACGTATGGCCAAATTAAGGATGCGATTGGGTAGTGTTGCCGGAAGGAAAGTAATGCATGCAGAGATGGAATAAATTCTTGGTTTTCTCCTTGTCATCCGTTCCAGTCCGCAGCTAGCTTGTTCATCGATCTGAGCAGCGCAAGAATAACAGGGGATCGAATCGAATAATGCAGATTATTCGATTAGTATACACACACACACACTAGTTTCTGTTTGCGTTTGGTCTAGAAAAACTGGCAAACAAAGCAAGAAGCAAACCAAAACTAGCTTGAAATCAAAATACAATCAAATATACCTTACCTCTACCTCTAAGCAGGAGGAGCAGCCCAGGCCCAGCCCAGCCCAGCCCAGAGAGACAGACAGACATAGGAAAGGAAGCCCATGCATGCGATGCGATGCGAATAATATACGAGAGTATCTCTCCAGGCCACGCGTCGTCGCGTCATTGGTCCTGCCTACGTGTTCTGTTCCGATCCGTTCCGTCCCTCCCAACAGGCCGAGGTCTTGAAATCAAGTAGAAAATCGAATGAAATCTCGCTCGATTCGAATTTGCCGGGCCGTCGTCTGAAGATCTCTCGCATTTGCATTTGCATTTGCATTTGCATTTGCACGGGAGGAAGAGGAAGACGAAGAGGAAGGGAGATCGAACTCGAACTAGAACTCGAAGCAGCAGCAGGGACTGGGAGAGGGAGAGAGGGGCCGAGCCGAGGTGGTCGGGACTCGTAGAGTAGAGACGACGACCATGGTGCTGCCCCTGCTCCTCCTCCTCCTCCTCCACTCCCCCATCGTCTGCGCGCAAGGTTCGAATTCATTTGCATCTCCTCTCTCTCTCTCTCTCGTTTGCACAACACCAAATCGGCATCCCCCATTTACTCCCTGCTCTCTCCGCTCCGCTCCGCTCCGCTCTAGCTCTACCTTGTAATGCAATGCAATGGAACGGAATGGATGGATCATCCACTCGGCCAATCCTGGATGGATCTAGCTAGCGGAGCGGATTATCCAACAGTTTGGATTCTAAACAGTTAGGCCATGTGATGTGCCCAGCTGAGCTCCTACTTGGTTTTCATGCTGCTAGATATATCGTCGTTAATTCCTTATAACTAACTAGCACGTCATTTATTATTATTTCATCCTTTTAATTCCTTATAACAAATCCCATCACACATTCGGACGAATTGCTAATGCTAATGCTTTACAAGTTCCTTCACCCCCTGATGCTAAACATGATATAAACTCTAAATTTATAATGTCACGATTAAGGTGCTAATTTCGATCAACTGTGTAAATTTTTTAACCTTCCTGTTACGTCCACCCAACATTTTCTCTAGAGGTCCTTCTGGATAACATAACATCTTAACAAAGATGAACTAGGTAAATGGAGGTTTCCATTTCCCTTTCCCTTTCTGCTAGGCGGCTAATTCATCAGTCATAACCAGTATCCTCTCTTTTTTTCTGAAATTTCACAAGGCCAAGATAATGATCCCTCTACTTTGTTCAAACGAGCCTCCGAGATGATGAACCTCAGGAAATATGATGGAGCACTTGGTCTACTAAATGCTGTCCTGGAGGTTGACCCAAACCATTCAGAAGCTTACAGGCAGCGTGCGTCTGTGCGTCGTCACAAATGCAGGTAAAATTATGTTCGCTACACTAGTTTCTACTCTCTTCCTATCAGGACCAAGCTCATACTTGAATACAAAGCTAATGTCTACAAATTATTATATCTTTCAAGTTGTTCCTTCCCATACTCACAAGTAGCCAAAGTTCATTATGTTTTGGCCAGCCTTACTTGCAAGAAAGATGAATTGTACTTTTATTACAAACAAGGGAAACTCGAGTGCTAGTGTAGCATCAGTACTTCCATATCTGAAAGAATAGTGCCTTAAAAATAATGTCAAGAGAATATGCCTACTTATACCCTTGTCAGTTTTACGTGTATTTCATATTTCATTGTTCCTTCTTCCTCACATGTCTTAATGTGCCTTTTCTGAAGTCTAGATACAAGGAAGCTGAGGGCGATTATAACAAATACCTGGAGCTAAAGCCTGGGACTGCTTCAGTGGAAAAGGAATTGTCTCAGCTGCTGCAGGCTCAAAATGCATTAGACTCTGCCTATGGCCAGTTTGATTCTGGAGACTTTTCAAAAGTCCTTGAATACGTCAACAAAATCGCGCTTGTTTTTTCTCCAGGTTGCTTAAAGGTATATTTCACGGGATATGCATAACTGGGAATTATGGGCAAGCAAATATTTCATGTAATCCTGTCTCAATAAGCTGCAGCACTAAAGGTTGATTTTGCAGGCAAAGCTTCTCAAGGCTAAAGCATTGCTAGCACTGAAAGACTACTCAAGTGTTATTTCGGAGACAGGATTTATTCTTAAGGAAGATGAAGATAACTTGGATGCGCTGTTACTTCGTGGTCGGGCGTACTATTACCTTGCTGATCATGATGTTGCCTCCAGGTAAAGTATGCCTGATATTTTATATTTGCAAATTAGTGTGTTTGCACACATTGCGCAGCACTAGGTAATGCGCTAGCATTAAGTATTTGCTGCACCGATAAATACACTTTCTCTCTAGGCACTATCAGAAAGGCCTTCGTCTAGACCCTGAACATTCAGGATTGAAGAAAGTGTATTTTGGGTTGAAAAATCTTCTGAAGAAGACGAAGAGCGTGAGTATTATTTCTTCGTATCTATTAATTTGGAGTTTACTCCATCATAACAGTAGGGTGTGCATGCAGGCCGAAGATAATGCAGCCAAGGGTAAGCTACGCGTGGCTGCTGAGGACTATAAGGCAGCCTTAGCAATGGATCCAGACCATACTTCTTACAACTTACATCTTTATCTTGGGCTATGTAAGACTCTGGTTAAACTTGGAAGAGGCAAGGAGGCTATCAGCAGCTGTACGGAAGCACTCAACATAGACGGAGAACTTGTTGATGCGTTGGCACAGGTGACATTGCTTGCCTGGAATTACACACGGACATGCATGTAAATTCAATAAGCAAATATAGCATGCCTAAGGTCGTATTATGCATATCAAGAAATTACGTTTTGTATACCAGTAACATACAATAGAATGAATTTACTCGTTATGCCAGATTTTGCATGTCTGTTAATTTATCTGTTTATTGTATCCTTCACACTCGTTGCAGAGAGGTGAAGCTAAACTTATCACAGAAGATTGGGAAGGAGCAGTTCAGGATCTAAAAGAGGCTGCCCAGAAATCTCCACAGGTAAATTTAATGCCAGTTTATTTTGCTGTCCCAAGTATTATGCACTGCCGAGTTCATATGTCAGCATGTCAATTTGTTCCTCCGTTTAAAACTTCCATTTTGCTATTTGATTTCCTATCAAATGGTCTGCTTATGTAGCTATGATCTATGTTGATCTAATTTCCTTTTAGATTTGGGGACACAATATTTTGAGTGTAATTGTGTTGGGATCAAATTGGTCTATTATGCTTCTATTTACCATGTACACGTGGTTCCAATTGGATGAAACATCTAGGGTTAATTGCTTGGATTGATTATTTTATAAAAAGAGTACTTGCATTTTATTGAGTGGTAAAATCTTCAGATGGTATTTTACTTCTCCATTATGTATATATTCATTCATACAAGTTTTCCCCTGACTCCCCACCCTCCTGCAGCAACTTTTATCGTCTTTTATTTGCAGTGATAGGAACTGTAGGGTCGCTGTATAGGCTTTTTTTTATTCAGCACCTATGGATGCTGCAGTGGAATCTAAAGCTAGAATTTAGTATAATATAAGGTGCAAACTTGTGCTTTAATATTGATGATCATGTAAATTTTTTGAACCAACTCTCCTGATAGATGACACAGTAGGAAGTTAGCTTGTCAAGAAGTCACTGACCAACTCTTGTTTTCCCTGTTTCTTAACTTCAGAAATCGAATCTAAAGATCTTGCATATTTGGTGGACCGTTTAACTAGTCTTCTCCCTGCAAACTTGGTTTCTGGCTTTCTTCTATATTTTGTGGTATAACAGTGGTTGTATTGTTGACACTTAGGACATGGGAATCCGAGAAGCACTAATGAGAGCTGAAAAGCAGCTCAAACTGAGCAAAAGGAAAGACTGGTACAAAATCCTTGGTATTTCAAAGACAGCATCAGCTGCAGAGATCAAACGTGCCTACAAGAAGCTGGCACTGCAGTGGCATCCAGATAAAAATGTGGACAACCGAGAGGAAGCAGAAAACATGTTTCGAGAAATTGCTGCTGCTTATGAGGTACGAATAACACGAGACATGAAGTGTTGTGCAGCATAACAAAAAACATGTTCTCAATTCTTCTTTGGTTCCTTATATATAGTACTGGGCTGAAGTGCAGTGCAGCATTCTATTCACTAGATATAGCTCAATCTGATATGTGGCATACACAAACATTTTGTTGTTTTACACACGTTTCCTTTGAATTAGGTATGCATTTGGCATGTTGCACACACCCTGCTGCATCTGACCTTAGGGCTTTTAACCATGTGCGATCCCCAATCCGCAGGTTCTTGGTGATGAAGATAAACGTGTAAGATATGACCGTGGAGAGGATCTTGATGAGATGAATATGGGAGGAGGCGGCGGCGGCGGCGGCGGTGGTGGTCAGCAGTACACATTCCATTTCGATGGTGGATTCCCCGGCGGAGGAGGATTCCCCGGAGGTGGCTTTCCGGGAGGCTTTCAGTTCAACTTTGGATGAACCAGGGTTATGATGTTTTCCCTCGGCTCACTGTGGAGTTGTTTTTAGGAATGCTGAGAGCTTGGCGACATGTGTTAATTATAGGCCGACCGAGATTAGTATACCAATTGTTTGAGCAACTGCAGTTTCCCCTCAAATTATGTTGTACCCCGGACTTTGTGATACATGAATTGAATAGAAATAAACTATGCCTTGTGTATCAGTTCCAGCGTCGTGAGTTGTCATGAGGTATCAACCGATGATGAGCGTATCTTAAAGGGAAATATTGATAAACGCCACTGCAAAGTGTCTATATCAGATAAATATCACCGTTCATTTCGAAATTCGAAAGATGTTACTGAAAAGCTAGGAACATCCTACAAATACCATTACGGAGCCTTTTTCCCATTTTCCATCAATTAAAACACTGTGGCGGCTAGTGTATTTTCGTATGGACTCAAATGCCCTTGCCTCGCGTGACATAGAGACGCTCCCGGCTCTGTCCAAACACCACTGCTACTCGATCCCCTTCCATCCCCTTCCTCCATGCGCCGTCGTGGAACCCTAGCTCCTGCGCCATCCCGCCGTAGCCTGCAACCCCCACCCTCGGCAACCCATCCCGCTGCCGCCAATCGCAACCTGCACCATCATCTTCTACCTCGGCTTCCTTCAAAGCGCGCCATGGAACCCTAGCTCCTGCGTCGCCATATCTTGGTCCTCTGTCGCTATTTCGTGGCCATCCCGCCGCCGCCGCCGCCGCCTGAGGACGTGGAAGCGGAAGGAAGATGGATGTGCCTCTCCCTCCCGGGTCCCCAGTGTGATAAGTAACTTGAACTCGATCCAGTACCTAGCCTGGTAGCGTATTTGGAGTTCTTATTTCCTCACTTGAACTCGATTTAGTAGTGCATTTGGAGTTCTTATTTCGTATTTTTGCTGAATAGGATTGATCCAAATAACACGTTTAGAGTAGACATTAAAGTTGAAGCCTTTTGTTCGAAAGAACCGGTTGGTAGGAAATTGTACACCAAGGGCAGAACAGTTAATTGGGTCCTCGAATCCAATCGTTGCACCATGCAATCATTGATGGTGTCCTTGTCTAGTGAGGTTTCCTGGGGCGAATCACAGATTCCCACTGTGTGGTACTTTGACAGGAAAAAAGGGGAGGATGTTAGGCTTGTGTCTGACTCTCAGGTTCTTAGTATGTTTGAAATGTACAGAGACGAGAGGCATTTTGAACTTATAGTAGCAGTATTCGACCGTGGTGTAGCAATGACATATGGTGGTGAGGCCTTGTCCTGCAATTTGAATGCACCTTGTCCTGCAAATGCAAGCCTAACTCCACATTGTGAGAACTCTCAAGCAATTGGTAGTAAGAGCACTAACAACATTGAAGCCCAGCCACCTGATGATCCAGATGAGTACGTAGGTGTCGATGATGAGCACATGTATGATGTTCCTTTTAATGCGATAGTACAATAGAATGATATAACTAATGAGGCTAATGTGGTTGTTCCTGTTGAAGCTGAAATAAATGATGAAGTTGACTGCGAGGTAGTCATAGCATATGATCGTGGGAACCCTAATATAGAAGAGAAGGCTATGTTTCCTGATATGGTTACCTTCAAGAAAGCGATTAGACATTACGCTGTCAAGACAGGTTTTGAGCTTTGTAATGTAAGGACTGACACTACAAGATTCATAGCAAAGTATAAAGGTGATAACTGTAACTGGCGCATACATGCTTCTAGGCTCCCGGATGAGCGTACTATAATGGTATGCAGCCCTTCGTATACCTACTTTTGTGAATGACCTATTATATATTTGTGTTTCCCTTCTAACTTCGTTTGTGTTTTACCTTGTGCAGATCAAGAAGCTTCCCTTTGTGCATGAGTGTTCAACTACCAAGCTTTTAGACGGCAGGATGGCTACTCAAGGCTGGGTTGCGGATAGACTTGGGGATTGGTTGAAGGCCAACCCAACTACTAGTGCTAAAGAAGCTCAAAGCAAGCTACAAGGAGATTATAGCATCAAGCTAAGGTATTCCAAGGCTTGGGCAGGCATGAAACTGGCTCTTGATCACATCCATGGTAGTACAAAGAGAGCTTTCAGATGTTATTCAATTTCAAAGCTGAGCTAGAGGAAAATTCTCCTGGTAGTATAGTGGAGATTGATCTGAAGAAGCACGCCAATAACATGTGTTTCCGTAGAGTCTTTGTTGCAATGAAGCCGTGCATAGATGGTTTTCTAGCTGGGTGTAGACCTTACATTGGAGTGGACTCAACTCACCTCTATGGTAGGTACAAGGGCCAATTGGCATCTGCTACATCCATAGATGGTCACAACTGGTTGTTCTATGTGGCTTATGCAGTTTTTGACTCAAAGACTATTGAAAACTGGGAATGGTTCATGAGGCAGTTGCATAGAGCTATAGGTTCCCCGTCAGGGCTTGTCATATCTAGTAATGCATGCAAGGGATTGGAGACTTCTGTTGCTACAGCTTTTCCAGAAATTGAACATAGAGAATGCATGCGACACTTGTACTCAAACTTCATGAAAAAGTTCTATGGCCCGGTGTTTGTGGATAACTTGTACCCAGCTGTAAGGGCATACACCGAAGACAGATTCAAGTTTCACATGGGAAAGATATATGGAGCAAGCCCGAAGCTATAAAGTACCTAGAGATACACCATCCGCGTATTTGGTATAGGTGTGGATTCTCTAAGGCTAGCAAAGTGGATTATGTCAATAACAATATTTTGGAAAGTTTCAACAAACAGATAAAACCATTAAAAGTCTTGAATGTTGATGAGCTTGTTGATAGTATCAGGGAAACGGTTATGACTAAGTTTAGCATCCGAAGAGTCATTGGCAGGACTTTGGAGACTTCTATCCTACCATCTGTGCTAAAGGATTTGCATGCTAAGAGTAGGTTGTTAGGGAATACCAATATCTCCAGAAGTGATGATCTTGTTGCTGAAGTCACTTTGCTGGAGAATGAACTCAATCCAAGAAGGCGCACTGTAGACCTTAACAAGCAAGAATGTTCTTGCAGGCAGTGGCAGGTGTCTAGCAGGCCTTGTATACATGCTATTGCTTTCATTTGCCACATAAGGGGATGTAATATAGAGTCATATGTGCATGACTATTATTCTGTTGCAAAATTCAGGGCAGCATATGCTGGTGTTATACCCCCTATAACTGATAAATCCACCTCGAAAAAAGTGGATTTGGGATTCGTAGTACACCCACCTAAACAAAGGAAGCAAGCTAGTAGGCCAAAAAAGGTTAGGATTAGGGGATGTCTTGAGCCTGGCAGAAGAAGGGTTATGTGCAAAAGGTGCAAGCAATTTGGACACTGGGAAAGAAATTGTAAGCTTCCACCTCCTGCTCAAGAAGAGGGTGTTGTAGACGACAATCAAGAACTATAACAGAGAAAGAGGTACTGTCACTTGCAAGCTTCCACCTTTTTCAATCTTGTTTTTGTAGTGTCACTTGTATTGTGTGCTTACACTTGTACTGCATACTTATTATTTCAGGAAAAGAACATCCCCTAAGAAGGGTCCATCTGCAACTAGCAAAAAGACATCCCCTAAGAAGGGTCCATCAAAGGGGAAGAAGTTGTCAGAGATGATTGTTTAGCTTTTTCCTGGTTATGTATGATGAAGTATCGAACCGAGTTATGTATGGTTACCTTTCGAACCGGCTTATGTATGGCTAAGTGTCGAACCGGGTTATGTATCGTTTAAGTGTCGAACCAGGTTATGTATCGTTTAAGTGTCGAACCGATTTATATATGGTTAACTTCAACCTTTTATCATCCGAGTTATATGCCCTTTGCCTATCCTGTTTCCAGAATCAGTGCATGTTGTTGTGCATTCTCTTGGCTTATATGTGTTTCCAGAAGGGGATCCAGAATTGTTGTTGTGCCCTGTTTCTACTCTAGCTATTAGACTACTGCTATTAGTCGTAAGGAGCTGACTATTAGTCGTAAGGAGCTTGGCTTATATGAGTTTCCAGAAGGGGATCCATGGTGTAAATGGCAGAGTGAAAATTAAGTATTGCCAATGTGGTTCTCCACCGTGCTGTGGCAGGCTCTATTAAGTCAGGTTGACTGATAGTACTAGGGTGATTTTCTTCTGAAAGAAAATCCTTTTAACATTATACATGAGTATATGACTCATCTTGCTGTTTGTCGTGTGCATAAATATTCAAATTTCAGGGAACTGCACTTGCTGCACTTTCAGGGAACTGCTCTTACTTGGTTTTGCAATTTCCGAACCATTTTAACATTATACATGAGTATATGACTCATCTTGTTTGGAAATACCACACTGTGTATGCATATGTTTCATACTTTCATTCATTCATCAATCATTCATACATTCTTTTTCACACAATAGCAAAACAACTCATCATTGATTAAATATGCAGGTTTACATCATTATTTGATTACATACATGTTTACATCAAGCTCTTGGAGGGGAGATAATATACATGACTACATCAAATTGCTCACGTCTTGCTTCTTCAGGTAATTTTCCTTCTATCTTGCTCAATTTTGATGCTTGTTGCGTGCTCAATTCTTCATATTATTCCTGTTGTGGGATTATCTGCATCGTAGCCAAGCCGGCCGCCTGAGCGCCGCCTAGTCACCGCCTAGACGCCGCCTAGTCCGCCTAGGCGCTAGCCACCGCCCGCCTAGCGCCTAGCGCTTTGTCGAACCTTGCTATAAATCATTACGAGAGATTTCTGTGGAAGCATAAAATTTCTTCACATACTATGTTGGATGGCTAATTGCTCTGCTGCCATGTTTCTTCCAGCTTGATTTTACTTGACAGTTGAATTTTGGGATAGTTTCTGATTATGATACATGCTTCTAACACAGGCAAGTTTTGTTTGGTGGATGGCAGTGGTACTATAGAAGAAAATGCAGCAGCAGACCAAGGAGTTCCTAACCAGGTACTTGCATTAAGATTATATCTCATAAACCTTTTAATATTGTGATTATATTATGCATGGCTGTCTTATATAATCAGTATTTCAACGTGTTTGATTATCTTATGCATGGTTGTCTTACATGAGTAATATAATTGTAGTTAGATTTCACTCCAATGGTTGTCACACACTATGTTGCCCCGATACACGATACCTGTACGGCGATACCGCGATATGCAATTTCCTAAAAATAAGGATACGTCGATACGGCGAGTATATATGTACTTAAAAATTAGAAAAATATAAAGATGCTATGAGAGATTGAGACAATGAGATTACCTCGATGAAAACTGTGTATTTCTTGCATCTAGCCAATAGCCATTTTTTGGGCTGGTTGAACTCCTCAATTCCTCCTCGGTTCATACAAATAAATCATGTAGAGTGAGTATCGGGGTATCTCCTTATCGGTGTCGTATCGTGTATGGAAACGGCTGCAAAGTGGAGTATGGGGGTATCATAGGTCACACATGTGCATTAGCAAAGTTAGGGTGGTTATCCCTCGTTATCTAGGACATGGGGCGAGTGATGTCTATTCGCGCGTGTTCTGATAGTGGCAGTGACCTAGAAGAGAGCAATCCTTTGACAATAGTTCCTTGCTTAGGAGTGCAACATTGATGGAGATAATTCCAAAACCAGAACTATCTAGGAGAGGTAATGATATATTGCCTCCTTTCCATCTTCGCTGGTCTCCTTTTCATCTTAGAGCGAAAGCCTTCAAGTCATATGGTAAAACACTAAAACCTAATTACAGTGATATAATTGAGAATGCAAGGATGGGATTGCGTCTTCTTCTGGCCGGATTAAGTGCTATCAAAAGATATGGTGAGTGTATTGTTTCTTTTTATCGTTGTCAGAATTAAGTGCATTTGGAATATTTGGACGATGAGTCAACTTCACGCCGTTAGATGATTAGCAGCATTAGCATGGAAACTGTTACATATTTACCAAACATTCCTGCCCAACCTGCATTTCTTCCACTTGTATGAGATAAACTGATGTGCAATGTTTTGATGCTAGGTGAATCGTTGCAGTTGTTAGAAGAACGTTGGGGAGCACCAAGGCAACCCATCAAACCAACTGCAACAAACTTGATGGTGCATTTATGTAACGTAACACGAACAATTGACTGCCAATTAGTTGACATTGAAGTCTCAATGGCAGCGCATTGACGGCCTTTTTTTATTTGTTGAAACCCCCAAAACCTTCAAATTAATGTGCTACAGCAAGATAAGTCCGTCACCAAAATATTGAAACAAGACACCTTCAAATAAACACTTGAAACATATATAGCATGGCTAATGCTGCTAATCAATGGAAACGAGCTATGGCTTGTTGGTTTCTGTTGTCAAATCAATGGAATTTCCTTTTCCTTTTCCTTTTTCTTTTGGCTTTGGATGGATAGACCGTGCTCCAACATATGGTGTGGAGGTAATTTACACCCAATTATATTTCAAACAACCATGCGAATATGGCCTACTATATAGTATAGCTCACCATGTTAAGGCAATTTGTCTTAGCACTCAATTTCTTTCCATGCATTATTGTAGATGTTCATATTATAGCTTCGGGGGTAGATTTGCCATACAATTAGCTCACGATAGTTTTGATGTTGATTTTCCAAAATTGTTCTCAATGCAAATCTGCCGTACACTAGTCTCATGGTTAGATGTCATGGAACTCCGTTTTGTGGTTTCAACTTTGAAGGGTGGACGTACCGTGCCACAACTCAAAGTTTTTAAGTTTTATATATCTTTTTTTTTAGTTTGGGGAAATTGGCTACAGGGCATTGTACATTCGCGTCATTTGTCAACGGACATTCAAAAAACGTGGTTTCACCAAAAGACACCGTAAAAACGTGTAATTTTACTGTAGGACACCGATGGCACTATTATATCATTTTCAATCCAACGAGGAGAGAGAAATAACATGAATTGCCAATTTTGCCCCTGGTATTCCCATTCCCCATTTCTTCTCGGTTCTTCTCTCCCCATTTCTTTTCGCTATTCCTTCTTTCCTCCTTCCGAAGCTCCTGGCCGATGATCATCTTTCGATGTTGTTGCTCCTAAAAGCTCCCTTATGGTGGAGAGCGGGCGCCCGGCCACGAGTTTGGCCTGAGCCACCAATCGGTGCGTCTCGGAGAGGTAGGCGGCGATGTCCTTGCAGCCGAGCCTGGCGCCTCCTGCGATGGCGTCTACCCGTGTGGTTACAGAGTGTGGGGTCCGCCGACGCCAGAGCGCAGAGGTGAGGAGGAGCTGAGCCGCACCACGAGGTGGGCGCGGTGTCCCCGAGCATCGCGGCCGTCAGCCTGGTGAGATGGATCTGCCGCGAGCCTCGCGGTGGCGTCTGCGGCGGAGAGGATCCTCGGCAATCGGCGGCGGTGGAAGGCGGCGAGATGGCCCACCGCCGGCGGCGTCCGCCAGCCACGACGATGTCTGGCTTGTTTGTCACAGCGTAATCGATGGCGGATCGGCGCCAACGACGTCGCTTAGGCCGCCACCGCGGGGAGGGTGCGGGGGCGACATTGCTTGCTCGGGGTGGGAGCTCTTAGGATCCTCGCGGTTCTTGGGTTCTCCTCCTCACCTTGTGCTGCCCTACCGCCCCGGCTCGAATCCGCGCGCTAGTGCGCCCGTGCTACTCCGCCGACGGCGCCGCCTCCTACTCCAACTCCTGCGATGGCGGCCAGGGCGGTGCGGCCGCTCGTCGCTGCTGCAGAGCATGGGGTCCGGCTCGTCTTGACCCCATGGCGCCGCCGCCTCTCCTACTAGCTCGGCGTCGCTCGCTACCATGCCTCTTGGATGTGTTTGCTTGTTGCTTGCGGTTTACTGTTGCATGCTGCTGCTTGCTACTTGCTGCTTACTGATGCTTGATGTTTGCGATTTGCCTAGAGAGAAGAAATGAGGACAATTAGTGTTATGTGCAATTAGTTAGCTGTTAATAATTCATTAGTACTTTGTATGACATGTGGGTCTAAGGTCATTAGAATTGCAATTAGAGCTACCAAGCTCGGCACTATAGCCGATTGAACCAAACCGAGCCATGCACTGCGCATTGAGGACATTTTACACTCGGATATATTATTTTAATGAGAGGAGTGTAACAGCAAAATTACACGTTTTTATAGTGTATTTTGGCAAAACCACGTTTTTTAGATGTCTATTGGCAAATGACGCGAATGTGCAGTACCCTATAGCCAATTTCCCTGGGCACCATATTTGGCATAGCTCATGGTTTTCGAATAATTAAAGTTAGAACTACATTTTAAATTTTATCGTGCTTCAAAGTTTTGACGAGAGATTCGAAGTAGCATAACGGTACCGTAGGAATTTTGTGATGTCGCGAATTTATCTCCGGCTTCCATATGTCTGGACGTGTGCTTAGAAGGTGTACTCGCGTGCACGTGTGTGTTGTCGTCTCTCTTGTAATCCCTCCGCCTCAACGGTCTCCGTATCCCCTCCGGACCGGTGGACATATTCCACGGATCATACTCGATGCAAAACAAGGCCGCGCACGCGGACATAGCCGTAGCAGGCAGAGAGTAGTGGCTCAGACGACTGACCCATATAGTATTTTAGTTGTTACGTGTGTACTCCAGTGTCATATTGTATATCGATGCCTCCAATAGAGTTGTAATACAGTTTTTTTTATACATTCCAAGTTACATGAAATCATGAAACCCTAATTTCCGAAACCTAAAATCGAAATTTTCGTGACCTAAATCCTAAATTTTCGAGACAAGACCAGAACACATATAAAATTGCCGAAACATTACACAATTAAGTCCACTGCGTGAGGAGCCTTCAAAATAAAATTCATAATTTTTGGAGCTTATTTTCTACATTTATTGATTCGTACGAGCAGAACACGTATACAAAATAGTGATAAAAATTCTGAACGAATAAAATTTTGAAAAATTTACACAAACATGTACACGGTGTCAGGAGGCTTCACAAAAAAAATTATAATTTTTCAATCTCATTGCCATATTTTAAAAATCTTCCAAATTTCATACCCTAACTAATCACCTAATTACCTAACTAATCACGTAGCCTAATTGGCTGGCACATGGTGGCCATGCACCAGTGGCGTGACGTGGCGGCAGGCAGGGACACACGCGGGCCGGCGGGAACACGCGGCGGTGAGGGCGGCGTTAGCGCACGGTCACCGTGCGCCAACGTTGCCATTTTTGCTAATACGGTCTGCTTGTGGTTATATCTGCAAATATGATATGAAAACGCGTTGGATTAGCCAAAAATTCGTAGTAGTCGCCTGGTTGGTACTCCACTAGTGAGAATTAATTGGAAGAGAAGAAAAGAAAAATTAGGAGCAGCAACAAAAGAAACAATGGAACAAATAAACGAAGAGCACCTTACCTCACCAACAGGCAGCATGCTCCTCTCTCTGTGTCTGTGTGTTACTGCGGTGTGCCTACCTTACCTGTGCTGTGCTGTGCTTTGCTTGCATCCTTTCCTTAACTAGCCTAACTAACGAGAATCCATCCTAGTGAAAGCTTTCCCTTAAATCTCCTCTCCTTGCTGCTCCAAATCTGGACACTAGACTAGAGTACAGCATCTATCTGGTAGTTGGAGAAGACGAGAGGAGAGAAGCGCGCAAATCCATCAGCAATCAAGTGCTCGCGCGCAGCCGACGGCAATTAATTACTTTACAAGAGCCTCAGAGGGATCGACCGACATATATGGAGATGGAGATGGAGATGGAGACGGAGGAATCGCCGACGACGGCCGTGGATCCGTCGTGCCCGCCGTTCCCGCGCCTGCAGCCGCAGCAAGAGAATCTCAACGGAGAGCTGCCGGTGCTGGAGCTGCCAACGCTGGGCCTGGAGGAGGACGGATTCGACCGGGCGGCGCTGGCGGCGGCGTGCCGGGAGCTGGGCGTCTTCCGGCTGGTCAACCACGGCGTCCCGGGCGACCTCTCCGGCCGGCTCTTCGGGCTGGCCCAGGAGCTGCTGGGCCGGGTGCCATTCGAGAGGAAGAAGGCCCAGCCCGGCTACTTCTGGGGCACACCGGCGCTGTCGCTCCGCGTCAAGGACATCAACTGGGTCGAGGGATTCCATTTCCAGCACCAACCTGACGCTCCTGATCATGCAGATGCCGCCGCCGCCTTCTCCCTGCTCAGGTTGCTCTTCATCTTCCTGCTGCTCTTCCTTGTGCCTAATTAATTATATGAGGCATAGTTTTCATTAAGAGGCCGGGGAATACGATCATCGATCTGTAGGACCCTCTCGGCCGAGTACTGCGCGCACATGGCGCGCATCGCCCGGAAGCTGTTCGACGCCCTCGCCGCCGAGCTGGGCCTCGACGCCCACCAGACGGCGTCCTACCTCGCCGAGCGCCACGGCACCTTCCGGGTCTACCGCTACCCGTCCTCCGGCGGCTCATACCAGCTGGGCATGGAGCCCCACACCGACAGCTCCGTCCTCTCCATCCTCAGCCAGGACCTCGTCGGCGGCCTGCAGCTTCTCCACAAGGACGAGGATGTATGGTACAACGTCGCCCCAGTGCCCGGCACGCTCCTCGTCAACCTCGGCGACATGATGCAGGCCATCAGTGGCGACGCGTACCGGAGCGTGCGCCACAGGGTGGTGGCGAGCCCTGCCACGGAGAGGCTGTCACTCTGCTACTTCGCCTTCCCGCAAGACGACGCGGTCATCCTCTGCCCGTCTCGATGCAACAGGTACAGGCCCTTCTCCTACCGGGAGTTCCGCGAGCAGGTGCAGGCCGACATCAAGGCCACCGGCTCCAAGGTCGGCCTCCAACGCTTCCTCGCCGCCAATTATATGTAATTCCTCCTGATCGACGACCCATCCCATTGCATTATTTTAGTTTCAATAATAATCTCATATATTGCTACCACCATGCACTTCGCATTACAAGAGTACCGGTGTCTATGGATCATTCGAATGATTTGTTGCCCAAAACTCAGTCAACTTTTTGAAGGCGAATTGGAAGATCGCACTTGGTTTCTCATTAGGAGCCGGTAGGCATATATGGGTACAGGAGTTGGTTACATGCCAAAAATAAATCCCTCACAAACAGGAAAGCTAGCTCCTAAAGATAGAAACGAATTACCCTGATGCCGTGATCTCCTCGGGCTGCGTCGCGCGGGCGTCTGTTCGGCTAACACCCCCCGCAGTTGGAACGGGAGCGGGACGGACGTTCAAGCTGGAACAGAAATCCCGGAAGACGGCGGTAGGCAAGCCCTTGGTGAACACATCAGCATACTGCGAGGTCGTCAGAACATGGAGTACGCGAACCTCACCGAGGGCCACCTGTTCCCGAACGAAATGTAGATCAATCTTGACATGCTTCGTTCGCTGATGCTGGATGGGGTTAGTCGAGAGATAGACAGCGCTAATGTTGTCACAAAAAAACAACGGTGGCACGCTGGAGCGGGCGATGTAGTTCAGTGAGGAGTCGACGAAGCCAGCAGGATTCAGCGACAGCATTTGCAACAGTACAGTACTCCGCTTCAGCGCTAGAGCGAGAGACTGTCTGCTAGCGCTTAGAGGACCATGAGATGAGGCTGTCACCGAGGAATACGTCGTAGCCTGATGTCGACTTGCGGGTGTCGGGGCAGCCGGCCCAGTCCGCATCGGTGTAGGTGGTCAAGGATGTTGGTGAAGTCCGATGGAGCTGCAAGCCATGGTCGATGGTCCCCCTGAGATAGCGGAGAATTCGCTTCAGGAGATTGGCGTGCGGCTCACGTGGATCATGCATGTGGAGACAAGCCTGTTGGACCGCGTAGGCGATGTCAGAACGTGTGAACGTCAAGTACTGGAGAGCACCGACGATGCTCCTGTAGTCGGTGGCATTTGCCACAGGTGCACCAGCAGAAGGAAGCTTAGTGCTGGTGTCGACGGGCATGCTGCAAGGATTGCATTTGGTCATGCCAACACGCGCCAAAATATCCCTCGTGTGCTGGCGTTGCGAAAGGAAGAAGCCGGCGGCGGTACGCTGCACGGAGATGCCGAGGAAGAAGTGCAGCTCGCTGAGGTCCTTGAGTGAAAATTCGCGATGAAGCGAATCAATCACTTTGCGGCGCAAGGTTGGTGATGAGGCCGTGAGGATGATGTCGTCAACGTACGATAGGAGGTAGACGATGTCGCTGTCGTGGCGGTAGATGAACAATGAAGGATCTGCCTTGGACGCCGAGAATCCCAAGGACACAAGGTACATCGCGAAGCGACTAAACTAGGCCCTCGGGGCCTGTTTGAGACCGTACAGGGACTGGTTGAGGCGGCAGACGTACGTGCTGCGTGTTGGGTCGACGAAGCCGAAGGGTTGTTGAAAGTAGACCGTTTCGGCGAGCGTGTCGTTGAGGAAGGCGTTGTTGACGTCGAGCTGATGGGCAGGATAGTCATTAGCCAAGGCGACGGTGAGGACGGTGTGTACAGTGGCCGGTTTGACAACCGGACTGAACGTCTCGCCGAAGTCAACACTAGGCCGCTGGGAGAAACCACGAAGAACCCATCGTTCCTTGTATCGGTCCAAGGAGCCATCAGGCTTCAACTTGTGCAGATAAATCCACTTCACTGTAACAACATTAGCACCGGCAGGACGGGGAACAAGATCCCACGTGTGGTTAGCACATAAAGCATCAAATTCTAGCTGCGTAGCCAGATGCCAATTATCATCATTAAGTGCGGTGCGGTAAGAGCGCAGAATTGGCGATAGAGCGGCCACATAGAGGTTGAGCCGATCCACTGGGAGACGAAAATCACGTTTACCACGGGTGGTCATGATTTGATCATTGACGGGTGGGGTAACTTGTGCTGTGGGTGGTGGAGGTGTGGCAGCAATATCGAGATCGTCGACGCGATAAGCGAATCGCGGTCGCGGTAAATTTGGTTGTGCGACGCGGCAGCGAGGGCATGTGATCTTGGTGACTGGCGTGGCGGTGAGTCTGCGCGGCGGAACTGACGCTGCAGCGGGGCGGCGCGCGTGGCAGGTGGAGCTGGTGGCGCGTGCGCAGGACACGCAATGGGGAGAGGAGCAGCGGGAGATGTATGTGCTGCGACGGACAAAAAATCAAAGTCGGAGGGAACCGGCAGTCGTGGCTATTCTGCAAACGGAAAAGAGGACTCGTCAAAGGTGACATGGCGAGAGATGATGACACGGTTCGTGGAAAAATCAAGGCAGCGGTATCCCTTGTGGTTTGTGGGGTAACCGAGAAAAACATAAGTCGCTGAGCGCGGTGCGAGCTTGTGAGGAGCTATGGCGGACAGGTTCGGGTAGCACCTACAACCGAAAACTCGAAGATGAAAGTAATCGGGAGGTGACCCAAAAAGAGCATGATGAGGAATACCGAAGTTGAGAGACTTGGTGGGGTGGAGATTAAGAAGATAAGTAGGAGTGTGGAGGGCCTCGACCTAGTAGTGAGGAGGCATGCTGGCCTGAAAAAGGAGGGACCGAAGAATGTTATTGGTGGAACGGATGATGCGTTCCGCTTTACCGTTCTGTTGAGATGTATGTGGGCATGACATGCAGAGTGCAACGCCATGTGAGAGAAGATGAAGATGCATGGCTCGATTGTCAAATTCTCTACCATTGTCGCATTGGACAACGCGAACAACAGAGGAGAACTGGGTGCGGACATAGGCAAAAAATTGCGAAGAATGTCGACCACCTCAGATTTTAGTCGAAGTGGGAATGTCCATAAGTAGTGAGTGAAATCATCAAGCACAACGAGATAATATTTGTAACTAGAAATACTGGGGACTAGCGAGGTCCAAAGATCACAATGTATTAACTCGAAAGCTATAGCAGTACGAGTGGACGAAGGATAAAACGGAAGACGCACATGTTGGCCAAGTTGGCACGCATGGCACAAGGATTCTTCCGAAATTTTATTACATGAGATATGAGAAGAACTGGCAAGATGAGATAGAGCTTGTGCGCCGAGGTGACCGAGGCGTCGGTGCCACAAGGTGGGGGAGGGACGTGTGACAGCAAGTGCGTGGGGAGCAGGCGGCGGCCAATGAAGAGGATAAAGGTCACCACGGCTATTGCACCTGATGATCACGTTCCTGGTTTGAAGACCCTTCACGGAAAGGCCAAAAGGGTCAAATTCGACAGAACAATGATTGTCAATAGTGAAGTGACGAATGGAAATCAAGTTCTTAATAAGAGAAGGAGTGACAATAACATTGTTTAGTCGAAAAGAACGTGAAGGAAAATCAAGAGAAGCTGTGCCGGTGTGGGTAATAGGAATATGGGACCCATTGCCAACAATGGCATATGGGGAAGCAGCAGAAGGAATACGGGAGAAGGCCGAGAGGTTACCCTGATCCGAGGTCATATGCGCGGATGCCCCAGAATCCATTAACCAGTTCGAAGAGGGAGGGTTCAGCTGCATGGTGTTAAACGCATGCATGAGTTGTTGCTGATCCCAAGAGGCAGGTGGCGCGTAGGCGTACTGCGTGGAGGGCGCCGTCATGCCAGGCCACTGCGTGCCCGGCGCGGTTGGCCACTGGACGCCAGGGGACAATGCCTGGGCCGGGACAGTGGCAGTGAAGGCACCCGGCCGTGAGCCCAAGACACCCTGACCGGGCCACATCTGAATGGACCCAGCTCAGGGATTCTGCAGCGAGGGCCAAGGGGCCGAGCCCTGGGCGCTGGGGTTAGCTCCTCCCCTATTGGCGCCCTGACCGCCGCTGCCACCACCGTGGTTGCCGCGGCCGTTGTTGCAACGGCGGTTGTTGTTGCGATTGGAGCCGGAGTTGGTGGCGGTGGTGTGGTTTTGGCCGGTACCGGCAGGGTTAGAGGAAGACCCGTCGGAGTAGCCCTTGGAGGAGTTGGCGCCGGAGGTGGTGACGAAGGCCAAAGGAGTTGAGCTACCGCCGGAGGACTCGGTCGGCGCGGTCAGTTCTTCGAGGAGAAGAGTCGAGCGAGTTTCCAGGAAGGACGGAACGGGACGCTGCATGGAGATGAGCGTGCGCATGTGTGCGAGCCACGGGCTCAACCCGCGCAAGGTATTGAGGACTAGGCTCTTGTCGATGATCGGCATGTCGACCGCAGTCAGCTCGTCTGCGAGAGCCTTCTATTTACGGCAGTAGCCGGCGACGGTCAGGGAGCCCTGCATGAGTCTTTAGAACTCCTGCTCGAGATAGATGGCACGCATCTCGGCATTGTCGCGGTAGAGCCCCTCGATGCACGTCCAGATCGTGTGCGCCGAGGCCGCGGAGTCCATGACCATGGCGAGCAGCTCGGGCATGATGGCTGCATACAGCCAGGAGCAGACGAGGGTGTCGAGGCGGAGCCACTGCGCGTTTGGAGACGAGGTAGTGGCGGCGCGCAGATGAGCATCGAGAACATACTTCTCGAGAGCGACCTCAAACAAGCCGCCACTGGGCGTAGTTGCCGGCTTGGAGATCGAGGGTGATGGGGACGAGGAGTTTGACGCTCGAGACGGCGACGGCCTGCGCCCACAGCGCGGTCTTGGCGTCGAGGTTGACCTTGGCCAGGGTGGCAAGGCGAGCGGCCTCATCATCGGCTCGAGCCTGGTTTGCATCAGAAGGTGCAGTCATGGCGAGGCGTCGCGGAGAGAGGCCGGATGCGAAGAAGAACGAGATAGATTGGCGAGGCTAAGATCAGACCTTAACTGATACCATGAAGGCCAATTGGAAGATCGCACTTGGTTTCTCATTAGGAGCCGGTAGGCATATATGGGTACAGGAGTTGGTTACATGCCAAAAATAAATCCCTCACAAATAGGAAATCTAGCTCCTGAAGATAGAAACGATTATCCTGATGCCGTGATCTCCTCAGGCTGTTGGCGTGCATCGCGCGGGCGTCTGTTCGGCCAACACTTTTTTCACCCTTGGACGGATCCCGTGCCTCCCCGTTCCTACAACTACCCTAGCTCCCAGCCTCCCACCTGACTCGACTCGATCACCGTCGTGTCGCCGCCTCGACGACGTCACCTCTGAGGCTACCGCCTTCTCCTCTTCGATCGCGCACGTCACTGCACAGCCGGCAGCTACTACCCTCCTCGACTTATGGGTAGGTGGTGCCACCGTCACCACCACCCACCGCCGGTCCTCCCCTGCCCCCAGCCTCTCTCTAAGTTTGGAGGCTCTGATGAACCCCGAGTCCTAATCAGACGGTGGTGGGAGACGACGACGGTGCCGGAGAGGAGGAGGACGGCCTCCCCGGAGAAAATGACTCGCCGGTCGGAGCATGAATCTCCAAGCAAATGGCAAGATTAAAAATTCAAATGAGTTGCGGAAAAATTATCATTTGAATGATATATAGCAATTCTGTATTATTAATCCCTATATATTTATTCTCTCTATATATCTATTGGCAATAAATATATGCTTTTTTGTTTCATCTCCTTTCTTCGTTCACAACTAGCTAGGTGGCCCCGCACAATTGCGCGTCTAGCATTATTATAAGAGTCAATCCCCCGTATATGCTACTGAATTTTTCCTCATCCCTTATATGCACTTAACCTCACTGGCTTGTCCTCACAATGATTTATTTCATCCTTATTCAATGTCATATGATGATTTTTTTTTTCTTATTTTAATTGCCGCAATTTGCACTTTCCAGAATGATTTTTTTTTCTAGAATAATACTTTGATGTTGCTATTTGTAAGTTGCCTAAGATTTTTCTTCTTCTTAAATTCAAGTTAATTTTTGTGATAGTTGGAATTTTATGGTGATTGGTGTGCTGTTTGATTAATATTGATCCCATACACAATAAAATCACCTGGCACGGATACAACCCCACTATTAATCACGCCTCTTCCCATCGACGGTATAGATCCCTGGCTCCCTCCCTGATACATACATACATACATACAACGATACGACGTTATTCTCTTTCTTGTACGATGCACGGCGAAGCAGCGAGCCTGCACTGCAATCAAACTGCATCGGACGGATCACTGCAAGCAAAGAGGCAGCAGAGTGCGCCATCTACATCAACACTAGCAGAAGCAGATCCCTACATATTTCTGAACGGCTGGCTGGCTGGCTAGCTAATCAATGGCGCTCGATCTGAATGGTGACGTGGCTAATGCTGTACTCCCTCCTGATGTAGCCGATGACCCCGTCGAGCATCTCATCGGCGTCCGCTTCGGGCGCGATCGTCACATGGCACGCCAGGAGCACCTTGCCCACGGTGATGGCCCAGATGTGCAGCTCATGCACCGCCACGACGCCTTCCATCTCGCAGAGCCCCTTCTCCAGCCTCGCCGCGTCCACCTCTCGAGGCGTGCCCTCCATCAGAACCTCCAGGATCTTCCTCACCATCCCGCCCGTGGTCAGCAGCGCGATCGCGGAGAAGATGAGGGTGCACACCAGATCGACCACCTTCCACTCCGGCCTGCACCAGATCACGGCCCCTCCGATCATCACCCCGATGCTCTGGATGGAGTCCCCGAGCACGTGCAGGTAAGCGCTGTCTACGTTGATGTTCCCACCCACACCCACCTTCCTGCTGCTCTTTTCACTTGCAGCTGAACCGGCGGCCTCCTGCTTCAGCAATGCTTCCTCAATGTCATGCCGCCGCCGCCGCTGTTCCTTGCTTGGGTGACCATGCTGATGGCTGTGCTCTTGAGGCTCATCATGGTCTGGATCGTCGTCATCGTGACCATGCCCGTGGGCGTGGCCTAGCAAAACGGCCATTACAATGTTGACCAGCAGGCCCAAGGCCGAGACTGCAAACATGAGGGAGCCCTGCACCTCGCCGCTGCCATGGACGAGCCTCGCGACAGCCTCGTACGCGAGTATGCCGGCCAGGAGCCATATGAGCTGGACAGAGACCAATGCACCAAGAATCTCTACACGAAAGAATCCGTACGACTGCCGCGGTGTTGCCTCCCATCCAGCTGCCCAGAGAGAGAACAAGGAAATGGCGAAGGCCGCGACGTCCGAGAGGAGATGGGCGGCGTCTGTCAAGATTGCTAGACTGTTTGCTTTGATGCCCCCAACCACTTCGACCGCCATGAACATCATGCAAAGGATCACAGCAATCACAAGCTTCCGCATGGACGCACACCTCTCCTCCTCCGCGTCTTTTGAGCTGTCGGAGAAATCACAGGTGGCACCACCGCATGTTAATTTCTTCCCACCAGCTACAGAACCAGAAGCGCTCGCCGGGGCATCCATCTCAGCAGCTAGCTGCTCGATCTGTCCGCCGGCCTATCCGGAAAAATCAACAGCACCAAATTGGAATTGGTATGCTAAGAGAGAAGAAGGCGTAGAAAGTACTGAAGAACTGAATTATATGAAAATTGCCAGCACATCAATATAGGAATTTCTTGAGATCCCTGCTAGAAACAATATAGGAAATTCTGTACACGAGGAATGGAAAGCACTCAAGTATACAACCGTGGTTCAAAAAACCGGACGGGCCGATTTTCGAAAAAAAAACCGGTCTTATGGCTAGATGTAACCCATCTCGAGCTCCTCCTCCGGCTCCTCCCCAAGCTCTCGAGCTCCTCCTCGGCTCCTCGCATGCAGGGCACTGGCGGCGCAGTCGCGGGAAACGACAGCAGGGGGAGAGGCCGGGACGACGGCGAGTGCGGCAGTGGTACGCCTACTGGAGAATTGGCATCAGCGACAGTGACCAAAGGTACTACACCATGTTGGCTGGTCGCTTTTGCTGGTTTCACGTGCTTGTTCTTCAGCATTCAGAAGGGATAATGTCAGTTTGTGACTTTTGTTGATGGAATCATGGAACTTACTAGCATTTTTGTGTCGATGTGTGGAATTTGGACTCTACTTTGTTATTGTTGATAGACCGGTCATGGACTTTGTTGATGAGCTCTATTGACGATCTTTGTTATTTGCTAGTTCCTGACCGGTCATGGACATTTGCTGATGGACCGTGTTGAATACTTGAATTTCCTGAATCTCCATGCATCGTTCTGATGCTACTTTCTGAATTTACTTGAATTTCCGATGCTTCTCTGTGGTCTATTCTGATCAATTATGATGTTTCTCATCAATTTCTGTTATGTACTTCTGTCTCTGTTCTGTCCAATTTCAGCCGATTTTTTTTAATGAATTTCGGCTGATTATGACCGATTTTGAGCCGAAGTTTATTTAAATTTCAAATTTTGCTTTGAATTTTTTGGCCGAAATTTCCCTAAAATCGGTTCTATCGGTGACCTCAGTAAAATTTCAAAACCGGTTATCAAAATCCAGTATACAGCTGCCAAGATTAGTAGATATGCATTGCATAAAGCAAAAGCATGTTATTTCAGGTTGAAGATGATTGCGTCGCGTCGGTAGTGATGGCAGCGAAAGATCGAAGATATATATATATATACTCGTGAATGGAGTGATTCAGACGCAAGCAGTCCAGTCCAGTCCACGGCACCTCTCCCTAACATCAGAGAAGACAAGAGAAGAGAAGCAAGCAGGTGTGACAGGAGAGAGGGCGAGCGAGCGCTACCGCACGAGAAGAAAACAACATACGAACTGTACTTTGATGTTCAAAGGGAAGAAGAAGAAGAAGATACCTGTGCTAGATTTGGCGGCGGCGAGGGGCGAAGCCGCGCGAGGTGGTGGAGTAGCAGAGGAGAGCAAGTCCTTGTTAATGCCGCTGCTCGAGCCTATCAATGAGTTTACCCTTCCTTCTTGCTCACACGCATATATATATATATAGCCAAAGCCGGATTTTTTTATTTAACCCTTTTTAATTTATTTTTATTAGTAACCCTTGGTCTAACTTATTTACAAATCTCACCTCCTTGTCCAAGGTGGCTATTTTCTGGCTCAATCCGCGCCACACCACAGATAGTGGCATGACTAAAATGATTAGATTTAAAATTAAGTTGTGAGGAATCATTAATAAAAAAAAGTTAAATAATAAAAATTGTTCCATATATACAACATCCAAGTGTAATATATGCAAACCAAGGACGTGAATGGGATGGATATACACTATACAGGCAGGAACTAAATCTGTACGAGGGTCGACAATAAATTAAATGCCATGGAAATTGATGAACGCATGCATCATGATTGGTGGGTGCAGTGCAGATTCGTACAATTGATGAACAGATAGCAGAAAGGAACAGGATGAATCCACCAGGGGGCTTCATGAGGCTGAAGTCCCTCCTCAGCGCCTGGAAACCATCCCCCACCCTATCCCAAGTTCAACCTCCGACTGACCGGCAGCCCGGCTGCCATGGCTGTGCCAAAGAAGAAGAACAGAGAACGGGAAGTGGGAATGGGCTTGCCCTTGTCGAAGCCCAGCCCAACTCACATCCACCCACCGCTACCGGTCCCACACGACAATCCCACGAGGCCACAACAACGTTGTCCCGTTCTCAAATTCCCCAATCAATTCCCCATTTCCCCAAACCCAATCGGCCAATCCTCAAGTGCACGACGCACTTGAGCCGAGCTGCTGGGGGGGCTCCCACCACGACGCCAAGGCCACGGAGCCCGGAGGAGGAGGAGCCAGCAGTCGTGAGGGAGGGCCGAGCCGAGGGGAGATCGGGGAGGCGGCACTGCCGAGGCGGGATTGGGAGGCCGAGGAGCCGAGGAGGACGCCAAGGCCGCCACCGGAGTCTTGAGGAGGAGGCGCCGAGGAGGCAGCCGCATGCGTGACAGTGAGGAGGGGGGCCGAGCCACCGACGCCGAGGGGGGACCGGCCGACCGAGGGAGGCGCCGATGTGGGGAGGCCGGAGGAGGCGCCGAGGTGGGGAAGTGCTGAGGCTGAGCTGCTCTTGCCTTTGGCGATTTGGCGTGGGGAATGGGGCCGGCGTGGGCTTCTCAGTGCTCTTGGCTTCTTCCTTCTTGCATTTGTTGAATGTCGAGTGTTGACAGTTGACTCACTTTGAGCTCTTGCTGTGCTGCTACCGGTAATATACTCGTTACTCAATAAGCAATTTATTAGAAAGTTTGATAGAGCGTGTTAAATATATACTCAATTAGCAATTAATTCGTAGATTTGCAATAATAGAGAAACGATCATTTAAGTACAATTTGCTATTGTATCATTAGTTTTTCTAACTTTGATGTACATGTTGTTACCTACTGGAACCATATTTACATGTTTTGGGAGATGCACTTTCCATTAGCGAGGTACCTTTATTGTATTTCTTTTTTTTGCTTTTATTCATGTATAAAACTAAGAATTTGATTGCACAAGAATACAAGACTATGCTTGTTACAAATTAGTTTAATTATTTAAAGCTTTAAACAGTTAAGCTCATCCTTATTTTTCATCCTGGATTCGCCACTGGGAAGGAGCAGGAGTACTTGCTAGCACAAAAGCTAGCGGCAAATTAACAAAGAAAACCTGCTGGGACAAGCACATGTCAATTTCCGATCGACATAGACTTTTTATAGTAATTTGGTTATCATATCGTTGGAAACGTACGAGAGTGTATATAACACCTGCCACAATTTTAGCTATGCTTACCTTGCCATAGATCGAGCGATCTGCGTGCCTCTCGAGCAGGGGCGGATCCAGGAAAATAAGCTATTAGGGTCACCATAGATGCATTAGGGTTATTATAGGTATGAATTAGTAATAATACTTTGTAATAGTATCATAAGCATTAATTTCTTCATGAGTTAAACTAAATGGCATTGGGGTCACTTGACCCCATCCCTTGTATGCTGGATCCGCCCCTACTCTCGAGTACTCTATTTCTCGTGTACCATTTAAATCGTATGATCACATTTTTTTTATCAGTTTAAACATACTTCAATAATGATTATAAGATACCTTAGAGTGAGTACCATGAAAAATGTCATCAAAGTCCAATTTTTACAGCAAAATTTGTATATATACTTCTTTTTATATATGAAAGGGGTATATAGCAAAAATAAAGGGCTTCAATAAATTTTTTCCGTCAAGTCGCATTGAAGTATCTTATAATTGTTATTTAAGTATACCAAAAGTGATAAAGAAGTATAATATGTTCGTCTAATTGGTATATTGAAAGTATGGAAAAGGCTGTCTATATAGGAAGATGGTATTATACTCCTGAGCGTATAATAGTTTATCCTACGCGTAGGCTGCAGAATGGGCCGCGCGACGGACAACCCACGACCCCCACTCTCGTACCCTCGGAACCGACAGTAAAACTCACACGCCGCACTGTACGCTGTGCGTTGCGATCGATAGTAAAAATGGCGCGGGATCACCCCTACTAGCAGTAAAATCGATCCCCCTTTACCCATGTCACCCGTATTTCCCTCCGCTGTATCTTCTCTGTATTTTTTTACTGCTGAGTCCATGCAGTTTATCCCGTCGTTTACTACTGTGCCAGACGGAGGACACCAGTCGTGTGAATGTGGTTTTAATATTCTTTTCAAGCTATATCACTGTAAAAGTCCCCAAGTATTACCGATACTGGTATGCTTTGGGAATCATCGTGCATGTGGCAATGTTTTACTGTATATGAGAATTGGCCTTTAGTGATGTACACCCTAGGCGATGTCGGGCCTGTGAATGTATTTTTTTTATTGATATGTATGTGCTATCTTACTGTAAAAGTCACTATAAGTTACTGATGCTTGTTTGTTTGGGAGTTACTGTATGTATCGGTCATTTACTTTACTGATAAATGTATTTTACTGTATAAGTCATAGGCTCTTACTGTATACTCCTAACGCACGTCCCACACAACCGACCGTAAAACCGCGTCCCCCCTCCCAACACACACAATCTAACATGCAAAAAAGCGCATTCCCGTACACAATCCTCCACTCGCCGCCCTTTCTGATGTCCCACCTTCTGCCGCCCCCCTTTCGACGAATAGATAATAAAATGACTCCAGGCCGTGGCTGCTCCAAAAATGGCCCATTAAATTAAACAAAACATTTCCGACTATCTTACAAGTTGGACGTGGGCTCTGACGCATGCAGTGCAAGGATGCCTGACGTGGGCTCTGACGCATGCATTAAAAAAGGATGACTGCAAATACCCTTCCAGAAGTAAGTCCTGTCAGATGGGGTTTGATTTACCCATCTACAGGTACTTTTGTAACATATAGCATCCCACAAGTGCATGGCTGCCTGCCCCGTGGCTCCCCTCCCCACTGATTCGGCTTTTTTTTTTTTTTTTGTTGATGTGAACCCTACGGCGTGCCAGGTTGGCCTGTGGCATTCCACCATGACCCAAGAGGTTAAGTTATGCAGCAGGAAGGGATAAATATTATTGTAGGTGTAAAAATTGAATACAAGTGAGAGGATGAACATCGATCGTCGAACGAGCCATTATCCACAAGAGTAAATAATAGAGTTAATTCCTTATTTGCCATTGAAAGTTAGCGAGCTCTCTAAAATACCATCGAAAAATTGTTCATCCCTTGTATACCACTCGTTCTCAACTTTAATCCCTTCTTTACCACTCCGGTCAGTTGACCGTGGATTTGACCGTTGACTTGGACGCGAAAAGACTATTTTGCCCCTAAGTCCATTATTTAGGGCTGAGATCTTTAGGGAATTGTTTGACATAGTAATATAGTTCCAAAAATTATGACATTTTTATGAAAAGTTTCTGACATAGTGTAGATTATTCTGTAATTTTTATAGGGTTTTATTTGCAACATATTTTTCTCTAAAATCTTTAAATTTTCGGTTTGTAACTATGTTGCAAAGATTTTAGAAAATCTATATGTCAGATAAAATTTCATAATTTTGAACTAAAATCATACTTAAGGCAAAATCATCTTTTCGCGTCCAAGTCAACGGTCAAATCCACGGTCAACTGACCGGAGTGGCAAAGAAGGGATTAAAGTTGAGAACAAGTGGTATATAAGGGATGAACAATTTTTCGATGGTATTTTAGAGAGCTCGTCAACTTCCAATGATAAATAAGGAATTAACTCTACATAATAACACAATATACGTGAATTCACACAAGCAAGTAACAACTCAAGATGCTCAAAGAGTCCAGGACACGTAGGCAACGAGGCTTAATATTATAGGGTGTGTGATCAAATTGTGCTTGTCCCTGTCATATTTTTCCTTGCATCTACAGGTACCCTAGCCTAGCCTATCGATCTGCTTTCTTTTTCATGCCCCAATCCCAAAGTCTATATCAAACAGTGCAGTGCAGTGGCTCTGAATTCTTATCTGCGGGGAGAGAGAGAGAGATTCATTGGGTGATGTGCAGGAGCTTAAGGGACCAATCCAACAGCAAGAGATCAATGTACTACTGCACTGCGCGCATATATATATTAGACAGCATCATCATCACATAAATAAATTATAGTAAGTAAGATTTAGTCATGACAAAACGAATTACCGCGACTTACAGAGAATTATTTTGACGATGGTCGCGGTAGAGTCAGATGCAAAGACGACGCGAAGCCGATGATGAGGGAAGTCGTACGTGAGCAGTCGCGCGAACGCTTCCCAAAAACCTGATTCGCCCTAACCCGTATAGGATCACGAGAGACGTCGGCTTCGGAGACACTGCTCTCCCCACGACGGTGCACGCCAGCACAGGGGTGGAGTAGTAAAAAATAGCGTAGCCGAAGGACAATTTTTTCTCTCTCGAACGCATCTGGATCGAGAGGTCGTCTCCTCATATAGACACAGATAAGCTCGGATGGATGGCAGATCACCACACAACAAAATCAGAAAACCGCATTCAAAACACAATTAATGCATCCCATAAAAGATCTGCAGGATTAGTGGGATTCTAACATACGGTTTGAACTGTTCTTCTTCTTTCCAATTTGTTGCACGTGGATATGCCATATCATCATGTAGGTTTATGAGGTGCAAAAAGAATCTACTGCTCCACACGCATTCGGACCCGAAATCGTCGCACCATTCACGCGCATACCGCGCGATGGCGTGGTGAGGCGAGCGTGCACGCGTGTAGTCTTCTTTTGCTTGCTTCAACTAGGTAAGATCAACTCCACCTTATAAGTTGGTATCCTCCCACCTAGATTAGCAATACGATATTAAACTTTCTATCTTCCATCATGCCTTTTGGGATTTTCTAGCATTTATAAATAATATTATTTGGGCCAAGCCCGTAAACTCCAGCAGACATGACGCTAGTTAAGTTTATCGACATGTGCAAGAAAAACACTGGTCATAATTAGTTAACTAATTAAGCAAATTGAGTAACTGCCACGATGCGAATGTCATGCAATCCTTAGGAAATCATCAGGCACCTAGTACTCCACTCATGTGAGCGGGCGGAGGCACCACCGGCTTGTGCAGGGCGCTGCAAGACCGCTCCATCGGCAGCGCCCTAGTAACCCCTGCTCCATCGACGGCGATTGGGCGAGGCGGCAAGCGGGGCGGGCTGGGCGAGGCGGCGAGCGCCAGGAGAGGACGGAGGATCGAGCCACCGAGCCACCAGCACCACCGAGGGCGAGGCGGCGAGTGGCGGCTACCGTGAGGCGAGGCCGAGGCGGCCGAGAGGAGGCGGGCGACCGTGAGCAACCGAGACTCCGAGAGGCCGAGGCGGCAGGCTGTGACAAAGAAGCAAGGCGGTCGGGTCGGAGGTAGGAGAGGCCGAGGGCGGCGCCGAGCAAAGCAGGGAGGCGCCTGGCGCGCCAAGGCCAAGAGGAGGCGGGCGACCAGAGGCCGAGGAGGAGGAGCCGCCCAGGAAGCCAGCCTGGGAGGGTGGTGCCACTGCAGTGCAGGCGAAGAGATGGGGAAGGGAGTGTCTTTGCGCCCCCCGACGGAAAGAACGAAATAGGTTGAGCACCCAGCACCCCCTCTATTTCTGTTCTGCGTTCGCCACTGCATGTGAGACAATGGAGTAGTGCAAATTAATTAAGATCGGAGCCCGTCGTTCTAAGAAACCATGGCAGGATAAGTATAGTTAATGTGGTCTAATTTACTTGTACACGTACAACAATAAAGAGTTTGCTATTATGCATACGTGGATAATTGGTATCTTCCTTTATTTTTTTTATCGGGCTATGGAGATGCTTCCGAATACTATAAACAGCAGATCCTCTGTGTCGGAGGAGATCCATTTCCGTGTATAGGATATGTTGCGCCCTGCCCTGCATCTGCATGCAGCGTGTGGAGTCTTTGAGGAAAGAAAAGGAAGCAGCAACAATTGACGCCTCTCCTTGTGGATGCCCCTCACATAAGTATAAATCCACATGCTAGCTAGCGAGTAGCATGTAGAGAGTGATTAGTTTCTTATATCATTGGCAATCAAGAAGTGACAAAACTTGGTGCAGTATTGGCGTGTTTGGTTCCCTGTATACACCTAGCCTGGTCTGTACGGGTTATCCAGACTGAAGCGAGCCAAGCTGTGTAGATGTAATATGGGTTGTTTGGTTGGTTGTTTCTGTTGGGCTAGGCTATGCTAAGATGTTGTTTGGTTGGATGCATAAGGACGTTGACCACAAGTGTAGATACAAGAGACGGTAGAAAGAAAATGTTAGCATGACTTTAATTTTATCTTAATATATTATAATAGCCCTCATTTCACCTTAACCCACATTAACCCACTCTAATACTACCTAATATGCACTGATCACCTCTTAATAACGTCATTGGAAGAGCATGCATCTGGAGAAACAGAGAAATTGGGCGTTTCTGCACAACCTGTTCCGAAGGCATCTTTTGCATCTGCTCAGCCAGGTTGCTTTACGCGCATAGCTATCCAAACAAGCGAAACAAAAAAGATTCTGCATCTGAGGAGCCTGGCCTAAGCTTATGCACCCAACCAAACATATTTCGATTCGTAGGTTAACTTGAGCAATTGAGCAGTACTGCACGTATGAGTATTGACGTACTGCAATGAACAAATTAACCGATCGAATCGATGACATGCAAATTCAGATATGGATCAATCAGTGCATCTTTAGTGTATTGAATCGATGTCGATTCAAAGTCATGCCACGTAAGCATTCTAGAAACTGAGTTTGTTTTTCTCCAATGTATTGAACCGATTCCTACTAATAACTGGGACTCACGTTGCATTAAAAAACCACAAAATAATAATATCATCTCTCAACCGCACTCTCTTCTATGTAGTTGTTTAATGCTTTGAATTGACTCCTAAGTAGAGTCCGGTTCCATGCATTTTTTGTTAGAATCGACCCCTCCAATGTATTGAATCGATTCAATGTCTTCTCACTTCTTATTTAAACCAGCTAAAATACTCCTAAGTAGGGCGACATTTCTGGTGAACATACACCATTCCATGCACATATGGACTTAAGCCATCCAGGCTCTTCATCGCGGAATCGACGGCCCAGCGAGCACGCGCGCGCGCCGAGCGATTTTTGCATTTTCACCCCCGCGCACAGTTAGCACCGAATCATTTTCCAATCCCTCAGGCCAAATCGCCTGAGGCGACCATGGTGAGCGCCCGCGAGCGCCTCTCCGCCTCCCCCTTGTGCTCCGTCGGCGGCGCCGCTTCCCTCCCACCAAGCCTCCCCTTCCTCGCCCGAACGAACGAGCCGCCGCCGCCGCCAGTCCTTCGTTCGCGAGCTCCTTCTCTTCCGCTAGGGTTCGCCGCCATCACACTGCGGTCGTGGTGGCCTCCATGCGGCGGCGTGCGCGACAGCGCCTCCACGTGAAGGCGGCGAGTGGAGGGACGAGCCGCTGTAGCAGCTTGGCCGAGTTTCTCCGGGATGCATAGGAACCTTGAGGCGTGCTACGACTAGGTAACTATCGTATCAACATTGGATTTCCATGCATAATTTCTTCTTGAAATACAAGGGGATCGATATCAATATCATTTGGAAGATTTTCTTGTACTATAATGGTACCAAGGCAATGTTGCACACCTTGTATTGATTGAATTATACCAATCTAAAATACTCTCTTTTGCGATTATTCTCGAGGATCGACGCTTTCCTTTAATACTGATCGAAAGAAGCGCCATATTTGGAGTGCACATATCTATACTAATCGAATCTGGCGCACTCAACCACCTTGATTGGGAGGTTTGCTCCTCTGGTGAACTCGAAGTTATCCAAGACTTGCCTGGTCCTGATGGTGAGGATGGTACTGAATGCAAACGATGAAAAAACACCATGTTGGACTGAAAAAACATGCAGTCAGCAAGTTAACAGATACAAAGGAGTAAACATTTTAGATGCAGCAGAGTGCTTTTGTATTTGTAGTGTGTGCAGGATGGTGAGTGACATTTGAAGGTCTCTGTGTCTCTGGGTCCTTGCAATATGTAATCTTTGATTGTGTAATGAATCTGCTTGGGATTCCTTGATGTAATGAACTCCTTGATGATGGTGTAATAATATAGCTTGCAAAATGAGTCATAGCTTCAGTAGAAGGTTGGTGACCATAATAGAAAAAAACAACTATGAAATGGAATATGCAAAACCAGTGTAGCAAGTGAAGAACACAAATCTTATAAGTATAATGTGAATATATTATATTAAATTGGCAATACTAACCAGCATCAAAAGCTTATTTGCACCATCGACTATTGCAAAGAAATCCTCAAACCGGTTAGGATCAAAATCCATTAGTCAGAGGTAAGGTACTCCCCAACAGGTGTAGTTTTTGTTATCTCATTGCTCAATTTAACAATAGCTCCACTGTTTCCAGTTTTTTCATGAGACAATGGTGATGGAAATACATCTCGAAGAAAAACATTGACAAAAAAAAGAATACTCAATGTTAAAACAATAACTCCCATGTTAGTGTTAAATTGCCGCACTTGCACATTGAACAAGATTTTTTTTATAAAGTTAGTGAGGATAGGATGATAGATGTTCAATTATAAATTCATTTTCATTCGAATTTGAAAATGGGAACAAGGAGCAATAAGCAAACTAAGATATAAGCATAAAATGGTGTTCCTAGATCATTACATGAATCTTTGAGACTATTGCATCCCTCTGTGCTTGAAATTCTCACAATCACAGCACAACCGACATCATCAGTTTGGTTCATGGTCTTCTAATGGGATACTGAACAGAAACAGTTTGTTGTTTGGTTCATGGTCTTCTGATAGAATACATTATTCAATATCTAATAGGAGATCAAAGATGATATGCACCTGTTTTATTGTCTGACTCAAAGGATCATCCAGGTTATGCCATATTATTCTCAGCACACATATCAAGATGTAAGCAAAAGTTTCACTTCATTGCATCAATTTTAACTCATTAGAACTCAACAATTTCCAGTCAACCTGATACTAAACATCAGCTATCATTTATAATGCAAAAGAACTAAAAATTAATCTACTAGCTACATCCATCAATTCTTCTCCCAAGTTTGCCAATTAATATGGCCATGCGAGAAGCCTTGTTATCGCTGATGCAGAGAGGCCTGGCGATGTTCTTGCCTCTGGTTCTCCACCTTGTCCCACAGACCGTCGAGGCAAGTATCAAGAATTCACTTGTGGATCGACAAGGAGAGTCTGGTGTGCGGATCACCACCACCCTTCGCTTGAGGTGCGCATCCCGATGCCTCTTGACACCGCTAAGAAGCCTGCACTCACCATGTTCTCGGTAATTCTAACGAATCCACCTCAAATTGGAAGGAGAAAGCACATTAGTCACATGCTCAACGAATCCACAACGACATCTGTTTCCATTCACATCCAATGAAAATGGCCGGGGCGCAGGGAGGCGTCGGGCCGGAGGCGCAGGAGGCGCTGCACTGACCACCCCAACCCTAGCTCTGGGGGATTCGGGTCGCGATTCGAAGCGTGGCGGGGGGCTCCGTGGGCGTCGTCGCGCTTAGTGCGGGGCGGCGCAGGCGCTAGGTCCCAACCCTAGCTCACCGCATCGACCTCGTGGTCGTTGTGGAGGAGAATGGAGGGGAGGTGGCGGCGACGTTGTCGGCTCGGCGCAGAGGGGCGGAGGCGCAGGACGCGGCGTAGGTGCGGAGGCACGGGAGCGAAGGCGCAGGAGGCGGTGGGCGACGTAGGGGACGGCACGGAACCCTGGCGGCGCGGGGAGGTGCTGGCGGTGGTCGCCGATTTGGGGATGAAGCGGTGGGTGGAAAACGAGAAGCGGGTTCGAGCGGGGGTGGTGGAATGCAAAAATGCCAGATGCACGCTTGCCCACGCGCGCTGTCCGATCGTGGATGGAGCGCTCGGATCTTATTTGTGCATATATTCACAGATTAACTCATGTGCACCTGATACCTCCCCCTAAGTAGAGTGTTGGCTGCTCCGGCCGGCAGGCCAAGCGGCCAGTAATTAGATCCAACGCTGGCGCAGATGCGGATGCAGCCGCAGCAGTAGCACTGCACGCAGTATGCGGCCAGCTCGATAGGCCTGTCCGTCGGTGCATCATACTCTACCAGTTGACTGCTCCCATGTTCCAATTGATCTTTCATGCATCTATAATTATTGCCTCTGCTGCCACATGCATGCTTGCAGCTTTACCTAATTTTGTTTGGTCTTTGTCTCGCATTCATCCATCCGTCCATCGTGTCATAGGTTATTGAACATCCGAAATAATTTGGTGGAACTTTGCTATACGACACTCTATCCATCTACACAGAATTCGATAATTTTCTCTGTAAAAAACTGTCACATTTTTAAAGTTCATTTACAACTCTATTATACACAAATTACAGTAAATTATTCATATAATTTTGGTTCCTGATCACTGTAATTATTCTTGAAAGTCTTAATAACTCATATTTCCATCACATGATTCAAAATCTCACATGTACTTTGAGAGGTTAAGCAAAAACAAATACTATATATATAGGACGCTTGTTTCGTACTCTTGGGAGTATGTACTCCCACTTCTAATATACCAGTTAAACACACATATTATACTTCTTTATCATTTTCAGTATACTTAAATACCAATGATAAAATACTCCAATACGATTTGATTGAAAAATTTTCATTGAAGCCCTTTGTTTTTTTGCTATATACCCTTTTTCATATTTAAAAGAAGTATATACACAAAGCTTGCTATAAAAAGTGGAATTTAATGAAATTTTTCATGGAACTCACTTTGGGATATCTTATAATCGTTATTAGAGTATGCACAAATAGATAAAGAGGTATCATCATACGATTTAAGCGGTATATGAGAGGTGGGAGTACGTACTCCCAGAAGTACCATACCATTTTCCTATACACACACACACACACACACACACCCCAACAAAATACGGTAATGTGGTGAACCTGTTATGTTCTTCACATGTACTTTGCAAGGTTGACCAAAAACAAAGACAAAAAATAAAATTATATACCAACAAAATACGGCAATGTGGTGAACCCATTATGTTCCGAATAAAAAATCATAATAAATTCTGGTCCGATTCATCAGATGGGAAAAAGTGCAAATCTCAAAGCATATAAGACGAATGAAAATTCAACTATTATGATTTTTTTTCTTACAACACATCAACAACACGAATCTTATAGCACATCTAACAAACATAAAAGTGACAGTTTTGGCTTCAAAAAACTGTCAGAAGTGTTATAGCAATTCCCTTAAAATAATGTATGTGGCTAATTAGGAGAGAGAAATTATGCAAAAAGACTTCTTTGCCCTTTTATCCTCCTCCTTCCTTGCGATGCAGCATGGCAGCGGAGCTAGGACACAACGACGGTGGTGCTCCGGTGGAGGAACGACGATGCAGATGGAAACATAACGCGTTCCTGGACATGGGAAACTCGTTTTTTGCGGCGTGAGGTGACGGTGGAGCAAGGGTGGCAGCCGCGAGGAAGAAGAAGGAAAAGAGAGACAACTAACAGGTAGAGGAGGTCATGACATGAGCAGAGGAACCGGCGGTGGCGGTTGTGAATCTTCTTCTCCGCCAGCCTCGGCGGCATCGGCAACACGGACTTCGACCATGCTCGACAGCGAACCTGCACAAGTGAAGGCCTTGTGAGGTCAGCCCCATGAAGGGTGGAGGCGAGGTGGTCGGGGTTGACGAGGGACTTCCACGACGTGCTCTCGTCTGAGAAGAGGGGTGCAAATGGAGCGGATAGTTCCCAATCATCCGTCCATCCGAATAAATTCAGAGCGTGAAACCGGATATCCATAATTTTTCTTCGATTTCGGATTCAGAGCCGAATAGTTTTGGCTGAATACGGAAACAAATTTTGGTAATGAGGTATGTGTCGGATTCAGAGCTATCCGGATAATTTATCAGATAGTATCCGTAAACACTGTCTCGGATATCCAGTGAACTCAAGGCTTAGTGGGTCGGAGAGAGAAATCAGCCTATGAGGCTTTCCAATATTTTTTTCTTATTTTAGAAAATACAGGGAATCCAAATAAGCCAATAAAAATAACAAATGAACTCAGAAAAATTCTAGAAAATTTACAAAAATACTTTTGACCGTGAGGAACTTAAATAAAATACTTTAGAATTTAATGGATGTTTGATTTATTCATATTAAATCATTTTGTTTTCTAAAAATTCTATTTAAGTTTTGTTAAATTCTAGAAAAATCACAAAAATTATAAAACCTCATTTTAAATAAAATATTTTGAAAAACTCAAAAAATTGGGACACTACAGACTTGGTACCGATCAACGTTTTAAAATGGAATGTAAATGGAAGTAAATGTGTTATCCATTTTTTACTGGTTTTGGGACGCGACCCTTTTTTAGTGTTTTCACTGATACTGCCTCTACGTCGGCAGTAAACTAAAACGAGTCATCTAGTAAATATGAGGGTCATAAACAGTAAGTTCAAGACAAAAGGACTTCTTCATTATATATTCTAGGCCTAATAGCATTGCTAATCGCTTTTTAAAAAGTCAACCAGCGCGCATATTTGTAGCCTTCCTGCGATGGACAATAGAATGGATTGGTAAGTATAGTAAATTTACGTAGGCGTGCAGTAAAAGGAGGTACTAAGAAAACAAACCAGTAAATCGCACAGGACATAACAGTAAAGACTGCGGGGGACACAGTAAATACCTGTTTTCAAGGTCGTGAACAGTTAACAGTATGTTATGTTTCCCTCCATGCATCTCGGACAGAACGTTCATCATGGCATTGTGAGCAACCTTGCCGGTCTGCATAGTGTCGACGAGCTGCATCAAGGATGGATCAAAGTTTTTGTGTGATAGCATGAACGCGACTAAGGATGGTGTCCTAGCGAGGGGATGGTTGTGCTCCAACACAACCCTTTCGATGCAGATAGGGTCATCCTTCAGGCTCTTGTTTAGCTTCACAAAGGTCCTACACCTAGGGATGGCAATCGGGCACGACGAGCACAGATAGTGCTCGCCCATACCCATGACCGCGAGCTCAATTTCCCCCCATGGGCATGCCCGCGAAGCATGACAGGTGAAAAACCTCGTCTATGCCCGCCGCCCGCGGTCATGCCCATGTGCCCTCCCACGACCACTCTATCTAGCCAGTAACACATCACAAATCACAAAGACAATGGACATATCAACATATAAGGAGTAGTTCATGACAAAGCCAAAAATGAACATAATAATGAGTACCTCAGTTCAATAATCTTAACTACTATAATTTCGAGTTTAGTCCGCGCCAGCGGACGATCGTCCACCGAGACACTGCACACACGCACAAAAAAAACCATCATCGCTTCTCTTCCCCTCCCACCCCACACCAAACCGCCGCCCTTGAGTTTACCCCAATCGTCCCCCTCCCACCCTACTCACACGCACGCGCATCCCGGCGCCCACTTCTTCTCCCCTCCCGGTCCCTTTACGCCGCCATGATGTCGCCCCCTCCCGAGCCCCACCGTGGTAACCGCCACGGCTCCCGTCTCTCTCCCCTCACCAACTCCACGCCTCTCTCCACCTCGTCGCCTCTCCCGTCCTCCACCTCGCCACCTCCGCCACCGGCGTCGGCCGTCTCCGCGCCCTCTCCTCTCCCACCGCTACGCCATCATGGTGTTCCCACCTCAATCCCGGCTAGATCCACCGCCAGTGGTCGTCTCTGGCGAATAGCGCCCAGATCCGGCCTTGGAGCTTGGCGCCCCTCGCTGCCTCTCCTCCTCCACCTCGGCGTCTCCCACATGTGCGGCCTCGGCCTCCACGGCCAAGTAGGCCATCCCTTCTCGAGTCCTCGTAAATGCGTCGCCGATGTCGCCGGGCTCAACAACAAAGACCGGAGCGCTCACCGTCTTCACCAATGGCCTTGGCGCCATCGATGACTCCGTGTCCGTGGTCACCAAGGTCACCGACCAAAGACATCTACCTCGTTGTCAATGCCGGGTGCGGGGTTCTCCAACTCCGTGTCCGTGTCCGCCGCCGCTTTCTCCTCCTGAGACCAAATTCGGTCGTCTGCTATTTTCCCATCCGACGCAGTACGGCCACAGCCACGACAAGCCCTCCTCCTACCGCCACTCGCCTTAAAATCCCCAACTCCTCGTCGCCCTCAAGAAGAGCAACTCCTCTTGAGATGCCATCTTGCCGCCGAGGGTAGAGGGCCTCAACATCACCGACAGCGTCACCCGTAACACCACGGGCTCCGAGTTTTAATCGTTTTGTTTCCCTCCGATTACTTTGGATTACTATCTACCGCTACAAAGAAAGAATCGACCGATCCTGCTGGCGATGCCAAAATAATAAAATCGACAAAACAACATTTGAACAATCGTCGACTCAAGAAGAAATGAGCAAGCGAATACACTCTCTTGTACTCACCACTGTTTGAGGATTTATTATCTAATCGCGGCTCATCGGCAAGACACCGATGGTGTATCTCAACAACATCATCAAGGGTCAGTATCGCCAATGTCATTTGCTAAGCTCGAGATTATGGAGCCATGCTGCGTTGTCAAAGACAGTGCATACTTTTTCTTTCCTTCCCTTGATGGATCGACCGACCTTATCATCTTGAGATAAGCAGGTTCCTAACCAATTTTGTTTGAATAGGATACGATATGATATCGATCTTTGATGTAAGGGCTTGATAACTCCCGAAAGGTGAATCTCAATATCTTTTATTTGTATGCCTAAGCACTTGCTTGCCTTCTTTAGCGTTTACCCACCACACTCTTAATTAAGATAAGATCTTTTCCTTGATTTAGTTTGCACATCATACATAATTTGTTACAACTATATCGTGCATTGAGAATTATGGTATTAACCATCATAATATTGTTGTCCTTTCATATCTTGATATTTTTGGTGTCTAATTTGAATAATAAATGGAATTACCATTTTGGATTAGTGAAAGTGTAACGAGTTATGTATCGAGGCGATATGTATGGTGATGGACAATCACATTGAGGATTGCACAGTCGTAGCTCTTCTTGAACAAATTATTATTACCTTGCTTTGTATACTTGGTATTTTATGTCATTTAATGGATATAATGGGATGATAGACTACTATATACACCATATTGCCTCTCTAAATAATAGAAAGGGTTTGCCATGCCTAAGCTGTTATCATGATGTCATTTTCTCTGTTTTGGCTTACAGAATTGCAGACAGGGCATAGAGCCACTTATCTGAACTTGATATAATCGAGCTCTTTATTGTTTATATCCACCACAATCTATTGTCGATTTCAGTTCACGATATTTCTTGAGGCATATACTAATTGCTCTTACTATCTCGTGCCACATATTAGGGATCGAGAAAAATCAATGGATCTGCTTGAGACTACATTGTACTATGTAAATATGCATCTTGTGGATCTACATATGGAAGGTACCATTCTACCATGAAAAATTGCAAGTACCTTCTCTTAGCTTACATGTTCTATCTGAAACTCTTACATCCTTTCCCAAAGTTGGTTAGCCCAAAGCCCAAACCGACATATATGGAGTGTGGTTAATTTCTTGTTTCATGCCCAAAGTCCAATCTGGATAAACTTTAGTACTCTCGGTCCATTTTAGGTTTTCTGAGAGAATTAGTCCGGTGTTCTTGGATCATTTGCTCTGAGTGCAACATATTTTGGTGTTATTGAATCAACTAAGACATGGCTAGAGAATGCTAATCCCAATCTAAGTGGTCATTGGTCTCACTTTATTGCTGGAGGAATTGGTGAACAGTTATTTTCTTATGTCTCTTGTATTTTGCTTTCTGAAAATATTTATGATGCTACCTAAAATTTATACTAGGATTAGGATTTAGTAATCTTTATGATTAGGATTTAGAAGCAAAAGTGGATGTTTTTTACATGCTGACTACATGGAGTTTGCCATGGGAGATTCTTTGATATTTCTTGTGCCATGCATAGACAATGCATGGGGTCTTTATATCTGCACATGCAAACTTTTACATTTGTCCTTTTATCACTCATACAATACTTTACTGATGCAATTTGCCTTTTTCATTGGAATACATGGCATCTCAAGAAAATCTTATGCTGCTTCCTTGACACCAAATGTATTTTTTATTGTTCGTTATAGGAGATACACTTGGATCTTTATCTATGTGCCTTGTGAAGTCATGAAACAACGAATGCAAGTCCAAGGCACCAGAAAATCTTGGGCATCAAGCTGCTACCAAAGGAAATCTTAACTTAATACACTACTACGAAAAAAGGCTTTCACAGAGCGGTTCAAAACGTCATCACGAGCGGTTTCGTGAGCCGTCGAGTTTATGGGTCGATGATGACATGAGGTCATCAGCGACGGTTTTGAACCGTCTGTGATGTATACTTTCACGCAGCGGTTTGTGGTTCAAATAAATGCTGCGATAAGTAATATCACGCAGCGGTTTCATCCTAAGCAAATCTATGATAAGCACATATCACAGAGCGGTTCCGACCTAAGCAAATGCGTGATAAGCACATATCACGAGCGGTTTCATCCTAAGCAAATGCATGATAAGCACATATCACGAGCGGTTTGTCTTGGAACCGTCTGTGATGACTTTTCTCTATAAAGGCCCAAGTATTTGCTTGTACCATTAAATCCGGCATCATATATATATTACATATATATTGTTAAGTAGTCTCTCGACCACTTTGGGGATCATCCACATGACATGAGAAGGATGAGGCGGTAGCCACGAACAACCTCATTGAGCCCATGCAAATTCAAAAAGTATGGATGCAAGGAGGCGTTAGGACATCAATTACAGATTGGGCGTCGCTATGTTGAAAGAATGTCGTTGATCTTGTGGTACTCCGGTGGGAAGTGGCATCATATATTAGCAACTATCCATTCTTGAGTATGTAATAGTCTTTAAACCCAACAAGAACACTAAGCAACTATTCTCATATTTCAAAAAATTCTCAACTTGTTGCTTGGTGTTCTTGTTGGCTAAAACAATTAATTGCATCAATTCAATTGCTATTGATTAACTTCGATAATCAATAGATTCTTCTCATCTTCTCTATATTCTCAAAGTGGTGAGGACTGAATGCATATATAGAATATATGATGATATAGAGAACTTTAGATTATGAATGGAATGGTAGGGCGTGCACATGCGCAAGAGGTAGGAGAACTTGACCGGCATGAACAAGGGACTATTAATATGAACTAATTATCAATTCAATTTGACATAAGACTATTGACACCATTACATCACGAGCAAGGGACTATTAATATGAACTAATTATCAATTCAATTTCAGCATAAGACTATTGACATCATTACATCACACGACAAGAGGACTATTAATATGAACTAATTATCAATTCAATTTGACATAAGACTATTGACACCATTACATCACGAGCAAGGGACTATTAATATGAACTAATTATCAATTCAATTTCACATAAGACTATTGACATCATTACATCACCTGACATGAGGACTATTAATATGAACTAATTATCAATTCAATTTCAGCATAGGACTATTTACATCATTACATCACGAACAAGGGACTATTAATATGAACTAATTATCAATTCAATTTCACATAAGACTATTGACATCATTACATCACACGACAAGAGGACTATTAATATGAACTAATTATCAATTCAATTTGACATAGGACTATTTACATCATTACATCCGCGAGCAAGAGGACTATTAATATGAACTAATTATCAATTCAATTTCACATAAGACTATTAACATCATTGAAGCGGTTCATCGGCAAGAGAACAAGACCAAGGGTGTCCAAACCCACCACACAAGTAGTAGCCCTCGGCATCCATCATGAGCACTAGCTAGCCATTTTCATCACGAGCAAGGGGTAGAGAGCAGAGATGGACCTTAATGCAGTGCAACCACGGTGGCGACCCCACCACCAGCACAACCCTCATCCATTTCCTTTACCTTGCATAAATCACACAAACATCGAGGACACAACTTAAGGTTCATGCATAAAAATCAAACTCAACAAAAGACATTAAGCTAACGGATCTAGAGGAGAATAGAGGAGGATGGAGAAAGCAAAGCCGGCGGGGCCTAGCAGTATAGCGGGGTCGGGCGGCGTCGGCGGAGGTCGGCGGCGGCGTCGAGGTGGGGAGGGAGCGGAGTTAGGCGGGCGCAACCCCTAGCGAGTGAGGGAGTGGCGAGAGTTTGGGCGTCACCGTGGTTGTGGCTGCTTGATGTGACGCAAAAGACACTCTTATCGTCACGAGTGTCTTTTGCGGTGTCACCGTATCTCTAACCGTCGGCAACAGGAAGAATAAGCGGCGTCGGCGGCAGGGGGAGAGCGGACGAGAGTAAGGCGGCTGAGGAGTGGCGAGTTAGGCGCAAACCCTAGCGACAAATTGGGCTAGCTCCTACTTATAAAGAGACTTATCGAGAGCGGTTCTATTATGGAACCGTCGGTGATAATATCACGAGCGGTTCCATAATAGAACCGTCGGTGATATAGAATATCGCGAGCGGTTCCATAATAGAACCGTCGGTGATATCAGGAATATCACGAGCGGTTCCATAATAGAGCCGTGCGTGATATGGGACATATCTGCGGTTCCATAATAGAGCCGTGCGTGATATGGGACATATCACGAGCAGTTCCATAATGGAAGCTATGCGTGAAATGGTTTTTTCTCAAGTATATATATACACTTACATGACATGAAGAAATTACATGTTTATATTAAAAAGCGAAACCTATAATTAAACAAGGTTTTTCTAGTGGCGAAGGTAATTGCTATCTCCATCTGCAATACTTCATAAGCGGCGGTGTACGGCATCGGGCGATTCTGATCATCGTGACGAAGCACGAAATCGTCCACCTTGGGCGCTCGTTTGAGTGTCTCCGAAGACCCTCAAGCTGTTGAACCAAGAAGAATTGAGCCCATAGGCTCTCTTCCCTTCTTGAGGGTCTCGGCACAGTGGACTTCGATGCTTCTGCCGCCTCGATTCCACGAGCCAAGTGGCGGCAAGCCTCACGAAGGCGTGCAGCGTCGTTTTGGAGGACTTCTGACGATAATGTAAAACTTCGCCGAAAGTGCGAGATCACCGGAAGACACGGCGGAGGAGGATGTCAAGGCGGCGGAAGGTGGCGTCACTGCTCCGGCAAATTCTCCGCCGCAGAGGAGGAAAACTCTTGTTGATCAAGCAGTGTTCTTCCGCAACAGTTCAACGTGCAGAGATGCTGTCTGGTCGCGGCCGGAAGGCCATCGGTCTGCGGCGACAAGGAAGAAGCGACCATTTACATTTATTTTATAAGTATGTGGGGATGATCATCTTGGATGGCGGATGATCCTTTTATAAAACAAGGAATAAATTCGGGCGTGAGGCGAAGAGCGCATCGAGGGCCGAAGCGGATCGATCACGATGAAAGAGCGCGTCGAGGGCGAAGCGGATTGGCGGCAAACGAGCGCGCCGGCGATGAAGAAACTCACGCAGCTGGGCGATATTATCACGAGCGGTTATTGTTAGAACCGTGCGTGATACTAATTAATATCACGCGGTTCGTGTTGAGCGAAATGCGTGATCGTCCTGACGGTTGTGTTTTAAAACCGAATGCGTGATCTTGATAATATCACGAGCGGTTACGAACAAGAACCGTGCACGTGATCTCCTGACGGTCTTCAACATGAACCGTGCGTGATATTACCTCTTCACGAGATGGTTTTTAAGCGCGACCCGATAGCCTGAGCGTCTCTAAGCCAAAACCGTCTGTGATTGAATGTAATACCGACGATTTCGGTCAACCGTCTGTGATGAGGCGTCCAGTATTAGCCTTTTTGTAGTAGTGATAAAAAATAGGGCAGCTATTCTTAGCTATCGCGTTCATTACTACAAGGATTGCAACAATCCTTAAGGATCTTTAGGACATAGATTGTTCAATATTATCATAGCCTCATTGGAAATTATCACTTATCATTTAAATGTTGCTGCCAATTTCAATTGAAAATACGAATTTCCCACTTCCATTGATCAGGTGCTGCAAGCTACCGTGATGAAGCAATTGAAAGTTGCTGTTAATAGAGGAAGTGATTTGGTCAAAGCTACGTGTAAGATCAACTACTTTCCTTTCTTTTCATCTTTGAACTTGGACTGGATTGTCGTTCCATTGTCGGTCTTACCATTTTACTTTCTTTGTGCAGAGACGAAGATTTTGTGCATAATAAAAACCATAACTCCTGAATTAACACACGTTGTCGAGGGATTGAGACATGAGACTACGTTTGGGTTAGCTACTCACCATGAATAAGGTAAGAAAATTATGGAACAGTAGATGCATTCTATATGTGTCAAGCAAAGATTCCATTTTCGGTTTCAAAGATATACTTTTGTTCCATACAAACAATGAGTTTGCAGAATTTCTGGAATGATTTATGATTCTCAGAAAAACCTAGGATCGCATTTTTTTTTCCATGAACAGTAAATCATATCATGAACTGAACAATGCTTATCTGCATAGTCTGCTCTGTCACATGGGTTTATTGCACATATGTCCTTGGCAATGCATTCCTCATTTATCAATCATCATTGTAGAAAATCACGTTTGATACTATCAACTACACTGTACTCTATGACTGACTTGATCTCTTGATGCTGGTATTACAGGGTGAAAAGCCTGGTTCACTAGCTAAGATCGAGGATCCTGAAGTTAATTTTTTTATAGAGAAGTGCATCGCCAAAGCTTCCCAAAGACTCAGCATAAGATCTATTAATGGATCCTTTTCTCCTAGATGTTGATGATGGAAAGATATTCTATGCTTTGCAGTCAAATATGAATACATCAGGTGCATGGCTGAATTGGAGATATATATCAAATTATAGATATGCAATTTGGTAAATTTGCTCTCTTTCCTCATGTAACCTTAGAATAAACATAGCAGATGTTGCTGGCAGTTCAAACCCAAGCACGAGTTACAGATATGATAGAGTAGCGTGGTTGAATCCCTTTTAATTACCATTATATTATATTGCTAATTTGGTGCTTGTCCTCTACATTTTTTTTCATCGCAATATGCAGGTCATGCCCAAAACATCCACTTCCCGTTTTGACATTGAAGCGGACACTTTGATTAGTGTTGCAACTGAGATGGTCGTGCGGCCGGATCTGACGGACCAAGATGTTACAGCGATTGCAGAAATGATAGATGATGAAATACGGGCGCATATTCCTGATTGGGCATTAGATGAATCAATTGACAACCAAGGGGATGAAGTAACTCATTCTGAGACCCACAGTTCAGAAGCCTGCGATAAAACTTCTGAGCTACGTAAGGAGCCTGATGCTACCCATAATGGTTTTGTCCAAGAACAGCTTCCTTCTGGATGGAAGTACTGGTCAGACTCACCCAGACAAACTTCTTCGCTATGTGTTGCAACTTGAAGAAGTTGTATTCCTGATCTGGACAGAATTACTTTAGCTAAAACTTCTTCATGTACATCTTCGCTTTGTGTTTTTAGATACCGTCACCAAGGAGTTTGTTTAGAATTGTTGTGCAAAAGGTGGTCTCAGCCTTTCCAGTGTTTTTCTTATGGAACAAAGAAGATATAAGTGCTTGTAGAATCGCTGACCAAGCACTATATATGATGCTAATGTAAGTTGTCTGGAGATTTTTGTAGGCAAGAGAAGGCTTCTGCTCACCAATCCAAAAGTGCAGATAGCCAGATACCATTATGCTACTATATATATGCTTGAATTGTTCATAAGAAGTGCATTTTTCCCCTTTTTGGTAATTTGTCTTCTTACTGATATATATTAGTGTTTGAGCTGTTGCATACTTGCAATCACAAACAAAATGTACAATTATTTTCACTATGTTTGGATCACATGTTTGCCCAAGTCCTTAGAGCTGTATGTATGCACACACTTCCTTCACCCATTTCAATGATAATGCACACACACATGTATAAGAAAGATTAGGGTTTACCTCCGCGTAGCGGGGGCAATCGTCCCACCCCACCCACGTATGACTAAAATACGGCAATGGCTATAAATAGGCTGCATGTTGGGGAGAGAAGCCAATATCAACTTCAACTTCTAAAGGTAAATAATCTATGAGCTCAAAATTTTAATTTTCGGTAGTAGTAGGTGATGCAATAGGCGTAGTTAATGCTTCTGCGTATATGTGTGTGAAAGAAAATCGATATTTATTATACGATTTAGGATTCCATCTACTGATATGTATCACTCTCGTTTGGGATTCCGTTGCAACGCATGGGCATCCTACTAGTATTATACAAAAATGCTAGAAAATCCCAAAGGTATGTACTCATGCATGGTGAAAGATGGAAATTTTAATATCGTATTGCTAGTCTAGGTGGGAGGAGACCAACTTATAAGGTGGAGTTGGTCTTACCTAGTTGAAGCAAGCAAAAGAAGACTACGCGCGTGCGCGCTCGCCTCACCACGCCATCGTGCGGTATGCGCGTGAATGGTGCGACGATTTCGGGTCCAGTTGCGTGTGGAGCAGCAGATTCTTTTTGCACCTCATAAACCTACATGATGATATGGCATATCCACGTGTAACAAATTGGAAAGGAGAAGAACAGTTCAAACCAGATGTTAGAATCCCACTAATCCTGCAGGTCTTTTATGGGACTCATTAATTGTGTTTTTAATGCGGTTTCTGATTTTGTTGCGTGGTCATCTACCATCCATCCGAGCTTATCTGTGTCTATATGAGGAGACGTCCTCTCGATCCATATGCATTCGAGAGAGAAAAAAATTGTCCTTCGCTCCTCTGTGCTACGCTATTTTTGACTACTCCACCCCTATGCTGGGTTGCACCGTCGTGGGGAGAGCGCAGTGTCTCCGAAGCCGGCGTCCCTCGTGATCTTATATGGGTTGGGGCGAATTAGGTTTTTGGGAAGCGTTCGCGCGACTGCTCACATACGGCTTCCCTCATCATCGGCTTCGCGTTGTCTTCGTATCTGACTCTACTGCGACCATCGCCGGAACGATTCTCTGTAAGTCGCGGTAATCTGCTTTGTCATGGCTAAATCTTACTTACTAGAATTTAGTCATGCGATGATGATGCTCTCTACTGTTGCTAGTAGAATTCATGCGATAGACTTTGCTTTATTATGTGTGTGTGTGTGTGTGTTCCTGGGAGTATGTACTCCCACTTCGAATATACCACTTAAACGAATATATTATACTTCTTTATTACTTTTAGCATACTTAAATACCAATTATAAGATACTCCAATGTGACTTGGTTGAAAATTTTCTATTGGAGCCCTTTATTTTTTGTTATATACCCATTCCATATATAAAAAAGTATATACACAAATTTTGCTATAAAAATGGTCTTTAATGAAATTTTTCATAGAACTCGCTTTGGAGTATCTTATAATCATTATTGAAGTATGCTCAAATAGATAAAGAAGTAATAAATATCTTGATTTAAGTGGTATATGTATATATATATATGTATATATATATGTATATATATATATATATATATATATATATATATATATATATATATATATATATATATATATATATATATATATATATATATATATATATATATATATATATATATATATATATATATATATATATATATATATAAATACTGCTTGCACTCTCGAGTATGTACTCCCATTTCCAATATACCACTTCAACTCATATATTATACTTCTTTATCACTTTTAGTATACTTAAATACCACTTATAAGATATTCCAATACGACTTGATTGAAATTTTTTTATTGGAGCCCTTTGTTTTTTGCTATATACCTTTTTATATATAAAAGAAGTACATACACAAATTTTGCTATAAAAAGTGAACTTTGATGAAATTTTCCTGGAAGTCACTTTGGAGTATCTTATAATCATTATTAGAGTATGCTCAAATTGATAAAGATGTATCATCACAAAATTTAAATGGTAGATGAGGGGTGAAAGTACGTACTCCCAGAAGTATCATACTATTTTCCCATATAACTGGAACTAGTACAGTGCAGTAGTACATTGATCTCTTGTTGTTGGATTCGTCACTCGGAAAGTGTAGGCTGCTAATGGAGATGGACAACCTTTTTTGTTGAACTGACTGCTACGGACAACTTGGTCTAGGGGAGAAGTGTAAAAGTTCATGTATGTTTGACACGCCCCTCCCCCTCCCCCTTCCTGCTGACTCAGTTTTTTGTTGTTGCTGTGAACTCCATGGGGTGCTACCTTGGTTGTGAACTAGCTACAATTAACACGGTTAATTGGATCCATCACATATCCCTCCAACCGATTTGACTCATCTCAAGCAGTTTAACGAACACTAATGCTTTGCATGCATATCTGTTGGAAGAATAATTCATTCGCTCTAACGGCCCTGTTTTGCAGAAGACACTCACACCAATCCAATACATACAGTTATGCTCATAAAAGACTACAATACCTTTTACTTGTACTCTTAGACTAGTTATCTCATCAAGGGGTGTTCCTATCATTTGTACAGGCCCAAGAGCCTATAAATACATCATGTATCTCCCTTTTGGGAGGAAGAACTTTCTTGAGCAATAACAAAGTATATTCAAACTGGTAAGCCCTCGGGGGCTCTCTCCTTGGAGGTAACCCCCGTTGGCTCACCGACAGGAGTAAGACGGTCCTCTTGGACCCCCGAACCTGTATAAATTCTCATATCATTATTTACTGTCATGGACGATGGCCCGCCAGACGACCGTCGTCCACCTTCTTACTCACATTCGATTTTTACACCTACAACAATGCCTATTCTATCCCGCTGCACAACTTAACCCCTTGGGTCACGGTGGAACGCCACAGGCCAACCTGACACGCCATAGGGTTCACATCAACAAAAAAAGAAGCCAGTCAGTGGGAAGGGGAGCCACGGGGCAACCAGCCATGCACTTGTGGGATGCTATGTGTTACAAAAGTACCTGTAGATGGGTAAATCAAACTCCATCTGACAGGACTTACTTCTGGAAGGGTATTTGCAGTCAACCTTTTTTAATGCATGCGTCAGAGCCCACGTCAGGCATCCTTGCACTGCATGCGTCAGAGCGCACGTCCAACTTGTAAGATAGTCGGAAATGTTTTGTTTAATTTAATGGTCCATTTTTGGAGACGACCAAATTGGTTGGGTAGGGTTGGGTTAGGTCTGCTGTATACATCTATAAACTCCACTGCTCCTAGTCTCTTTTTAATCTTGTTTTTGTAACCTTAGTGGGGGACAAAAGAGAGAGATTATTACGAGGAACCTGAACCTGATCGAGTAGCTAGGAACCCAACCAACGATGTTTATAGGATACTAGTGGGCCTGCGGCGCGTTTGCGCGCCGTGCTCGCGCAAGTCACGTCTCGGTGGGACCCGCGAGAATCAGCGCGAACCAGTCCGAAGCCACGCCTGCGAAATCGGCAAGACGCAGCAAAGCAGCGCGAGTCACGCCCGTGGGCCCTGCGCGTGGAAGGAGCGAGCGAATGGGCACGCAAAGCAAAAAAAAATCTTGCGGCTGAGAAGAAGGCAGGCGCTGAATCCGACGGCTCAAAAAAAAAAAAGGGCGACGTGGCCTGGTGTGCGTGCATCTATATACATATACTCTAATCTGTAATAATGTATAGAGCAAATAAATAGACTAAAATATGTAGGATACTACTCTTGAAAGGCAGTTCTATCTACAATAATAAACAAAGTAAGCAATCGGGCCGTTTTTATCAACAGGCTCGTCCAAGGCTCATCCAAGATAAGAGGGAAGACAGATCATTCTAACAAATTGTTCGTAAAAGCATAGCAAACTAAGTTGGTGCATAGTGTGTTAGCATATACCATATATAGGAAATTCATAATATTACAGGACAAGCATAAAATACGTTAGATGTCTGAAAGGATAGATTACATAAAAGATGTCTGAAAGGATAGGATAGATTACATAAAAGAAATGGTAGCAGGTGATGTAGCAGAAAGTACAAAGCACAAAGCACAGATTTATAGAGTAGAAGCAAAAGGTAAGGCTTGCTGTTGCACCATTTCTTCCCAGAGTGACTGTGCAGTGATAGAAAAGTTTCGAATTAGCACATAAGTTTCTGACGCGAATAAGGAATTCAGTAGGGATGTCTATAGATGAGCTACATAACATACTTATAGCTAGCTGCTGTCTTTTGCATCCTGGTGATTTTTTTCGTCAAATCAGAAGGAAAAATTTCGTTAGCCGACGCATATTTCTTCCTGTAAAATAGTTGCGAAGAGTGAGAACATAGCATATGGCTACACTGCAACACACTTGGTGCCACCATCACAATTTAAAAGGCAGAAGACACATGCTGAAGCCAGTAATATGAACAGACTGTGCACACTTGATTCCACCATCTTAAGCTTCAAGATTGATGGCAAACTGATTGAGATCAGCAAAAAGGTGAACTATTACGGACTTACAACTCTAAGTGCTGTTGGTAACTAAGTTAATCTAAATTTCCATCTATCTTGCCATGCCTTCATTAGACTACAGAAGGTTTCCAGGTTTGGGTTTAAAAGGTTCCATGCTTGGCGGGAGTGTCAAGGATGTATGTCTTTAATTTTGGGAAATCTTAAGATTGAGTCATCTTGATCCACTCGTTAGTGGTGAAGAAACAAAACAGGAAATCATCAAAGGCTGTTGCGGCCTCCTACAATGGCAATATTAATTGAACGACTATTGTTTCTAATTTAAATCTAAAACCACCTTATACGAGGTAGAATTAATTATATTAACAGTCCAACACTAATGGCATAATTGTGTGCAATCTTCTGCAAGTTAAGAAAAAGTTTGTTTGGCATGTGCATCGCTAAACTCGGTTTGAATACTCGAGTACCTTCTTGCATCCAGTTGGGGTTTCAGACTCAACTACATCGATTGAGATCCCGTAGCAAGAACAAACAATGATATCAAGTGGTGAGTAAGCACTATCAAGTTCACGACTATAGCTACATGAACCCACTCCCTAGTGCCCCACGCATTAAGCCCCAAATGTCCCAAATTTCAATTTGCTTCACCTGACATGAAATATCTTACTTGCCAATATGGCCAAGGTAAAGTTAGTACTTACAACATTGAACACAAGAGAGCTTGAGGACTGTGCAACCAAATGTAATTAGCATGCTTATTTGATCGGGGTGTTTGGTAAGCTAGGAATGAAAATGAGAAAAAAGCAGTCCACACCAATCTCAAGATCATGCCATGGATCGCGACCAGATCTCCTTGACAAAGAAGACATGATCTTTTCATTGAGCCTAAAGGCGCTTTGGTCGCTCGATGGCACTCGTATCTTCTCCACTCATCCTCCTACACAAAGAAGACAACAAATCATATCTATACATACTCCACCTTATCAATCCGCACTCGAATGCCCAGCCTTATGCCAAATTGGCCGCGCAGAAAAAAGAAGATCAAGGGGGGTAAAGAAAAGATCACCTCACGGATGTCGAGGCGTACCGAAGCGGCGCGACAGGTTTGTCCTGCGGCCCGCCCACACAGTGGAGTTCTTGCTCCGTACGACCTCCGTCAGCGAGGTCCTGTCTCGCCCTTCTCACCGCAAGCTGAAACGCCGCGCACCGATCCGGCGCCCGCCAAACCCTGCTCGATCCCAACCGCCGAGGCGCATCGCGAGGCCCGGCGTCTCCATTACTCGCCGCAGCGTTCGTTGTCTGAGGACGCGAGTGGCAAATGGCGGAGGAGATCTAGAGGGCGGGACCAAGTGGCGAAACAACAGGTCTTAAGCGAGTGCGGATCCGGTGGGCGTGTGCTGCAGCGCTTAAGCGAGGTGTGTGAGTTGGAGGAGGTCTTGAGTGCGATCGAGGAGGAGGAGGCGGACTGCGGCCGCGACGCGATGGCGGCGGAATGTGGAGGGGCCGGCTGGGATGGGGAGGGAAGGCGGAGGGCAAATCAGCGGAAGCAAGGAGGAGGAGGCGATGAGTCTGGGCAACGCGGGGCCGTGGAAGGAAAGAGGAGGAGCGGAGGAACGGCGAGCTCACGGCCATCGTGGGTCCGCGTGTGGGCCGGCGCCTGCACGCGTGAGGCATGGCATGCGAGGGAAAAGCTGGCTGCTGCGTGCGTGGGGCCCGCGTGGAAAGGAGGATCTTGTTCTCGCGTGGGGCCATGTGGCAGCCGCCATGTGCGGCGTGGAGGCGACGGTCGAGATGGAAGGAGGAAGAGGATCGGACGGATGTGAACGCGAGCGATTCGCAGGCAACGAAAACCCAACGCCGATCGGACGGACGCGAACGAAACAAGCTCGAAATCGGACGGCAGGAAAAAAAACGGCGACGTGGCCTGTCTCTTTGAGCTGCAAAGTGCTCCTCATTTATACCGGAGGATAATGGGTCTACGTAAGTCAACTGCAAAGAGAGAACGAAATGCTCTACCTAAACACCACTAAAATAAATACTACTAGTCCACCCAGTTAAAGTAATGTAAAGTCCCCTGTTTACCTAAAAAAATGTTTAAGTCCCTTTCACACAAAAACCGAGGGAAGATCAGCAAAAAGGTGAATAAGTAGCTGATCCTCTCGATCAAATGCTCGTAGATGTCCATCTTCCAGAGTTACCATACAATCGCGCTCCTCAAGCTGTCTTAGACTGATGAGTTGATATAGCAAAATTAGAGACGACATTATTGGAGATGCCCTAAGCACCTATGATTCAGAAATTAAATATTTCCGGGCGGGACGGTCCTTGGGTCTAACTAAATTTGCAAGAGCAAGGAATCGGTAAAAAAACAGTACTTGCAGGAAAATTAATTGCTAGTTGGTTATGAGTTGAATGGGATCTGGATAGATTGGGTTCAAAAAGATTTGCGATAACCCAAAAAGATTTACAAGAACCCATAAGTGCCTATGAGGGCATCTCTAACAGTTAAAGATGACCTTGTCTCTAATATATGCTACATCATCTCCAATAGATAGTCTCTAGCACACTCTCCAACATTTATATTTTATAAATTTCTTTTCAAACGGGTCTACATGTCAATTAGAGTAGATTAATGTATCATGTCTTGTTTCACGTGCACGACAGTCTCTTCAGAAAAAGACGACATGTGCTCTCTCTTCTAAACGTAAGATTTTGTTGATATAGCATAGTTAAGAGATGACAATAAATACACTATTAGAGATGCCTTAAGTTGAATCATAGTAGATCAAACAGTTTATGTGAGAAGTTACAGCAAATTAAATTAGTAGGCGAACTGACGACGTAGATGTAGCCACGTCCATGCAAGTCCAACGCGCAAATTAGCAATAATTGCATGCAACCGCAAGATCCGAAATTCCGATGGGACTCGTACGGCAGAACGTCAGTTGGTGAGGTCTTCGTTTGTATTAATTCAATGATATGGTACATGATAATAGTACCACGTCTATTTTATTTTACGCCGGCAAGTATGGTTCAATTTAATTCAAATTTTTTACGCGGTTCGTATTTTATAGTTAGTATTTTAGTATACCTAAAATGATAAAGGAGTATATTAAGTTTTTTAGTTGGTATATCATAGATGAGAGTAACTACTCCTGAAGTAGAATATATATATCATACAATTTTCATATATATATATATATATATATACACACACAACGTGAATAGGAGGGAGTAGCTATTATTATTTTTACAACAAGTGTAGTAAAGTAAACATCCATTTCGGAACCAAGGTATGGTATACAGCGTAAGTGACTCGTTACTCAGCTGCTCAGTCAGAGAAAGAAAGAAGCATCAGCATCAGCACCTGCAGCAGGTATTAGCAACCACTAAAACAAAACCAAAAAAAGCTAGTAGTAGTACTCATATCATTTGGGGGACCGGCCCACAGGCACAGGCACAGGCGCAGGCGCAGGCGCAGGCGCAGCGACGTGTCTCCTCCCGTATTTCAATTATCTGCCTGCGTGCCTGTCTTAAAAGCACCAAATTAAACTACTTTTACTACTCCAGTACTCTACTCACGTGAGGTGAGAGAGAGAGAGATGCAGATCGAAAGCACCCCTCATCTGCTTGGACCATTTCATCTCAGCTGAGTTCATCTCAAATCCATCACTCAGCTTCAGCTGCCTGCCAAATAAAAATACCAGCAGTAACTGCACATACATTGCATTGCATATACATTGATTGTACACACACACACATATGCGGATCCCTCGCCGGAAGGGGGCTTGGGCGTCGGCGAGCCGGCGTCTGCAGATCGCTGCGCTGGTGGTGCTGGCGGCGCTGCTGGTGGTGTCTCTTCTGAAGGACAGCGCCGACCTGCAGGCCGTCGCCCGCCGCCTGCAGGAGAAGCTGCGCACCGATCAGCAGCCCCTGCAAGCAAGGGAAATCATCATCAAGAATACTGTCAGTGTCAACGCCTACATCCACACCAACCACCACCATCAGCAGAAGCAGCAGCAACCGCAGGTTAGTTGAGTGAGTCCCTCTAGCTAGCTAGGTAACTTGTCAGTTAACTTATTCCCTCTAGCTTGCTAGTTTAGTTCCTCTTTCTCATGACCACCGCACCAGCAGCAGCAACAGGCTGCCAGCGACGCGCGTGAGGCTCCGTCGTCGACACACGCCCTTGTGGAAAATGTGACCGTGGACGTTACTGATCTGGAGGAGGAGCAAAGGGTGAAGGACGACCAGCATGAGGAGGAGGAGGAGGATGTGGATGTGGTTAATCTTAACTTCCCTGCTGCAGCCGGCCAGTCGCGATCGGAATCTGAAGAATCACTCGTCGATGCCCTTAATACTAACGATGCTATCGGCGACCGGCGGCCTGATGTTGGGGAGGAGAAGCTGCAGCAGCGGCAAGTAATGGAGATGCGACCCAGCTTGTCCTTGCCGGCGGAGAGGATGGATCATCGAGAAGAGCAGCAACAGCAGCAGCAGGAGGAGGGTGGGGATTGCGAGGAAGAGGAGGAGAGCATTAGCAGCGCGGGGGAGGGGGAGGGGGAGGGGGAGGGGGAGTGGGTGTACGACGAGGCTCTGCGGCCGCTGTACCGGGAGGAGGAGTGCGGGTTCCTGACGGAGCAGGTCACCTGCATCCGCAACGGCCGCCGGGACGACACCTACCAGAAGTGGAGATGGCAGCCACGGCCAACAAGTCCGAGTCGATGCAATTCCAATTCTTCCAGCAGCCACCTCCATCTCCTCTCCAGGTATACGTACGGATCGGTACACCTGCAGCTGGCTGCAGAGCAGATTAATTCGCTTCCTAGCTTGGATTCAACTAATTTGAGAGAGAGAGAGAGCTACTACTGTATATGCATGTATGTAGGTTCGACGGCAAGGCGCTGCTGGAGCGGCTGCGGAACAAGCGGATGATGTTCGTGGGGGACTCGCTGAACCGCAACCAGTGGGAGTCCATGGTGTGCCTCCTCCAGTCCGAGGCCCCCCGCTGGGACAGCAAGTCGCTCGTCAAGAATGGCTCGCTCAACGTCTTCCGGTTCCACGTACGTGCGCGCGCCTCGCCTTGCTAGATTAATTAGATGGTCATGAATCGTTTGTGTACATTAATTCACCTATATGCAGCAGCACGATCGATGGAGGAGTTGAGTAGAGTAGATACATGCATGCATGCTGATGTTCGTTTCATCGATCCGTCAGGACTACAACGCCACTGTGGAGTTCTACTGGGCCCCTTTCCTGGTGGAGTCCAACTCCGACGATCCAGACATACACACCGTCAGCGAGCGCGTCATCAGGCCCACCTCCATCGCCAAGCACGCCGCCAACTGGAGGGGCGTCCACTTCCTCATCTTCAACACCTACATCTGGTGGATGAACACCGACCAGATCAAAGTCCTGTCGGTACTATTTCCCTAGCTTCTGTAATTATCGACTGCAGACGTACCACTGACTGACCAGTGCATGCATAATCATCGAATCGGTCGATATATATCTCCACAGACGGCGCGGCTCGAGATCGCCGCCGCCGGTCAGTAACAAGTACGACGAGATGGATCGCGTGGTGGCGTACAAGAAGGTGCTCAAGACATGGGCCAGATGGGTTCAAGCGAACGTGGACCCTGACAAAACCATGGTCTTCTTCATGAGCGTCTCGCCTGTGCATATGCAGTAAGCTACATGGGCATCTCCTATATCTCTGGATGAATGATGAGATCATTCAGAGATGCCAATTAAATCCGTAATTGATTGCAGGAGCGAAGGGTGGGGCAACCCCGGCGCCATCAAGTGCTCGTCGGAGACCCTGCCGGCGACCAACTACACGGGGAAGCTGGAGCTGGGCACGGACTGGCGGCTCTTCTGGACGGCGCGCAAGGTGGCGAGGAGGGTGCGGGTGCGCTTCGTCGACATCACGGCCATGTCGGAGATCCGCAAGGACGCGCACACGTCGGTGCACACGCTGCGGCAGGGGAAGCTGCTCACGCCGGAGCAGCAGGCGCAGCCGGCCAAGTACGCCGACTGCATCCACTGGTGCCTCCCCGGAGTGCCCGACACCTGGAACCACTTCATCTACGCGCACATCCTACGACGCCATCCTAATCCCATCTCAGCACACTAGATCTTCTTAGATCTTTTGGTATGATATCAAATCTCTAGCTTGTAGCGAGCAGCACTTGATTTGTTTGGTTTAATCATACATTGTAGGCTGAGGTAACTAATTAATTAAGTATGGTTTGCGCTGGAAAATTGATGCCGTGTGCTGCTCCTTGTTTTGCTTGTTTCGGCTAGAGTTTGCTTTATATTAGTAGCTTAATTAGAGCATGCGCGATCGAGTAGATGAGCAAAAAAAAAAAAACTCCGGGGGCCGCTTCCATTGATGACTCCTGTGGTGACGACAGTGTTTGGGTAACTGGTCTCAAATTTTTACCGGGGCCGTAGGACCGGTTTGAAAATTTGGGCCGAAAATTTCAAATCAAAATTTGAATTTTAAAAAATTGGCTGAAAACCGGTTGAAATATTGGTCGAAATTTTTTAAAATAAATTTCGGCAAAAAAAATATCAACGATATTCATATAAAACAAATATTTCGATACCGGTTTGAACTTTTACCAGGTGCCGATGAAACCGATTTTCACCGACCGTGGGTGGGTGGCGATAGACAGCACATGGGCTGCCCGTGGGCATGGAGCATTTAAGTCACAATTCCTTTCAGAAAGGAACTGGTACTACTACTATAGTAAACTTACTTTTGCCGGAAATACAGATATTAGGGAGTAGCTGCCTACCGCGCCATAGCACCAACTTAGGTATAAGAAAATACATGTCTAGGGGTGGAAAAAAAGTTCGAAACTTGTGAGCCATAAACGAGCCGAGCTGAGCTGACATTTCTGCTCGTTATCTTAACGAGTCGAGTTTGAGCCAGCTCGCGAACAATTTGTTAAGCTCGTTTATATTAGAACTCAACCCAACAAGCCTAGTATATTGGAATTTTTCCTTTGACCTTTGCACTGTCTTCTGCTCCGTTCTAGAAAAACCGCTCGGAATAGCTACGCGCTGTTCTCTCGGTTGTCTTCTTGTGAATTGCAGTTCCTTGGCAAAAGCAGTGCCTCCTGCCTTGCCTTTCCTTCCTGCTAAGACAAGCCCCACGAGACAAAGTGAAACCAGCAAATCACGAAAACGATCGAAACTGATTTTAGTCGGGAGTACCGAAAACGCTGCTCCTCTTTTTGGTCTTTTGTGTTTATTTATACTAAGAGACTTTGTAGAATTGGAAACGGAAACGGTATGCGAAATCATACAAAAAACAAACTCAACACACACTTGGACTCCTAATAAAAAACTACTAAAACAAGATTAATTCTATCAATCACCCCCTTGATCTTGTTTCTTCACCTTGATCATGCCAATCTTCTCTCTCATCTCCAAGAACTTGATTCGCCGTGAATGATCATCATGCTTTGACATCTCCTAATGTTTTCTCCTTGGTTTGTCATCTTCTGATATCTCATGTCGTCTTCTCCTTGGTTCATCAGCTGATAACTCCTCCACTCTTCTCTTTGGTATATCATCTTCTGAGTCTGATGAATCTTGTCTGCGATCTTTCTTCTCATGCCTTGACCTTCTATCTTCCCTCTTACATTATGGGGAGGAATGAACTCTCTCTCTTCTCTTGTCCTTGCCATCAATTATTTCCTCTGAATCTAAATGTTCATTTGAGTGATGCCTCTTACTCTTTGAATTTTGATGGTGATGCTTCTTGTGCTTTCTCTTCTCTTTCTTCTCTTCCTTTTGCTTTTTCTCAGCTTCTCGGATTCCCATGTTCTGTGGAGATTTCTAGGCAGCTTCTTTTAGATCCTGAACCGCTCCTTCCCAATCTTCTGTGAGAAGTTTAGCTTCACCTCTCCGTGTCAACACATCAACAAGTTCTCCATCTATGTTGAGTGCTTCAGTACAGCTGCTGATAGCCTTATTGTCTCTTGCACCCTTGCTGCTGTGGGGACCCCGGGTTATCTCCGTAAGACCGAGACTAAGCATGGTCTTAAGGACATAACTCTGGACCTCCAGTAAATGGTTTCCAACCTAACTCAATCTAAGTGAGAAGCTTAACTGAAAACTAAAGCCCCGACGATCATGCGCGCTGCTCCTCTGCGAGCACTACATGATTGTCGGTTCTCCAACAAGCCAAGCACTACACTTAGTGAGTTAAATAGGAAGCCATGAACAGCGAGCATGACTTATATTGGCTCCCAAGATCAGCAACCAATATACTCATACTCTCATACAACGTTGATCACATCCATACAACAAACATACATCAATAGTTCAAAAGACATACAACATAATAGTTTAAGTCTACAACTATTACAAACGGCCGACCGGCCAAATTCAAATAAGAGTATTAAGTAGCAGCGGAAACAAGTAGATAAACCAAAATACCAGCAGTGGTATGCCCATATGCCATCGGCAACCGATTGGGAGATAAATGATAGCACTACTCGTCAACGTCGCCTAAATCGGCGCTAACGGGCTCAAAACTGTGGTGACCCGGCCCAGGGCTAACCCGAGAGGTCCCTCAGGACCTCTTGAGAGGTCCGTAAAAGGACTCCCAGGACATCCCGTGGGGCATCCCGGTAGGACCGCCCAGGCCTCTTGAGAGGTCCAGTTGGACCACCTGAAGGTCTGGGGTCCTGACCCAAGGAGGTCTTTGGACCTCAGACCTCCCCAAGCTCCACGTTCAGACCCGAGGGAGGTCCGTGAGGATCCCACCCAAGGAGGTCGTGGGGCTTGAGGACAAGCCTCAGGTCCACTGTGATCTGAACTAGTCCCCAAGGATCATCGACCAGTTCTCACAGCAAGCAAGTGATAACATACACATCCCCAAAAAGCTTTATTAACAACAAAGAGAGTTGATTACAAGGGGTTGCTTACAAGCTCCAGCAACCAAGAGCAACATAAACAGCGGAAAACCAAAGGATAGGCTCCATCCATTACACCACAGGTGATTGGCTGGAGGGCGCGGCCTAATTGACTTGGTCCTCCTCATCATCAAAGAAATCTTCACCTGCTCAATTCATCAATCAAGCAAGAGTGAGCACAACAACCATGCTCGCAAGTTACACCCGTCAAATAACAGTATGACATGCATAAGGATATGTCAATGGAAGGCATATTAAGGTTGGTTTGCACAAAGCCAATTTTATTTCAAATACAAGTACTAAGTTCCAAGACGATATAATAAGTAAAAGTTCATTTTCAAAACTCCATTTTCAGCTGGATAACATTCATCATCAATATGGTGAAGGATACCCTCCTGTCACATGGCTCCCCGCCCAATAACCATTTGGATAGAAATCCAAAACCAATTTCATAAGTCCTTTGAAAACCAAAACCAAGAGCTAACTTTGAGTGGCTTTGCTAGCATGTCCATGACCGTGGACACGGCTATCCGAATAGATTTACACTCTGCAGAGGTTGTACACTTTACCCACATGACATGAATTTCTCTAGTTTGTTTGGCATCCGTCAATGCCACCTCACACTTCCTTTGGTGAGAGGTCTAGAGCACATGACAAGGCCTTTACAAAGCATTACTCCAACGCAGTCTACTCTCGCTAAGGTTTCACCCCCTTTGGACTACCCATCCGCAGGGTTCAGGCCCCCTCTTGCGCCAGGTGGGACTACAAAGGTCATAACAAGACTACCCACCACATCCACAGGATCAACCGCGATGGAGCTTTGCCAATTAGTCGGCCAGGTCCCTTTGCCCATTTCTCAGGACATGTGGTTGTACGCGGGTGGCATAGCCCATTATAGGCATAGCAAGATGCGGCTCAAAGACCGATCCTCATATGACTTGGGCGGCTAACACAAACCCCTGGGCCTCAACCCTACCCGAGTTGAGCCCGTGCATACCCTGCACCAGCCAAACAACCAATCCGCCCAATGCCAAATCCATTTGTCTATTTCTGTTTTTCCAAACCATTTATCAAAACCTCCATGACAACCCAATGTCATGGCTTTGAAAACATTTGGTATTTCAGTCTGTTGGAAGAAACATTTCCCAAATCAAGATTTTGGTCTAAGCAAGACTAAGCTTTCATTTTTCATAAGCCTCTGGTCCTTACTATTGCAAAAACCAGATTTTATCTAAGGTGACAATGAAATGGGTTCAACATAGACAGTGGCTATACAATGAAACTAGGCATAGCTATGAACCGAAAGATAGGCATTGAAATATCTTAGTAAAAGTACGCATGCATATATCTTTGAAACCAACATAAGTATCTTGAAGTAATGGGTGCAATATGATCAAGAGTGTAACTTGCCTTGCTCACAATCTTGAGCTTCTTCTTCTTCTAGGAACTCTTGCTCCTCACGACCTTCGTGATCTACATGGTGAAAAACCAAATAACTCAAATAGAGCTCCAACAAGATCCAAATAAACTCCAAATAAACTCAAAATATAAAACCAACTGAGAGGTTGGGAGGTTAGGAGGAGGTCCTAAGAGCTTGCTGGAGAGGTCCTGAGAGCTTGGAGGGAGGTCCAAGGACCGCTTGGTTGAAGCAGAGAGGGAAATGAGGAAGAAAGTGAGAGAGAAGAGCTGCCCCAACTATATATAGCCGAGCCAAAAGGTTTCCCACACGGCGGTGTTCGAGTTGGTAAAAAGAACCAAGGAAGCGAGGCAAGGGATGTGACAAAAGCATGGCATGAGTACTGCAAAAGTGGGAGCATATAATGCGATACAACATGCATTAAATGTGGGGGAAGGCTTCCATGCACCAGGACACAGTCAAAGGATAGAGAAAAGATAGGTGTGACTGCCAAGTGGGGCCAGCCAAGACCCGAAGGGGAGGTCCTGCGAAGACCTTGAGGAGGTCCCGCGGAGGACAAGGGAGGTCCTCACCCACTGGGGAGGTCTAGACGGTTGGATCTCCGGAAGGGAGGTCCAACGGCCAAGATCAAGTGCCAAAAGGGGAGGTCTGTAGAGGTCAAGAGGAGGTCCTCACCCACAAGGGAGGTCCTGACGGTTGGATTAAATTAAGGGGGAGGTCTGGATGGTTAGGATCTAATCGACGAAGGAGGTCTTGAACGGTTAAGATCTCCAAAAGGGAGAATGCGGGCGGTTAAGATCTCCAAAGGGAGGTCTTAACGGCCAAATCTATAAGGAGGAGAGTGCGGGCGGTTAAGATCTCCAAGGAGATCTTAACGGCCGATCTGCAAGGAGGAGGTCTGGAAGGTTAAGATCTCCAGGGAGGTCTTAACGGCGGATCTGCAAGGAGGAGGTGCAGGCGGTTGAGATCTCCAAGGGAGGTCTTAACGGCGAGATCTGCAAAGGAGGAGGTGGGCGATAGCGAGATAGGAAGCGGGAGAAGCGGGAGCCATAGGATTTCAATCTGTGGATATCATGGGGATATGCTCACGATCTTAATGTGATGGTACAATTGGCAATAGCTTCTTTGGTTTGTCGAAACGATCGTTTTCGGTTTTGTTGAAATCTGTTTTCGGCAAGTGTCGGGATAATCGGTAATCTGGCGTGTGCGCGCAGTACTACTCTGCGCGCTTGAGTAATCTGCGGCTTGTGTTTGGCGGTAGTACCGCCTGGTCAGGTATATTACGCAAGCAAAGTGGTATGGTTTTTCGAGCGGGTGTAATTTGTGTTTTAGATTTCTCGATGGCGGTAGTACTTAGTGCTATGGTTGCTGCGTAGTACCGCATGATGAACGACGCGTGTGGCGGTATGGTTTTTCCGAACAAGTGTTTTTGGAAGTTTTGGATTTCCTTGAGGAGCGTACGCGACCGCGATTATGGAGTCTTGATACTACATGATCTTGATAATCGCCATAACATGGCGGTAGTACCGATTTGGTTTCTGAGTTTCGTTTAACTTGGAGAATTGTTTTTGGGTTATGTCATTTCCATGTTTGTTAATGCATATATGTTGCATATTGCATGTTTTGAGCTAACGTGGGTCAAGTTGTGAAGAACTTGTTCCCGGAGACGATTTCTTGACAAAACCATGGTCTTCTTCATGAGCGTCTCGCCTGTGCATATGCAGTAAGCTACATAGGCATCTCCTATATATATATATATATATATATATATATATATATATATATATATAGATAGCTAGTAAGACGTCTCTAGATGAATGATGAGATCATTCAGAGGTGCCAATTAAATCCGTAATTGATTGCAGGAGCGAAGGGTGGGGCAACCCCGGCACCATCAAGTGCTCGTCGGAGACCCTGCCGGCGACCAACTACACGGGGAAGCTGGAGCTGGGCACGGACTGGCGGCTCTTCTGGACGGCGCGCAAGGTGGCGACGAGGGTGCGGGTGCGCTTCGTCGACATCACGGCCATGTCGGAGATCCGCAAGGACGCGCACACGTCGGTGCACACGCTGCGGCAGGGGAAGCTGCTCACGCCGGAGCAGCAGGCGCAGCCGGCCAAGTACGCCGACTGCATCCACTGGTGCCTCCCCGGAGTGCCCGACACCTGGAACCACTTCATCTACGCGCACATCCTACGACGCCATCCTAATCCCATCTCAGCACACTAGATCTTCTTGGTACTTTTGGTATGATATCAAATCTCTAGTTTGTAGCGAGCAGCAGTTGATTTGTTTATGGTTTAATTATATATTGTAGGCTGAGGTAACTAATTAATTAAGTATGGTTTGCTCTGGAAAATTGATGCCTTGTGTTGCTCCTTGTTTTGCTTGTTTCGGCTAGAGTTTGCTTTATATTAGTAGGGCTTAATTAGAGCATGCGCGATCGAGTAGATGAGCAAAACAAACTCCGGGGGCCGCTTCCATTGATGACTCCTGTGGTGACGACAGTCCTGAGCAGCCGCCTGCTACGCCTCCATGCGTGCCTCCTTGGCCGGCTGGTCCTCCCGAGCCACACGTTGCGTGCGCGTGAGCGTGAGCGCCTTGCCCTGCCACGCCTGCGCCAACTGCGTCCGCTCCAGCCGGCACCCCTGTTTGCTGATGTGACTTGAAGCTAGAGCCATCAATTCCAGGCGTTTCTGCCTCTGCCGTGCGTGCTGCTGCTTTCGTCTGTCGCGCGTCTGCACCTTTTGACGGGGAAATCAGAACCAGTTTCGGCAGGCCCATGACCTCCCATCCGTGGGAAACAGATGTTTCTGTGTCTTCTCCTTTGTTTGTACTGTTTCATACCTGGCTCGATTCTTCAGTTCCACGCTAGCTTCTTCTGGCTGTCTTTAGATAAACAGACTTACAAGTTTTTAAGAAAATTTTGTACAACTGGTTTGGAGATTTTTTCACCTTCAACAATAGTCTTTATTTTTATCATAGACACGCAAGACCTTATCCTGCAGCTCCACCCTGCACCCTTCTTCTGCCAATTGCCCGGGACTGAGTATATATGTTGTTACACAAACTCGGTATAAAGTAAATTTCATGCAGCATCTTCTGATCGCTGTTCTTGCATTGGAACAACATTGATCCTTTGCCTTTTATCTGCACCGTGGAGCCGTCGCTAAACTTGACTTTGCCCGAAATCTTCTCGTCAACTTCATGGAACATGGAGCGATCTTTCATCATATGATTGCTTGCTTCATTGTCCAAGTACCACAGATCAGTGTGATCATGGTTGCCTCCCTTCGTGCGTAGTTTAGGAATTATGTTCTCCTCGTTCAACATCACCATGATTGGCCCTGACACATAAGGAGAGAAGCAATGTCAGCTTGTCGTCTTCACCGGCTTGGGTGAGGTTTACCTCTTTGTTCTTCTTCTTGTTTTGGCAATCCGAAGTGTAGTGCCCGTACTTATCGCAGTTGAAGCATTTTATGTGGTTGCGGCACTCCGATGTGTAGTGACCGAATTTGTCACATTCAAAACACTTCACATGTGACTTATCACGTGATCTGTCACCACCGCCTTGTCCAGCACAATCTCCACGTCCTCCTCTGCCGCCTCGGTTACTCTGGTCACCTTACCCGTGCCTGCGCCCCCGCTAGCGGCTACTTGATGAGCCACGGCCGTCCTTCGCTAACGGTTCCCTATGCACCTGCCTGCCATCGCTTCTTGCATCTCCCTTTAACATTAAAGCCTTCTCGTTACGAGACTGATACCCCTTCAAATGCTCCTGATGCGCCTTGAGGGAGTCGGTGATCTCCTCGATCTTCTTCTCTTCCAGATCGGAGGAGTACATGGGTGTGGTGACGACAAGTACGTATTTTTCTGGTAGCACGCATAGGTATTTCTTCACTACCACAGATTCCTCTATCTTGTCGTCGAGAGAGATAATCTGATTATACAGTGAAATCAACTTGCCAGCGAACTTGTCCACCCTTGCCTCCCTCTTTCTCGCACGGGACTTAACCCCGCCGCCATGGACGCGCAGGTGGAGCTCCAATCACGCCGCGATTCTCGCCCTCTCTCCTCACGCGTTGCAAGCATTCAAAACCCCCGCTCATCCCGCGCCCGTTCCCGCCCGTTGCCCCCTCAACCGCGTGCGAAAATACCGGATCGCGCCATTGATGCCGTGACACCTGCGCGCGCGATCTCCCACCTCTGGCCTCCTCCGCCCCCATAAATAGGAGCACGGTGAGCCCCTTTCAACCCTCACCAAAGCCCCCCCAAACCCTTTACTCTCTCTCCCTCTCAATCGCCGGCAATTCGAGCTTTTCTCCGCCACCGAAACTCAAATCCTCATCTTCTCCGGCGCCGTCAAGTCGTCCCTAGCCACCCCGACCCCACCTTGACATTCTTGCACCTCGCCGTCCCGTGGCGCGCCTTCCCTGGCAAAGACCACTAGAGCTCCTTCGCCGCCTCGGACCCGCATAGCGCCGCCGCCATCCTCATTGCCGTCGTCCCTGTCGCGCCCTTCCGCCGCCGTGGTGAGCGCCAAACTCCTCGCGGCCCCCTCTGTCTTTTGGTGCCCTCGCCGGCCTCCGCCGTGTCACCGTTCGCCGACGCCGGTGAGACCCGAGCTGCCGCCGGTCTTGTCCAACGCGGCCCAGCCATGTGGCTGCCACATGGGCGCCACATCACCATATTCGCTAATGTGGCCGCCATGTCACATGCCCACGTGGCGCTGATGTGGCCAATTTATTTAACCGGAAAGAAATTGGCTGCTGACGTCATAATTCCGAATTTTCTTCACAAAATAAATCCGAAATTCAGGAAATTCCAATTTCATCATTTCATGTGATTTTGAAACTTCCCGGGTTCGTTCTCCTTCATACGAACTCCGATTTCGTCGATTCAAATTTCTAAATTCATATAAATTCAAAATCTAGATATCTAAACTAAAATTATTTAATTTGGAGTTTATTTGAATCTTCATTGGAATTTTGTTTGAATTCGACTTATTTTCGCGTATAGATTTCGACGACTTTGGAGAGTCAGATTTCGACGCCGTTTGAGAGCAACTAATTGAGCAAGGCAAGTTACATTCTTGATCATATTTGCACCCATTATTTTAAATTATTTAAATTCTATTTTAAATTATTATTGTATGCTTATTTATATTCAGTAATTTAAATTCCTGTTTTAAATTCATAGATATGCCTAAATTCCTTGTATGGCCAAATTTGATAATTGAATCAAATACATTGTCACCCTAAACAAAACCTAGTTGATACGATAGTATGAACTAGGATCATTTGGAAAAATTATGCTTAGCGATGCTTAGACCCAAAAATGTTTGATTTGGGGGATTTCAGCCAAAAATCAAATATTGTTTAAATTGTATCCATAACATTGGTGTGTTATGGAAGTTTATAAATGACTTTGCAAAATAAAATAAAATGATGGTTTGTACTTGGGCGAAATGGTTGTTTGGATGGCACATGTCAATGCACGGGCTCAATCTCGGTTAGGGTTGAGGCCCAGGGGTTATTTGGAAAGTCGCCCAAGTCAGTTGAGGACCGGCCTCTGAGCGATCCTTTGCTATGCCTATAATGAGCTATGCCTCACCGTGCAACCACATGTCCTCAGAATGGGGCATAGGACCTAGCTAATTAATTTACAGAGTTCCATCGCGGTTGATCCTGTATGTACGTGGTTGGTCTTTCATGACTACTTTATTCCCACCTGGCATAAGAGGGGGCACCCATTAACCCGGCGGATTTCCATCCAAAGGGGGGATTTGCGAAACCTTAATGAGGGTGGACTGCGGTGGAATGATGCATTGTAAAGGCATTGTAATGAACTCTAGACCTCTTACCTTCGGCAGTGAGAGGTGGCATTGACGAATGCCGAACAAACTAGAGGAATCATGTCATGTGGGTAAAGTGTACAACCTCTGCAAAGTGTAAAACTATTCGAATAGCCGTGTCCACGGTCATGGACATGCTAGCAAAGCCTCTCAAAGTTAGAATTTGATTTTGTTTTGAAAGACTTCATCAACTGTTTATCCAAATGGGAATTGGGCAGGAAGCCATGTGATAGGAGGGTATCCTTCACCATTCATGTGTGAACGTTATCTGACTATAAAATTGAGAATTTATAAAATAAATTTTAGTTATGGAATAACTGCTTTGGAACTTAGTACAAGTATTTAAAGAAAATGCTGCTTTATGCAATTCAACCATATTAAGCCTTCCTTTGAGATATCCATGTATGCATGTCATTCTGTTATTTGATGGGTGTAACTTGCGAGCACGGTAGTTGTGCTTATACTTGCTTTATGCAAACAAATTTCAGAGGAGAAGGACTTCGCTCCGGTGTGGATCTTGACGACTAGACCGCTACCCCAGTCGATTGCCTGTGGCAGATTAACTGGACTCTACTACACCTTCTTCGTCTTCCGTTGTGTTCTTTATTGTTGGCTTGTAAGCCTCTTTTGTAATAAACTCTATTGATTATTAATAATATTGTGCGATTTATGGATGTTACCATATCTGTTTAACTGTGTGAAGTAGCTACTGATCATGGGACTAGTTCAGAAATGCACAGAGGATTTGGGGTGTTAATCCTGGGTCCGACAATGTCAATTTACAGAAACAGGGGCTGGACAAAACTCATCCATCCTCATTCATGGACAATATGCTACAAGTTACAAGCTACAACCAAACAATCCATGCAATCTATATAAACAGGTCATACAATCAAACAATCACATTCATGGATGCTTCGCCGTCTCATAATGCTTCTTCATCTGCACCCATACAATCTGCAGCAAGAAAGAACCAAATAAGGCATTGAAATTATTCTTTGAAAATTCTTCAAATCACCATTTCACAAAAAGAACCAAATAAGGCACTAATGAAGGAGGCACGGGCGGATGGGCGGGTGGCGGCACCGATGGAGGAGGAGGAGGAGGAGAAGGATGCGCCAATGTATGTCACAAGAGCAGCCGGCACGACACCTTTCCCTAACCTAACCCTAGTTCGGTTAGGGAGCAGGGGATCGAAGTGTGGCAACGCGTGGGGGGAGCGAAGCTCAAGGGCGGAGGCGCAAAGGCTCGGTGAGACTTGGTGGGAGGGAGGCATACCACAGGCCCTAACCCAAGACTAGACTCGGGGGAGGGAAGACTTGGTGGGAGGGAGGCGGCGCCGCCGACGGAGCACAAGGGGGAGGTAGAGAGGCGCTCAAGGGCTAGAGGAGTGGTGCCGCCACGGTCGCCTCGGGCGATTTGGGCTGAGGGATTGGGAATCGGGGAATGGGGAATGGATTGTAGTGGGGGGGACCCAAAATTCGCTGGCGCTTGCACGGTGCGTGCGTGCGCTCGCCTTGGGCCGTCAATGCCGTGATGGAGAGCCCGGATTGCTTATGTCCACATATTCACAATTGATCCCATGTCCACCAGATATGCCTCCCGTTTGGAGGGCAGCATATCTCATGCACATGGGTGCATTGGTGAACATATGGACTTGACACATCCGAATCGTCCAACAAGAAATGGACGACCCAGATGCAGTGAGGCAAATCCCACCTCCCACTTAACGCAGTTTGTGAGAACCCCCCCGCCTGAGGTTTTGCGAACACCCCCCCCCCGGCACTTAACTGGGAGGTGGGATTTGACTAAATGGATCTGGGCCGTCCATTTCGTGTTAGATGGTCCGGATGTGCCATGTCCATATGTTCACCAATACACCCATGTGCATGAGATATTCGCTCTCATTTGGAGAGCTATATATGTAAGCACGAATGAGCGGGAGCCCAAGCTCGTAAATTCTTTGGCCTTTTGTTTTACTTCTCTTTCTTCTTCCCTGCCCCCCTTGTCTTTTTCCTTTTAGTTTCTTTTGTTGCAGTGGCTGTTGCAGAGAGGAGGAGGAGGAGAAGAGATAATTGGCGCAGTGCAGGCCCCCTACAAACGTGGGAAGGGAAGGGAAGGAAATGCGCAATACGGAGGCAAAGGATCCTAATCCCAATTCCTGTTGCGTCCAACACCACCACCAAACCTGCTGCGTCCAACACCGTCGCCTCGCACCTCCACGCCCACTTCCACCCACCTCCGATGACAAGCTGTCGTCTCTTCTCCACCATCACCCGCCCCTGTCCACCTCCTTCCCACGGCGACACATCTCACCAACTCCAGCTCGCCTGCTGTCACCTCTCCCTCGCTCGCCACCTGTTTGACCAAATCCCCAACCCAGACGTTCGTGCATACAATGCCCTCATCCGCGCCTACTCCTGGCACGACCCTCTCCTCGCCTTGAACACAATCCAACTCTACCGCTCCATGCTCCATCGCGGTGTCGCCCCCAACAAGTACACCTTCCCCTTCGTCCTCAAGGCCTGCTCCGCGCTCGCCGACATCGACTCCGGTCACACCATCTGCCCCCACGCCACCATTGCCGATCTCCACGCCGACCTCTGTTAGGATACGGGTAGGCTACGATAGCAACAAATCAAAATTTTCTACCACATAAACCAGGAAGCCAAGCAAATAGATGATCACAGATTATTACCACCAGACACGCAGAGCAGTGGAATAAAGTTGGAGCAACCTGGTCTAACGAAGAGCGCGTCAATGTAGTGGTCGTAGTCGTTCGTCCAGCGTCGAGCACGTCGATGTGGTGGTCGTGGTTGATCGTCTCCTCCAGCGACCTCTACAGTTCCTTATGAAGATCATGGATCGTCCTCAAGCGCAACAGCAACCGCAGTAGCGCCTTTGTGGTATCCACATGTCCAGAGAAGGAACAACCGTACGCCGGTGTGCTAGCACCAAGTCGCACGGTAGAGCTCTCAAGAAGATGGCGGCTAGAGTTTCGGTGGAACAACTCAACTCACGACTTTCGTGTGTCTTGTCTGTTACGTTCACCCGTGCTCCCAACAGCCTCATGCATCTCCTTATATAGTGCTCGTGACGGATCCTATCCGAACACTTTTAACGAATCGTATCCGTACTAGTTTGTTCTATCCCGTTAAGTTTGTGAACCGTTAGGTTCATGCGTAATCGGTTGTGACTCAGAAACCCTTCCGATCACGAGTCGTTAGCGGTTCCTAGCAGGATATAACGATTCCCGAATACACACAAATATACCGGACAAACCTTAATGCAATATGATCTACGACCAGGTCTTCATCACTTACGACCAGGTCCTATCTCTATACGACCAGTTCATATTTGGTCACGACCAGTTCGTAACTCCTTACGACCACGTTTCGACCATTCTATGATTACGTTCGACCAGTCTACGACCAGCTCGTATCTCCATACGACCAGCTCGTAACTGATCGAACTAAGCGACCTACTCGTGTATTCTCCTTTGCCTCACAATGTTTGGTTGAACTCCAGGTGAGATGTTGTGTCATCCATGGACTGTTCAATACTTTCTCGATCGAGTGCATGATAACTTCACGTGGTCGAACACTTCGACCACTAGTGGCATGGCCATACACTTTCTTTATCCGACCACAACGAGGGGCAGGAGACATCTCTCTGTTATGTTAGGAGGGCAAATCCATATCCCACCAGTCACATTCCTCCGCATGTTTCATAGCATACAAAGCTACCTTTATAACTACCCGATTCACAGTAGTGATTGGCAACCCCTAAGAGTGTTTTTACACATGTAGAAAACCATGCTGATCTCAGGTCTAAGGATTATACATCATCATTGCTTGAGACCAACTAACGACACATAGAATCATAACAATCTCAATAGTGTCTCAAGATGGGTCAATCCAACTCCATGTTCTCTAACATATGTTCACATTATTGATTCGATATCCCTATATCCTTGACCGATGAAACATGGTCATCAATCAATACATGTGTTGGTCGATAGAGTCACTGGTGTTTCAACCATTGACATCCGACCAAAGATTCATTTAGAACGACATCATATAAGTTAAGAGTTTCACCAACAAGTCACATACTTGTTAATCTTCATAACCAACGATTCATTCAAGGAACAGGATAACATATTATCCAATTAACAGATAAACATAGACGTGAAATCATCATCTCCATGATTGCCTCTAGGGCATATCTCCAACAACCTCTTCATCTCTACCACCCTCATTGATATGTACATCAAGTGCACCTGCTTCCGCCACGCCGCCGACATCTTCGCCAACATGCCCACCAGGGACGTCGTTGCCTAGAACGCCATGCTCGCTGGATAAGCACAACATGGCATGTACCACCACACGCTGGCTTACCTTCTACGCATGTAGGCCCGCGCACGCCTCAGGCCTAACGCCTCCACCCTCGTCGTGCTCCTTCTACTCCTTGCCAGTGGCGGAGCCAGGAATTTAGCAATGGTGGTGCACACTTTAAGGATGAAAAAAATCTTGTACGACACATAAGTAATTTCATAAGTCCAACACAATTACACAAAAGAGTTCGAAATTAGTTAATAGTGCAATACAAATAGTTCAAATAAAATCTTACATGAATAAAAGAGTCTTAAATAGCTAATGGAAATCACAATACCACACGACGCGATCTCATTCCTTGGAAACACTTGATTATATCATCATCACTAACCTTCGAAAAGATATCTCGTTCTATAAAGGTGACTAAACAATCATTCAATACTTAATCATCCATACTATTTCTCAACTTGTTCTTCACAAGATTCATCGCCGAAAATACTCTTTCAACGCTCGCCGTTGCCACCGGTAGAAGCAATACCAATTTGAGAAGCAAGTACACCAACTTGTAAATAGCATGCTTCTTTGTTTCAACAAGCTTACTAGAAAGCTCACCGAGATTCTTTAGGCCCTTAAATATATCATCGCTTCGCATATCATCAATGATGTTATCAAGTTGGAAAGAAAGTCTCATTAAATCCGTGCTTGAAAAATCATTGGGATAAAAGTTGGCAAAGCTAAGCACATTGTCCCTGTCATAAGAAGCAAATGAATTCATAGGATTTAAAGCGGACATACAAACAAGTAACTCCATATTAAGTTATTAACCTTGTCAAACCGACTATCAAGCTCTTGGAGAACATTATCAATAATGCCAAGATACACTTCCCTTCTAAAATGATCATTATTTGTTTGTTTTGGGTAAAAACATGATAATCTTCCATAAGGCACATATCTACCATCTGGCTTAGGAACTTTGATACCATATTTAGTGCAAAATGATGTTACCTTTTCTTGAAGGAATTCTTCTCACCCATCACACCTCATTCATTGCATTCTATCTTTAGCCAAATTGACAAGTGCCATAGCATTAATAATATCTTGGTCTCTCTTTTGTAAAGACTGAAAAACTCATCTGTGTATCAAGTATGACAAGCATCAAGTGTGCATTGAAAATAAAATCAAATGACTCAAAGGCTCCCACCATAGCATGTATTTTTGGCCAATCATTCTTTTGTGAGGGGTTTTTTTTTTCTCCAAGCTGTATGAGTACTTTGCGGACTATTGAATACATAACAATAATGTGCAAAATAGTTCTATAATGAGAACCCCAACGAGTGTCACTGGGCCTAGCTAAACCCATCTCTTGATTTAATCCACGCCCACTTTCTATCTCACCCAATTCTAATGCTTCCAAAACTTCCTGAGCTCTAATATCTCGAAGCATATCATGACACTTACAAGAAACTCCAATAATATTCAGCAAGTGAGAAACTTGTTCAAAACACCACACAAAATCAGAATTATCCTTGGCAACAGCTATGAGAACTAACTGGTGTTGATGTGCAAAACAATGGATGTAGTAAGCAGAAGGAGACTCTTTCATAACCAATGTTTTCAACCCTTTAATCTCACCTTTTATGTTGCTAGCCTCATCATATCTTTGCCCCACGGATTTGAGCAAAAGTCAACTTGTGATCAACAAGTAAAGACACAATTGTATTCTTAAGTGGCAAGAAAGTGGTATCAGCCACATGAATTACTCCAAAGAACCGCTCACATACTCATCCTTCTTTATCAACATTTGGTAGGTGTTGAAAAGCAGAGGTGCTTAGATCCACATTGGTCAATGTAACAGACCTGAGACCACCATAAGAGTTCACACTCGACACTTTTTTCCTTCAATTGAAAAAGTAATTTGAAGATTTCAAACAGAAGAAAAGTCCATGCTATGTAACAGACCTGTGGCCACCACAATAGACACTTTTTTCCCTATTCAAATGAAAAAGTAATTTGAAGATTTCAAACAGAAGAAAAGTCTATGCTATGTAACAGACCTGCGGCCACCATAATAGACGTTTTTTTTCCTCTTCAATTGAAAAAGTAATTTGAAGATTTCAAACAGAAGAAAAGTCTATGCTAGTACATGTCCATGGAGATACTTTTCCCTGTGGCTTTCAATCATCGTTAATCAAGAGAGGTTAATATTATTAATATTATATATTACCTGCTCTCTCACTCTCTGAAGTTTGAACATCTCTTCAAGGAAAACTCGGAACCGGTGCTTAGCGCGAGGCCAGCCATGGCTTTTTACCCTCTCCTCCTTTTTGCAGCCATCATCCTTGCTGCGGGGAAACTCGGAGCTGGCTTGTGCAGCCAATACGAGAGGGACGCTCTGCTCCGCCTCAAGAAGAGCTTCCGCTTCGACCATGCACTTTCGAATCTCTCTTCCTGGCAGGCGAGCTCCGGCTCCGACTGCTGCACCTGGCAAGGAATTACATGCGCCGACGCCGACGCCGACGCCGACGCCGACGCCGACGTGTTGGTTGTTGGCCTCGACCTCGCAGATCTCTCCATCTCCGGTAACATCAGCAGCAGCTCCTCCGACCTCTTTAGCCTCACGTCGCTTCGCTTCCTCAGCCTCGCCAATAATGACTTTCTGGCAAGTCGGCTACCAAGCGATGGCTTTGAGCGGCTCAACAGCCTCAGGCACCTCAACCTCTCCTACTGCGGCTTTGTCGGCCAAGTGCCCGTTGGCATTGCCCGTCTCCCCAATTTGGAGACCCTACATCTCTCCGGTGCCGTCACATTGGACCCTGCAGTCCAGGACAGAGTAATTCCATCTCTTGAGCTCGGAAATCTTGCAACCTTCATCGCCAACCTGAGCAACCTCCAAAGGCTATATCTTGATTATGCCAACATTTCTCTTCCCAGTGCGGTGGCCGATGCCAACGCCAATTCTACCAGTCTCCAAGAGCTGAGCTTGTCAGGCTGCTGGCTCACCGGGCCTATCGATAATTCTCTCTCAAAGTTACGGTCGCTCTCAAAGCTGATCCTTGATGACAATACGTTTACCCATCCTGTTGCTGTTCTGGAATCCTTGGCCGAGTTCGACTTCTCTTCCTTGCTGGTTCTAAGCCTCCGTCGCTCTGGGCTGATGGGAATCTTTCCTTGGAGGATATTTCGCATCAAGACCTTGACAGACCTAGACATATCAGGAAACGACATGCTGTATGGAGAGTTGCCCGAGTTCACGCAGGGCAGTGCTCTGCAGAGCTTGGTGCTTTCTTTCACAAAGTTTTCTGGGAGCATACCGGAATCTATCACTAACCTCCACAGCCTATCTATGTTGGACCTTTCTAATTGCCAGTTCTATGGAGCTGTACCGTCCTTTGCTCAATGGCCGATGATCAGGGAGGTTCACTTGTCAAATAACAATCTCACTGGTTCGTTACCTTCAGATGGCTACAGTGCTCTACATAACCTCACCCGAGTTTACCTTACAAACAACTCAATCTCCGGTGAGATACCCGCGTCTTTGCTTTCTCACCCTTCTTTGCGGGAGTTGGATCTCTCCCAGAACAATTTCACTGGAAACCTCTTGCTGTATCCAAATGCATCTTCTAAGTTGCAGTATCTTTTTCTGGGTGAGAACAATCTGCAAGGGCCAATCCCAGAGTCACTGTCCAAGCTCTCGGGATTGACAAGGTTGGATCTTTCGTCCAACAATCTCACCGGTACCATGGATCTAAATCTGATTAAGAGTTGCGTGAACCTCTCGGTTCTCTACCTCTCTAACAACAGGCTGTCTATTCTTGAGGAAGGTGATAGGTCTTCTTTTGCTGAATATCCAAATATATTGTCCTTGGGACTGGCATCGTGTAACTTAAGGAAGCTGCCTACGTTCTTGATGTACCTGAATGAAGTTGAAAGGTTAGACCTCTCGAGCAACAACATTGCTGGACCCATACCCGATTGGATCTGGAGGGCTGGAGCGAATGCTTTCTACTACGTTAACCTCTCCCATAATTTGTTTACCAGTATCCAGGGGTACATCTCTGCACCTGAATATTTTGTTCTTGATCTCCATTCCAACAAGCTAGAGGGCTCTCTGCCGCTTCCCCCACCGTACACTAAGTTCTTGGACTGCTCCAACAACCATTTCACTCATTCCATTCCAAATGAGTTTCTGTCACGCCTTAACTTCACGAGCTTCCTGTCGTTGTCGAACAATAGCCTCACCGGAGAAGTCCCACCTATGATCTGCAATGCAAGCAATGCCCAAATTCTCGACCTTTCTTTCAACAGCTTGAGTGGCTTAATACCACCCTGCTTGTTACAGGAGAAGAAGAATATTGCTGTACTGAACTTGAGAGGCAACAGTTTCCAGGGATCCTTGCCCCAAAATATCAGCAAAGGATGCACACTTGAGACGCTAAATCTCAACAACAACAAGCTGGATGGCAAGCTGCCAGAATCTCTGGTCAACTGTAAAATGCTAGAGCTTTTAGATGTTGGGAATAACCAGATCGTGGATACTTTTCCAAATCAGCTGGGAGATCTGTCTCGGTTGAGAGTGCTTGTTCTGCGATCAAATAGATTTCATGGTCCCATTGCCATTGGTGACGGAACCAAGGAGCACAAGCATTCTTTCTTCCCAGCGCTGCAGGTTTTGGACCTTTCTTCAAATGTTTTCAGTGGTAGGATACCGGAGCAGTGCTTGAAGAAACTGAAAGCAATGATGGCATCTTCACAAGTTGAAAGGCAGACTGGGACAATTGGATATTGGTATTCCAGTGACTTGTATTACGAGAGCTCTGTGACAGTCACCCTCAAGGGGCAAGACGTAACGCTAGTAAAGATCCTATCAATCTTCAAATCCCTTGATCTCTCCAACAACAGCTTTGATGGCATTGTGCCCAATGAGATTGGCGACCTCAAGTTTCTCAATGTGCTCAACCTGTCAAGGAATGCATTCGTTGGTAGAATCCCCTCTCGTATTGCGAACATGGTGCAGCTTGAATCACTGGACCTCTCTGACAACCAGCTCTCAGGGGAGATCCCTCCGGGGATGGCTTCTTCGCTTACTTTTCTCGCGGTCCTAGATCTCTCCTACAACCGTTTGTCCGGACCGATTCCGCAGTCTGGTCAGTTCTCGACATTCCCCAACACGTCATATGCTGGCAACGACGGATTGTGTGGGTTTCCATTGTCACATCAGTGCGACGGGGCAACTGGTAGTGCTGCTGGACTGCCATTGCCGCCTGATTCGAGGTCCTCTACGGTCACAGATGAGTTGAACTGGGATGTTTTGTCTGTTGAGCTGGGGGTTGTTTGTGGCTTGGCTGCTGTGGCTGGATGCCTGGTGCTGTGGAGCCGTGGGAGACGGTGGTTTACCAGGCATGTCGACAAGCTGTTGCTGTATGCCCTCCTTCGACTACGGATCCACCGCTAGGTGCTCAAGATATACGTAATAGGCTAATATCTAGCTAGCATAACAATGCTTGCTTGTTCTGCTTTGTTGATATTTGGATCCGAATTTTTAATATGGAAGTATCTGAAATATACTATATTAGTGGATTAATTTCCTATTTGTACTCTAAGTCCTTTTACCCCTTTACATATCTCTTGTAAGCCGCACGGGAGAGGAACGCCTCATTGTAATCCCCTGCGTTTTGTAATCGCACCTCATATAGTGATCATCGCCGATTGACGCTCGTGGTTTTTTTCCGCAAGAGTTTTTTTACGTAAAAATTCGTGTCTCTTTTGTCTCTATTTTTCTAACAAATGGTACCAGAGCACATGAAAGTTTAGGGTTTGGAAGAGATACGAAGAAAAAATTAGCAGATCAATCTGCTACCGCCGTCTCGTTCGGCGCCACCGTCATGCAGCGCATCTTCGTCGCCTTGGTCAAGCACACGCAACGCTCCCGCGCGTCAAGTCGCCACCGGAAGACGCGCGCGCCAGCAACGCCCGTCCTCATCAATTCCCCGATCCGTGCGCAAGCCGAGCGAAGGCGCGTCGTCAACCAAGCGGCGACAGCATCGTTCGCCAGCTCCTCGGTCCAGCCCCGCGAGCGTTGAAAGCGCGCGTCCTTCGTTGTCTTCGGTCCGTGCGATCACCAACCACCGAGCGACAGCCATCGAAGCAGCATAGGTTCCAAAGGACAAATCTTTCTTTAATTTTTCCACCAAGCGCTTCTCATCCCGTGAAATAGTTAAGTCCAGATTAATCACGTGGAGTGCTCCGTTCCGGTGGATTATTGCTTCGTCCACACGAGAAGGATAACAGGAGGTTTGAAGATCTTTGTTTCACGTACACAGAACGTATACCAGAGAGGTCGTAATTTTTGCTAGGTTTATTAAGATCAGTACCAGCAATTTTTAAGATTTATTTCTCATGACGACTTTAAAATATGATCTTCCACTCCTGGATCAAGACACAAGGTTCTCACTGTTGCAAGTCAAGATGAGAGCTGTGTTGGCACAGATGGATTTGGATGATGCATTGAAAGGGTTTGAGAAACAACCTATCACATAGACTGCAGATGAGAAGCGTAAAGACCGTAAGGTTTTATCTCAGATTCACCTTCATCTATCAAATACTATTTTCAGGAGGTTTTGAAGGAGAAGACAGCTGCTGCATTATGGCTGAAGTTAGAACAAATTTGCATGACAAATGATCTCACCAGCAAGATGCATCTCAAGCAGAAGTTGTACTCTCACAAATTGCAAGAAGGAAGATCCGTACTTGATCATCTTTCGTTGTTTAAGGAGATCATTTCCGACCTAGAGTCGATGGAGGTAAAATATGATGATGAGGATTTGGGTCTTATTCTTTTGTGTTCCCTGCCTAGTTCTTTTTCAAATTTCAGAGATACCTGTAACACCCCGGTCCAACAAGGCCTGAAATGCTACTAACTAACAAGTTAACACAACTAAAGCAGAAGATAAAATTCTAAATTTCGACAGAACCTCCCCTGTATAGTTAGCTATACCGGAGGTTCCAACAGACATTAATAACAAGTCAATAAACGAATCACTAAGTAACATGAACATCACAGGAATATAATCATGATTCAAGCATTTAAATCAAAAAGATGATCAAAGATCACCCGCAGTACTCAATCAATCTTAACAGGGAAGAAGTTATCAACCACAGCCAAATTTATATTTTACAGTTCATTAATTATCGAATGAATGGTAGAATCAATCTCTATTACTGAAATTGGAGTATGGTGAAGTGAGCGAATGTGAGTGTCTACTCCTCCCAATAGGGCCATCATCGTGATCACCTAAAATAAACAAACAACGCAAGGGTGAGTCCGATACTCAAAGAAGTACAAGAAATAAATGGTACATACAACAACCATACTCGTGATAACATCATTGAAGGAAATGAATTAAGTACAGAACAGATATTTGAATGAATGGAATGAACGAATTGAATGAAATGAAGGGACTACACACATGCAAATACCGGTATTGCTAGTGACACACCCGTCGGTGTTCACTTAAGCCCGCATCTTAACAAAAATACGGGGACCCAAGTCCCGTATGAAGAACATTTCATATGGGTGTCCCAAAATGCCCACATTGGAATGGTGGGTCTTACGTGCCCATCCTGGAATTGATGGGTCTTTTTAATCCACTCCCGTGGATGTAACATGAATGATAAATGCATGGTTTGAAATATGAACAATGAGCGGCATCATCTCTAACCATAGAAATATCACATATGAAAGGAACATAATAATTGAATACCATCATGAATAATAGAAAACACAATATGAACATCAAGCACTCAATCATTCACAATTCTTAAGAACATCACAAGATTTGCCTCAACCGTGAAATGTAAGATAAGAGGCGAACGCTCTAGCGCCGTGTTCCCCACCACCGTAACCAAGAATGATACTAAGCTTCAATCAAAATGGCTTAAGGAGACTTTACCCACAACGCTCTACAATGGTGATCTAACCCGCTAGCTAATCAATAGTCCGAGGTTGTCACCTTGCAAACCCTTGTGCATACTACCAAGCAACACAAGATTCATGCTAATGAAACATCATAGAACCTGCAAAGTCTATGCAATCCTAAGCTGTCACCCGAGCCAAAGCTCCGAACAACCAAACGTAGCTATGCACTAAGCAAACCACAAGTAGTATCGAGACTCTAGGTGATAACACCCATCTTGGTTGCATCTAATTGGAAGCGTACAAGTCAACAAGACAAACAAGGCCTATTTGGGTGCGTGGCACACAAGTCGCTTGTCACACATTTTCCATGCCAAGTTTGCATCAAAATACACTAGACTAAATCGTCATTCCGCAACATTTCTGATCTCTAAGAAATTACGAACACAATGTACACTAAGCAGTAAAACACTAATGCATGGATCTGGCAAAATGTGATCATAATGCTCTGTGTTTCTTATCTACTAATCTGAATCCAATCCACATTAAACTTGAGAAGACAGTTTAACAGGGCACTATGCATCAGTAGGACCGTTAATTACCTTGTTGTTGCCATCAGCCTCTAGTTGATAGGAACAGAAGAAATTGCATTGAGCTCAATGCCTATATTCTCATCCCTTCAAATTGACAATACAACAAAGAAGATCCTATGTCCCTAGCACCCTCTTTGGGTTGCCCCACCCAAAACCATTCACCTTGAGGGGTTGATCCCATCATCTGCAAGAAGCAGTCGATAAGCATCAACAACGGCATCTAGAGTGACAATTGTATCAATTACAGAACCCAACACTGTGTTGTAGCCGCATGGGCATTTCTTCAAACACCAACAGGGCACTCCTTGTGGGCATTTCATCAAACACCAAAGGGCTAGATCTGCTGCAGAAGATGTGGTCGGTGGGAGGAAGGAGCACCAAGATGGGGAGGCCGGCGACGTGGCGGAGGTGGTCGGGCGGGCGGAGCCAGAGGCGGCCGGTCGAGTCGGGTGGCTGAGCCGAGAGCGGCCGGACTGGCCGACAAGACCGAGGAGGAGCCGAGCCGGGCGTGAGGCCGTGCCCGACAATGATACAGCCGGAGGCAGTGGAGGAGAGAGGGCGCCAGAGGAGTGGCGGCCAGCGAATCGGAGTTGGCGCCTCGGGGAAGCCGCAAAGGGGTGGCGGCACCTCGGGGAGGAAGCAGGCCTGGGAGAACCGTGGGAGCCAGGGCGCCGTGAGGAGGGGGTGAGGCGGCAAGACTGGACAGAGGAGGCGGCGGCGCCTCGGGAGACCGCAGGGGCGGCAAAGACTCAAGGAGGATGCGGTCAAAGCAGTGAAGTATGGCTGCTCATTTGGGGAGAGGGGGTGTAGCTAGGTTAGGGCAAAGGAGCATGACCCTTAGAACACTAGTGGGCCGGAAGCTCAAGGCCCACCCTTCCAAAAATAATCTCAATTTTATATATATGCCTCACCAATATATATTGTTCTCTCTATTCTTTATTTCAATCGCTAACCAAAATTGAATAAGTTTCCCTCTCCAAATAATATTCTCCTAATAGATATTTGGGGTATTACAATACCATACTATATAATAGAGATACTCTCACTCTTCATGAAGTTTATGAAGCTTTGCATGCTAAGGAGAAGATGAAATAGATGGTACCTTCTGAAAATTCAAGTCCAAAAGGAGAAGACTTGTTTGTTTGTGGCAGGCAAAAGGACAAGAACTTAAATAATGGATCTCAAGGCAAAAGTTCGAACGGCTACAAGAACCGGTCGAAATCCAGAGGTAAGTACAAGTCGTGTAAATATTGCAAGAAAAGTGGGCACGACATCTCTGAATACTGGAAGCTGCAGAATAAAGAAAAAAGAACTAGCAATTATAAGCCAAAAGGTAAACCAGATGACGAAGGTAAAGCCTCCCTTGCTGCTAATGATAGTTCTGATGTAGAGGTTCTTGTTGCCTTTACTGGATGTGCTAAGACCAATGATGAATGGATTCTTGATTCTGCATGTACCTTTCATATATGTCCTAATAGGGACTGGTTTGCCACCTATGAACCTGTTGAAGGTGGTACTGTGTTGATGGGTGATAACTCATCTTGTAAGGTTGTAGGAATTGGTTCAATTCAGATCAAGATGTTTGATGGCATTGTCAAAACTTTGACAGATGTGAGGCACATTCCAGATTTGCAAAGAAACATTATCTCTTTGAGTACTCTTGATGGTAAAGGGTACAAGTATTCTGGTGAAGGTGGAGTTTTGAAGGTATCAAAAGGCTCTCTTGTTGTGATGAAAGCTGATATTAAATCTGCTAATCTGTACCATCTACGAGGTACTACAATATTAGGTAATATTGCTATAATTTCAAGTTCATTATCTGATTCTGATGCTACTAATCTTTGGCATATGCGTCTTGGGCATATGAGTGAAATTGGTTGGGTAGAATTGAGCAAGAGAGGACTTCTTGATGGACATAGCATCGGCAAGCTGAAATTTTGTGAGCATTGTGTGTTTGGCAAACATAAGAGGGTGAGATTCAATACTTTAGTTCATACTACAGAAGGTATTTTGGATTATGTGCATTTTGATTTATGGGGGCCATCTCGGAAGACATCGCTAGGAGGTGCTCGTTATATGTTAACCATTATTGATGAGTACTCTAGAAGAGTGTGGCCTTATTTCTTGAAGCATAAATCAGAAGCATTTTCAGCATTTAAAGAGTGGAAGACTATGGTTGAAAGACAAACTGAAAAGAAGGTAAAGAAACTTCAGACCGATAATGAGATGGAATTACATTACGATGAATTTGAATCATATTGCAAGACTGAAGGCATTGTTAGGCACTACACCGTTCCTGGTACTCCTAAAAAAAACGGTGTAGCTGAGCGTATGAACAGGACCATTATTTCCAAGGCCCGTTGCATGTTGTTAAATGCAGGTTTGCATAGGCGTTTTTGGGTTGAAGTCGCTTCCACTGCTTGCTACCTTATTAATCGATCACCCTCTCTTGCAATTGAAAAGAAGACTCCAATTGAGGTATGGTCTGGTTCCCTAGCAAATTATTCAAAATTGAGAGTCTTTGGCTGTACTGCTTATGCTCATGTTGATAATGAAAAATTAGAGCCTAGAGCTGTTAAGTGCATCTTTCTTGGTTATAAATTTGGTGTTAAAGGATATAAGTTGTGGAATCCTGAAACAAGTAAGGTTGTGATTAGCAGAAACGTTGTCTTTAATAAATTTGCTATGCTTCATGATAAACTGCCCACTAATGTTCCTGCTGAGAGTGAGCAGAATTCAAGTGTTCAAGTGGATCACTTTGTTGGCTCAAAGAACACATCAGATAAGGAAATATTGTTGTTCATGATGCACCTATTGTTGAGGATACTCCTATTGTTCAATAGCCACCACAACGGTTTATTGCAGTTGACAGGTCTAGAAGGGAGATTAATCCACCCAAGAAGTTGATTGAAGAAGCTAATATTGTTGCTTATGCTTTGAGTGTGGCAGAAGAAATTGAAGGTAATACAGAACCTTCATCATACTCTGAGGCTATTAGCTCCACTGATTGTAATAAGTGGATAACTGCTATGCATGATGAAATGGAGTCACTTGCAAAGAATAGCACTTGGGAACTAGTGAAATTGCCAAAGGAGAAGAAGTCTGTTCGTTGCAAGTGGATTTTCAAAAGAAAGGAAGGTATTTCTCCTACTGAACGAGCAAGGTATAAAGCAAGGTTGGTTGCTAAAGGTTACAGTCAGATTCCAGGTATTGATTTTAATAATGTCTTTTTTCCAGTTGTGAAGTATAGTTCTATTCGCACTTTACTTAGTATTGTTGCTATGCATGATTATGAACTTGAGCAATTAGATGTTAAAACTGCATTCTTACATGGGGAGTTAAAAGAAGACATTTATATGGACCAACCTGAGGGTTTTGTTACTCCTAGAAAAGAACACCTTATTTGTAGATTAAAGAAATCTCTTTATGGTTTGAAGCAATCTCCTAGGCAATGGTATAAGAGATTTGACTCATTTATGCTCTCTCATGACTTTAAGCGGTCTGATTATGATAGCTGTGTTTATTTAAAGACTGTTAATGGTTCAGCTATTTATTTGCTTCTCTATGTTGATGATATGTTGTTTGCTGCAAAAGATAAGTCAGAAATAGCAAAACTGAAAGCACAATTGAGTAATGAATTTGAGATGAAGGACTTAAGTGCAGCAAAGAAAATTCTTGGCATAGAGATTATTAGAGAGAGACGATCTGGCAAGTTATACCTTAATAAAAAAGGTTATATCGAGAAGTTCTTCGTTGGTTTAATATGCATGATGCAAAACCAGTGAGTACTCCATTAGCTTCGCATTTCAGATTATCTTCAGCCTTATGTTCTGAGTCAGATTATGATATTGAGTACATGTTTAGAGTTCCATATTCCAGTGCAGTTGGTTCTCTTATGTATGCCATGATTTGTTCTCGTCCTAATTTATCTCATGCATTGAGTGTTGTCAGTAGATACATGGCTAATCCTGGAAAAGAGCATTGGAAAGCAGTTTAGTGGATTTTCAGATATTTGCGTGGCACTTCTAATGCTTGTTTGCAGTTTGGGAATTCTAGAGATGAACTTGTTGGTTATGTTGACTCGATTATCTTTGGTGATTTGGACAAGAGAAGGTCTCTAACAGTTATGTTTTCACCATTGGTGGTTGTCTTTGTTAGTTGGAAGGCAAGTTTGCAAGCTCTTTGTTGCCTTATCAACTCTTCAAATGTAATATGTTGCCTTATCAACCACTGAAGCAGAATATATGGCTATTTCTGAAGCTTGTAAAGAAGCTATTTGGTTGAGAGGTTTATACACTGAGCTTTGTGAAGATAATTCTTGCACTACTATATTTTATGATAGTCAGAGTGCTATATGTCTTATAAAGGATCAGATGTTTCACGAGAGAACAAAGCACATTGATGTGAGATATCACTTTATTCGAGATGTTATTGCTCAAGGTGATGTCAAAGTGTGCAAGATAAGTACTTATGATAATCCAGCTGATATGATGACAAAATCAGTTTCTGTTACTAAGTTTGAGCTTTGCTCAAGTTTAGTTGGTATTACAGTTTAGTCTTAGAGACTAATTGGCGCACGGTGATTTTTATCTTATTAGGGAATCATTTGGTGATTGTTGATTCTTTATTTTGCTACAAGAGGAAATTCGTCTCAAGGTAGAGATTGTTGATATTTGGATCCATATGTGATCCGAATTTTTAATATGAAAGTATCTGGAATATGCCATATTAGCGGATTAGTTTTCTACTTAGACTCTAAGTCCTTTTACCCCTTTATATACCTCTTGTAAGCCGCACGGGAGAGGGACGACTCATTGTAATCCCCTGCGTTTTGTAATCGCTCCTCATATAGTGATCAACTGATCATTGCCGATTGGCGTCCGTGGTTTTTTCCCGTAAGAGTTTTTCACGTAAAAATTCGTGTCTCTTTTGTTCCTATTTTTCTAACATGCTTGACGGACGGTCTTTGCATATTATAATCCATGTCTTGTACTACTCTACATGCACCATACTACAATGGAGTACCGCGGTGGAACTTAATGAATAAATAATATGGTGTGACCTGCTTGAGTCGCAGCACAGCGTCACGAGCCCGTCTAGCTCAGTCGGTAGAGCGCAATGCTCTTAACTTTGTGGTCGTGGGTTGGAGCCCCACGGTGGGCGTTCCCAGATACTTCAAACAAGCTGCTGAAATTGGCTCAGAATGAATACATATGCTTCAGACAGACATGCAAGTTGAATTTGTGTGCCTGCTTCGAATTTTTTCTTATTTTTGCCTGTCCTAATTATAGTCTCTGCAAAAAATATTTCAGCTAAAGAAAGTCTTAGTCCAGTACGTGTGTAGTAAGAAGAGAATAGGAATCCATCCATATATACAGGCAGGCAGGCAGGCAGGCAGGGTAGCAGAAGAGAACATTAAGCAATGATCTAAGGTCTACAACAGAATTCATTTACAACAAAAAGGGTGTTCTCTCTGTGTGATTCCATTTCTCAGACTTAGTGCTTATGTATAACAGACACAGCAGGGGATATGGCGTTGGTGTTTGTATTGGTGACCCCCACATTGCCAAGTCCTGAAGCGAAAACACCGGCAAACCTCAGGGTCGTCGCACGCGGGCCGGGACGCGGCGGAGTCGGAGCTGAACGGCGCGGCGCACTGGAGGAGGATGCGGCTGGCCGCAGCGGACGATGCACCCGAGGCGACGTAGGCAGCACAGCCGAGCACTTGTAGTCCGCACAGGGCATGGGCCAGCAGCAGCCCACGGGACGCGTCGCGCAAGCCAGACCGCACGCAGGGAAACCGAATTAGGCCCCTCCCCGGGCGTTGATTCGCAGGGAGTACGATGTGTGGATACAGGAGAGGGGTCTCTCCTAAGGGAATTATTTATTTATTTAATTATATTTGAAAGTTAATCCCTCGTCAACTTTATTTTCAAATCTGACCTTTTTGGTCACGCCACCTCCCGTGTCGTGACCAAATCAAACTGTCATGCCACCAGTGACGGCGTGGCCAAAGGTGCCACGCAAGCCCTCGTGCCAACGTGGAGTTCTTGCGTGGCATTTACCATGCCATGAGAGTTGGCGTGACAATGGGCATTGGCCACACCACGCGCGTTGGCGTGACAGAGGCGACTTAAGGCTCTGGACCCAGCCGCCTCTTCATTTTTCCCCTTCGCCCCCAACTCCCTCCCTTGCGCCTCCTCAGCTCCTGAGCTCCCCGCCATCGGCCCTCACCCCCCGGTCCTCCCGCCGCCGGCCCCTGCTCCCTCTGCCGACCGGCCTCTGCTCCCTCTGCCGGCCGGCCTCCTCCACCATGAGCCCTCCTCCCCCGGCTCTCCTCCTTGTGCCGTCCTCCCTCCAGTGGCGTCGCCCCCAGGCAGGCAGGCTTCTCCCCAGGCTCTCCCCCCTACCCGGAGTATGTTATTTTTCGGATGCTGCATTCATGCTTGATCTGTGATTGAGTAGTTGTTTAATCTCTAGCCTTAGAGATATTGCAAAGAGGATCAGTTAGCTCTGTTGGATCATTTCAAATACTCAATGACGATATTAGTCTAAATACTGAAATTGATGTGGTAAGAGGATTTATACTTGAGCTCTAATTGGATTAGATACTACTGTCTCTTGTGTTCTGGCAGTTTATTACTTTCGTGTGGATCAGATTGTTTTGAACCTCCTAGTTCTGGAGATTTTCTGCAATTCAATTTGTCAAACACTCCTGTTAGCAAATTGTTGTTATAACTGATCTTGTGATCTAGTTCTGTGAATATTCTGGAGTACTGTTATGTGATCTCCAGTCTGGCCGAAAGTATATCATGTAGTCGCTTGTTTGAGACTTTGAGACAGTATGGTTTAGAGCTCAAAGTTTAAATCAATATTGTCATATTCAATTGATGAAGAGTGACGATGATCTAATAATCCTTATTTTATCTTTTATCCATAATTCTTATTATGAGTAAATATGATGTCATGTGGTCCCTGGGTATACCCCTTAAATTTACAAGGGAGAAGCCTAACAGGTGGTCGTAAGTTCTTCTACGACCACCCCCATAGTCGTAAGTCTTGCTACGACTACCCTATGGTCGTAAGTTCTTCTACGATCACTATCCAGTCGTAAGTTATTTCACGACTGCCCCATAGTCGTAAACTTTTCTGCGACCAGGTCAGCTACGACCACCTTATGATCAATAAAACCTACAGGCGAGTGGTCCAATTGATTAAGGAATCCAAGCAGTCAACACATGCTGTTATTATGCGAAATAATAGCACGTAATACCCCATTATCTCTGACAAGTAACTGCCAGGCGACATGAAGGAGTTATCATTCCGATGATTACTGCAAACGTGCGCCCGTTACTGGATTCGATGAGGCGTCTCTTCACAGGAGAAAACGGCTATTCCTTCATGACTATATAAAGACAGCAATCAGAGAGGGAAAGGGTGATCGGAGGAGACAACAAGCAATCAGGAAGACAGTCAGGTACTATCTTCTGTAATAGCCTTAATCTTTTCTTCCGATTGTACGAAACACACTCAATACCATACACACACAGGAGTAGGGTTGTTATTCTCTCCGGAGAAGGCCTGAACCTGTATAAAAATACCCATATCAATCTCTCTGCGTAATTCCATTCTAGGAAACCACCCGAATCAAACAATCTTTACGTAAGATCGGTTTTAAAACACCGACAGTTGGCGCCGTCCGTGGGGTTCTTCCGATAATCTCTCGTCAACATACTCTCTTTTTTCCAAATATCATGCACTCATGGCAGGAGAATGGAACGAGGAGAACTGGTTTGACTTGGCAGATTACGTAGACGTCGACATGGATACCGGTTTCGATTACGAACCGAGTATCGACTCATCCGATGGTGTTGCTGCCTCCAGGGATCTTTCCGCAGATCCAGGAGACCATGCCACTGATAGAGTCGAGGAGGGATCCTTATCCCCCACAACAGTATGTCCAACGGAGGAATCAATTCCTTCAAAGGACAAGGGTCAATCCGACCACAATCGAGTCTACACCCAAAGGACTCACAACACGACGAGAGTTTTTCCTCCAAGTGTCCGAGTCCCCTAAAGCGATCCGACTTGGTGAGACAAGTTCGAAGCCACAATTCGTGGACTTCACCAAAGATCTCGGTGGTCCTCTCTCTCCGGATGACCTCAGAGAGAGCGGGATCAAGCACGCTTTTCCTACAAATTCGACCATCTCTCCGCAGATCACACCTACGGATAGAGACGGTTATAACCCAGAGTTCCCCTTCTTGGAGGGGATTACTCCAAGTCGCCAGATGGTGTCTGTGACACCCCGTGTCATTACCCCAAGGGTAATCACACTTAGACATACGGATTACTATTCGTTTGCTCAGTAAAACACTGCTCCAACGAATAGTAAGCCATTACCAGGGTTACGCAACAGAACAATAAGATAGAAACTGTACATTTTATTCCAGTAATAGCCACGCAAGGCTATGATTCTTAGTACATATATTATATAGTTACAAAAGGAACGACTCCGCTTTTTCTCGCCAACCCTGAATTCTTGGCCTTCTATTCGTCCCACGAGTCAAATATGGCGTCCATCTCGCTCTGGTCCTCGTAGTCCGCGCCTTCTCCTGCTGTGGTTGCTGCAGTACCTGCAAGTCCTTCATCCCACTCGGGATATATCCCGGCCGGACTAGGATCTACAAAGGAGAATACTAACAAGGTTGAGTACACGAATGTACTCAGCAAGCATTAATAGCAAAGAATGCACTTCATTGACTCTACCTCAAGTCCTTATTCAAATTCCTACCTCTTCTCTTATTCTGAAAATAGTTTTCAAAACTTAGGTTGCAATTTTAATTCTGAAAAGACTACTTGATTACTCGGAGAGAAGATAGATCTTCGGCGGTTCCCGTAGACCCCAATCTAGGAGACTGGCATGAATTCATGATTTTGTATAGCACTGCAGAGGCTTGTACCACTTTACCCATAGTTATTCTGAGCTCTAAATGAGCCGGATCCCCTGCATTTCCTTTGATGCGGGTTCGAGTTCAGAATACAGAACGTTTTCCAGGTTACGTGATTAAGTCTCCACCCACAACTTTCCGTTGGTGCTGATTTAATCACGCTGCTGACCTCGTCATACACCAAGTTCCAGTAATGTTGGTTGAGGCGGCTCTCTGCCCCAGCGCTCAACACTCCACCTTGGGGCGGCTCCCTTCCTGCTCCCAGCACTCCAACGTGACCCGTTGTGGAGAACTTAATTTCAGAACAAGGTAGCATTTTACGCTTGAAGCGGAAAAATGGTTGGTCTTGAATTCTGACCTCGCACCGAGTAAGAGTTTTGTTTGTCCTTATATTATAACCATATGTAAAAAGGGGCCCACCTCTTACCTCATCATCATCGTCGTCGCGTTTCCCCTGCCAGGGCCCCCTTTTACCCACATATTAATTCTCATTCCTTTCTTTCTTCTTCATTCTCATTTCTTTCATATTCATCTTAATCATTTTCATCTCAATCATTGATTTAAGTTTTGGGAAAACAATTTTGATGCAATAAACATAATAGTGCAATATACGGTTTACATTTAAATTAACTATATTTATGTTCAAGAGGATAGCTTGCCTTTGGAGTTGTAGGAAAGATTGGCGTCGACGAATCTCTGATCAATTTCTCCTGCTCTTGCTAGTTCGTCCTCTGTAGCAACACGGTAGCACGAATAGTAATATAAATAAATACATAGTTGATTTTGAGTGATATTATGAATACTTAAGTTAGTGGCTTCTAGGTGTTAGTACAATTTAAATTGAATAAAACTTTTCGAGTCCTCTGCTAAGTTAGCACTCCCCATTACAGTCGTTCTATTGATTTCTCGCTCTAGGGTTGAAAATGCCTAAGTTCGTGTTTAAACTAAAGAGAACAGAAATACTACTCACACGAACATTTCATTAAACCTATTAAATTCTACTAGGCAAAACTTCTAATTAATTATTTTACTTATCTCAACATGCTACTATTTAATTTTCTACAAATACTCGGGATCGCTGCAATTTAATTCAGTTAGCATGATTAAAATGATCGACCTGTCCGACTATTCGCCAACGAGGTACAGGTTTATTATGTGCGCACTTTTTCCTTTTTTAATTAACAGGAATGATGAGATCGTATCTTATTTTAATAATTACTCAACGGATTGATTTTACAACGGTTTAGCTCGATGCGACCTGAATGAGTTCACTCGATCGCACAAATACGCAGCTAGCAATTTATTTGCTAATTTCTATTGCTATTAACATCAATTAACACAAAGAAATAAAAGTAAACAATCTTCCTAAACTAATTGCCTAAACCCAACTTCTAACTCTAATCCTCTCCTCACCCCACCTAATTTCTTCTCTCTCCCTCATCTATCCTCACTCGGACCGACACAGCCCTCCCCATCCTCTCATTTGCATCTCCCCCAAATCCTCTCTCACTCCCCACCAATCTCTCTCTCTCTCAAGCCGCCGCCGCATGGGGGGTGTCCCACGGCTCGGCCCGGCAGCTCACGCCGATCTTGTCGGCGCCACCGCTCCGCTGTTCCCTGCCATCATGTCTCTCCTCTCCCTCAAGCCCAGGCTTTGCTTGAAACCCGCCGCCGTCGTCCTCGGCTCTCGCGTCTTAGTAAACTGGCCCCCGTCTGATCCTTGCCGTCGGCCCGCTCATTGCTCCCCGCTTCCTTCTGACATCTCCTCCTTCCCTTCTCTGGCGCCGCCTCCCATTGCTCTGCCGCTCTCCTCCGTTCCGCTTCATGCCCGATTCGCCTCCTCGGTCTTGCGCGCCGCCTCCCGCTTCGGCGATGGCGCCCAGACGCCTCTCCTCTCGCCGATTGGCGGCGTTCTTTGCCATCTTGGGCCGACCAGCGCCCTCCTGCTGTCGGCCCGCCACCGCCCTTCTGCCGGTTCAAGCGCCACCGCTTGGCAGCCCGCCACCTCGGCTCCACTCGGCTCCACTCCGAGCTCCTCCCCTCGGCGGCGAGGCAGCGCCGCCTCGCTTCGCCTCTGCTCCCCTCTGCGGCAGCTCTACTACGCTTTGCTCATGCCTTCTATTCCCCTTACTTCCTAATTACAGCTTACTACACTTCACTCTTCTGATGTTGATTTGTGACATTTTGCTTATTGAGATTGATTCAATTTATTGCTTAATGTTGGATTGCTTACTGATGTGTGATATTTCATTAATATGCATAGCATGGTGAGGGGATGGCTACTGGAGGCTTGGTTCTTGGTGATGGTGGAGTTGTTAAAGCCTCGCTCTGCAGTAAACTCCCCCTCGCTCTCTAACCCAAATCCTCCCCTTGTTTTGAGATGAAAAGCAAACTGAGAGCTATCTGAATGCTATGATGAGATGCTTTATGGGTGAATGATGTGCATGTGTGGAGCACTGAGATTCCATTGTGGTTTACCTCTTGTTGAGAATAAGGATGCGAAGAGGATGATAGTCTTTGGTCCGTCTTTGGTGCTCTCCTCTTCTCCTCGCTGCGTTAAACGCAGCGGTGATGATGAAGAATCTGAGCTTGTTATCCTCTGGCTGCCTCGATGCTTGGCGATCTTGAAGATTGTTGATTTGTTCAAAGTCGCCGCATACAGCTCTGTAGGCTTCCTCTTTTTTCCTTGCGCTTCCTTCCTCCTCTATGCTCCTTTTCTCCCTTAGCTCCTGTGATTGGGTTGGATGGTATACTAATGACTGGCTTGGCTATGGATGAACTTATGCTGCTTGTGAGAGGCAGTGAGGGGAAAATGTGGTTTTTATGCACTGGAGGTGACTTCGGTGGTGCATGAATGAAATGGGGGGAGGCAAGGTGTGGCTTTGTGAATGACAGTCTTTATATGGAGGTGGCTTTGGTTATGCACTCTCTTGCCCAACATAAGACCATATTGCCCTTGCTCTTATCCTCATGGCAAGATTTTCGTTGGGGGCTTTTTGGTCTGTGGTTAGGAAATCACTATGCGGGTGATTTTCTGTGGCTGAGTAATTGGGTATACGTGGGTGCCGGATTAAATTAAACGCCGCATGATGAAACCTACGAAAGCAAAGAGGTGCCGGTTAACTCTAGCTAGTCTGGGTACCTTGACGATCAAGGGGGCTGGCTAGCTTGAGTTGATCAGGGAACCCTAGTGTGCTTCGGAAAATTCTGACGGCCACTTCCAACCTTCTACTTTCTATTTTCTATTATCCACTTGGCTTTGACTTACTAACCGCTTTCTAGTTTTTTCTAACGAGCGATGGGAATGGATCGTGAGATGGCTCTATGGACTGGTGCTCAAGGTACAAGGTGGGAAGGATAGCTGCTGCTACAAGAATGCAAGAAGCGGATACAGTTTAATTAATTGTTGTTATGAATACTGCAGTTGGTTGTAAAATTAATTTTGAAACAAGCAATGTGTTTGTAATATATTACTTCTGTTTTGTACTTGGATTGATGCAATGTTTTCAGGGTTGTCATAAGGGTGTATTCTTTGATTGTGTTGGAATGTGTAAATATTCCTGAGTTCGTATTAATGATCCACTTATACCTGCAATGGATTTATTTTTGCAATTGACTCTTGGTTGATAATGATATTGGAGAAATTGCTTTTTATAACCCTCTTGTTGCCAGATGCAACGATTATGCGTTGATATAACTCTGAAATTACTATTTGTTCTGGATTTAAAGAATTTTAATTATCGCTAATTACCGATTTACCTTCCAACTGTGCTCGAAGGGTCTGCTCGATCGTGGTTACTGAATCAACCACTCGAGTTGATCTATTCTTGGCAACACCTCTGCGACCTTCTACTGGCGAACTTCCAAGGTACCTACAATCGCCCTAGGAAGGAGGACGACTTGCACCGGATGAGACAGAATGACCACGAAACCTTGCGCCAATTCATCAAGCGGTTTAGTCAGATTCATAATTCAATTTTGGAAATTTCTGACTCATCTGTCATCAGGGCTTTCAAGCAAGGAGTCCGTAGTAGAAGGATAACAGAAGATATCGCTTTGAATCCTCCCACTATTGTCGCCAACTCTTTGAGATGGCCGATCGATATCTCGCTATACGAGGCGGTCGAGTGGAACAACACAATCGATCGAGAAGACAATACCTCTCGAGAGTCAGGCGAAGTTGGTGAGAAGAAGGATAAGAAAGCAAAAAATTCCAAGAACAAGGCGAAGGGTCAAAAACCCCAAGCCAGCGGTTCCAAGGAGGTCTTGGCTGTAAATGATAAAGAGCCACGAACCTCCAAGTCGCACTCCGACCGAGGCAAGGGTAAGCATACGATCGGAAGAACGATAAGCTTAGGTGGTGTCCTTTCCATAAAAGGAAGGACATGACCTTCAAGAATCGCCGTCTTCCAACAGCTCGAGGACTACTACAACGAAGAAGGACCACTTCCCACTCTCGGCGGTAGGACAAACGAGTGGTCATAAGTCGTTAGGCGGCGATGAGGAGATGCTGTTCGGGATCCGCAACATACCGTCGAACACATCTGCGGGGATCATCGGCATCTGAATCAAAGCGGCGACTTAAAAGTCGCCGAACGTGAGGTAAACTCCATAGACCCTCCTCTCGTCAATAAATTATCGAAGTGGTGGAAGTCACCATCTCCTTCGAGAAGGGTGATCGCCCGATTCTTCGACTCGACCAAGTCGATATCCGATCGTGGTCGAACCCACCATCAACAATTGTCGGGTCAATCGAGTTTTGGTTGATGGTGGCGATTCGTTAAACATCTTGTTTACGAGTGCCACGGGCGAGATGCAAGTACCGGGGCTAAGGTAAGACCGATGCGATACTCTTTTCATGGGATCGTACCGGGGTCTTCAGCCAAACCTATTGGCCAAGTTTCTCTTCCTTTAATATTTGGTTCACCAAGTAATTTCAGGACAGAGAAAATCTCCTTTGATGTGGTCGATTTCGATACGGCATATAATGCCATACTCGGACGACCAACTTTGGCAAAATTCTTAATGGCTACTCATTACGGGTATCAATGTATTAAGATGCCAGGTCCCAAAGGAGTAATCACAATTCATTGTGACAAGAAGATGGCGCATACTGCGGCATCACGATCCTCGAGATGGTTGGACAAATACCAACTCGAGAAGAAAGTCAACCTTCGACCAGCAAGTCGAAGCCTAAAGCTGCACCAAAACCGAACGACAAGGTCAAAGAGGTTCCTCTGGACGCAGGGGAGCCCTCGAAGACTGTTTGCATCGGAGATACTTCCGACCCCAGGTAGGAAGACGCCCTCATCACCTTCCTCCGAGCTAACGCAGTTGTCTTCGCATGGCAAGCATCCGACATGCCCGGAGTCTCCAGGGAGGTGATCGAGCACAGGCTAGCTTTACGGCCTGACAAAGTACCCGTAAAACAAAAATTACGGAGATTTGCCCCTGATCGACGAGATGCTATTAAATCAGAATTGGATAAGCTACTTAAAGCAGGCTTTATAAGAGAAGTCAACCACTCAGAGTGGTTGACTAATCCTGTAATGGTTAGAAAGTCAAACGGCAAATGGCGTATGTGCGTAGACTTCACTGATCTTAATAAAGCTTGTCCAAAAGATGATTTTTTTTACCTCGTATCGATCAGTTGGTTGATTCTACTGCAGGTTGTGAAATGTTAAGTTTTTTAGATGCATATTCTGGATACCACCAGATGAAGAAAAAACCGCGTTTATTACACCGTTTGGTATATTTTGCTATGTCAAAATGCCATTTGGTCTAAAAAATGTCGGCACTTCTTTTCAACGCTTGATGCAATCGACTTTTTCATCTCAACTAGGCCGAAACCTCGAGGCCTATGTTGATAATCTAGTTGTTAAAAGCATAAAGAGACTTAATCATATCACTGACCTACAAGAAACATTTGACAACCTCAAAAAATATCGCTTAAAACTCAATCCTGATAAGTGTGTGTTCGGAATCTCTTCAGAAAAATTGCTTGGATTCCTAGTATCTATATGGGGAATCGAAGTAAATTCTGAAAAGATAAAGGCCATTCTCCAAATGAGCCCTCCAACCACAAAGAAAGAAGTCCAGAAACTCACAGGGTGCATGGCGGCTTTAAGTCGTTTCATCGCACGACTAGGAGAAAAGGCACTACCTTTCTTTAAACTTCTAAGAAAACACGAAGGTTTTGAGTGGTCAAACGGGGCAAACGTTGCCTTTGATGATGTCAAGAGGCATCTTACGAGTGCTCCTATTTTGGTTTCTCCGAAGCCAGAAGAAACACTCTTAATTTACCTAGCTGCCACGCCACAAGCAGTAAGCGCAGTACTGGTCGTAGAACGTGAAAACGTACAACGACCGGTTTACTACGTTAGTGAAGTTTTACATGGGCCTAAGGAGCATTACCCTCAGGTCCGAAAGCTTCTATATGTCCTCCTCATGTCTTCGAGGAAATCTGCGCATTATTTTCAAAGCACAAAATAGTCTGTCTGCGTCGAGTTTCCCTTGGGAGCGATCCTCCGAATAGAGAAACAATGGGGCGATGGCAAAATGGTCGGTCGAACTTGGGGAGTTCGACCTCCATTTCGTGTCCCGAACTACCGTTAAATCCCAGATCTTGGCGGACTTTTTTCGCGAATGGACAAATTTCGAACTGCTCAGATCCCCAAGATCTGATTCCCACGACCCGATGGGCGATGTACTTTGACAATTAAACTTACTTTAAGTGGCTCGGGTCGGGTGGTCTGGTATCTCCTACCGGAGAGACCTTAAAGTATGCCATACAATTAAACTTTCGGGCCACTAACAACGTGGCGAGATCACGAAGATTTGCTAGGCGGCATACGAGCCGCGAAAGCGCTCTCGATTCACCGACTACTCGTGAGGGGAGACTCTCAACTAGTCGTGAATCAAGTCGGGAAAGAGTACCGGTGCTCTAACGACAATGTCTCGGTACTTATCGGAAGTGCATAAGCTAGAAAAACATTTTTAGGTTTCGAGGCACAATTCATCCTCGAAGGATAATTTCCTCATGAGACCGACTTGCTCGAATGGCTTCTTCCCGATCTGTAGTACCAAAAGGAGTCTTTTTGGAACAACTCCAGAAACCGTCCCTAGTTGAAGAACCAGAGACACCTCCTATTGAGACGGCCTCTCTAGAATACAAGGATACCTGGATGGCTCCCATCTATGAGTATCTTCAGAAGGGTTCCGTACCCGAAGACGATCCCGAGGCAGATCGCTTATCCCAAAAAGCCAAAATGTATGCTTTGGTTGAAGGAGTCCTCTATAAACGAGGTACTCAAGGGGTGCTCATGCGATGCATTCTGCAGAGCGAAGGATTAACACTCCTTCACGACATACATGGTGGCATATGTGGAAATCATGCTTCCTACAGAACGCTGGTCGGTAAGGCCTTTCGACAAGGTTTTTACTGGCCAACAGCCCTGTACGATGCTAAAGAGTTGGTTAAAAAGTGTGTCCAATGCCAAGTTCATAGCAGGCAAATACACCAAGCAGCTCAAGCATTACAAACGATACCTCTGTCTTGGCCTTTTGTGACCTGGGGTCTCGATATCCTAGGACCGTTCCCCAAAGCTCCAGGAGGTTTCGAGTTCCTTTTTATGGCTATTGATACGTTCACAAAATGGATCGAAGTGAACTCAGAATCGATAACAACTAAGCAAAGAAACGGTTCATGATGAGATGCATAATTACTCGATTTGGAGTACCGAGTCAAATAATTACAGATAATGGTAAACAATTTTCGAGTGCAAAATTTCAGAAATTTTGCGACGAGTTGAGTACCAAGTTATGTTATGCTTCTGTGGCCCATCTCCAAAGCAATGGGGCAGTCGAACGTGCGAACGACCAAATAATGCGAGGAATTAAAACCTGAGTCTTCGACTAGCTCGTCAAGCGCTCGGGGGCTTGGGTACAAGAATTACCCTCCGTATTATGGGCAATTCGTACGACTACTAGTTGGGCTACAGGTGAAACACCCTTTTTTCTGGTCTTCAGAGCTGAAGCCATGCTTCCTTCGGAACTAAAGACATGGTCAACACGAGTCGAAACTTTCAATGACTCCAACTAGGAACAACTTCGAGCGGATGACATTAACCTACTCGAGGAAAGGAGAAACCAGACCTTAATCCGTTCAGCAGTCTACCAACAAGCCCTGCGTAGATACTACGATCGTAAGGTCCAACATCGCAGCCTTGCTGTAGGTGACTTGGTATTGAGACTCTGCCAATCAAAGTCTAATCGGAACAAACTTTCTCCCAAGTGGGAAGGTCCTTACACAGTGGTCGAAGTTACCAGGCTAGGGTCAGTACGATTGGCAATGGAAGACGGCCAGGTGCTCTCGAATTCTTGGAACATCGACCAGTTACGCAAGTTTTATGTGTAACCAACCATTCGGACAATAAAGACTCAGGTTCTTTCTACCTCTATTGTCTTACTTTTGAGTAGTGCTTTCATAATCTTTCGACTACATTCCAAACACCCAGTTTTCTTTACACTGGTCGAAAGGCAGGTAACATCACCTAGTAGAAGCCTCTCCTCTCTGCACGTGGTTCTGTCCACTAGAAGGAGCTTCCTAGTGTCGACTCGTTACTCACTTTTGCCGTCAATACAAAGAGCTTGGGTTCTATTTGGTCGAAATATTTTTAAAGCCAGCTCTTTTCACCTTAGTTTATTTCTTCAGTTATTTTGAAAAATACTCTAAGCAGAGTGCACTTTCTTAGATTTATTCAACCGTCTTTGGTGTACTCGTTCCGTCTCAACTGGTCGGAGGAAGAAACACATCTAGTCGAAGTCTTTCCTCTCTGCACGTGGTCGTGCCCACTAGAAGGAACTTCCTAGCATTGTTCAGTTTCCTACTTTTGCTACCAGAACAGACTTATCGAATCCACCAAGGAAGGGCGAACGAATATTTTAAAGTCCTCTAAACGTTTGCTTAACTCAAGTTGCCGTTCTCGATTTGATTAAACTGGTCGGAGATGGTAGCATCACCTAGTCAAAGCCTTTCCTCTCTGCACGTGGTCCTGCCCACTAGAAGGAACTTTCTAGTGTCGATCCGTTCCCACTTTTTCGACCAGTGCATGACAATCGTGACCAAAAACTACAAGTTAACCAAATCTCTCTGTTTTCAGAAACCCTTTTTAACACTATTTACTTAGTTTGTCTAAACAAACTAAACAAATGGTCGGGGGCTAGGATAAAGTTATTAATTTGACTTCAATTCTTAGTCTTTCTTTCGTTAATTATCTTTTGAGTTACTAACTACTCGACAAGATGGTTTGCAGGAAACAAGATGGATTATATAATACATCAACAAAAGCTTGTTTTTCACAGGTTTTTTACAAACTACTCTGAAGAGGGAGAGCCCAATCGCATCTCCTCCGAGACCTTCCTGCCAACTGGTTGTATGTCTTTTATCAGACGACTTGCTTCTGCCTTAGGGTAGTCGAAGTCGACTTCGATTGGTTGTACATTAAGACTAGGGTCATGAGCTTTAAGTTTTGCTAATGCATAACTTACTGCACCTTCGACCGCCTCCTTGATTGACTCAGCTTGGTTGGCCTTCAGAGTGGTCACCTGTTCTTGCAAAGTCCCGACTTGTTCCCCAATAGTACTTATGTGAGCAGCTATCGTATCACCTTGAGGAGTTTTTCCCTCACTACATAGCTCACCAAGTATATTGTTCAGAAGCATGATGTTGCCTTGAAGATTAATCTTCATCGACTTTATCTCCTGTTGGTTACGAGTCGAAGCCTTGCGGAGTTGTTTATTTTCGACCACTTGCTTTGAAAAGAATAAGACTGGTCAAGCAAAAATAAACTCCTAGAGGAGGAAAAAACAAAATGATCACAGGTAAAAGAATTCCTTACCTACTAGTCGAGAATCTAACTTCTTGATTTCTTCATTATGGGAAGCAATGGTCTCAGCATGCCGCTTCTCCCATAATTTGATGTCCTTTGCATTTTCCTTGGCAATGCAGACAGTCTCATTAAGGATCATGGTTTTTTTTCCTGATCCCTAGTTTCGAGCCTTCCCAGTTCGAGCTCAAGTTCTAAAAAAGAAATGGGAGTTAGAAAAGGAAAAGAACTTGTAAAAGACTAGAGGTAAAGAATTGCTTACCTGCTCGTCGAGATCTCAGCCTCTCGATTTCTTGATCTTTATCTTTGGCGATACGAGAAATCTCGTGCACGACCAAGGTTTTATCTTTAACTTCAATTTGAAGCCTTCTCATTTCGTCCTCTTTTTCTGAAAAGAAGAAAGAGTTAAAAGGTAAAGATCAACGACATAAGTAGTCTTAAGTTCAAGACTTCATCGCTTATCTCTCCTGTAATTTTTCGATTCTTGAGTTACCCTCCTGAAGCTTCTTCAAGAGGTCTTCTTTTCTTCCTTAGCTTTCTCGACTCCTCTTTTTTAATCGGCGAGTCGGCCAGTGGTCTTTTTAAGCTATTTAACTTTGTAAAGGTTAAAGGTAGACATGAGCACTATCTAACTAGTCGTAAGTTTTTCTACGACTAGAACCTAGTCGTGAGTTTTTCCACGACAAACCTCACAAGCACTGTATAAATAGTCAAACCCTAAAACGACTACGAATAACAGTGACTTACCACCTCTCTGCCTATTCGCAGAGTTCCGCTTTTTCCTGTCGTAGCTCTATAAGTTGTCGGTGATATTCACCAACAATGGCAATTTGTTCCAGAGCTTTCTGCAAAAAGAAAGACGGTAAGAAGCAAGGGAAGGCCACACATATAAGTATCCTTAAATACTTACATTCATGGTCATCCGAGCAAACATCGAAAAAACCATCTCTGGACTCTTCAGCTTGTCTATCTTCGCGACTTGGTCCCACCAAACCTTTTCGAGACGCTCGTTGTCGAAAGTTTCCCCTCTGTTTGGAATATCTTTGGATACCGGGAGCAACGTCTGCAACGATTCTCTTCCCGGTACGGTGGTCAGGTAGATCACCACCTTCACGAGAGGCTTCTATAGTTTCCTCTGCTGTCTCCACGACCACCTCACTGGTCGTAGCTACTACCTCAGCGGTCGTAGCTACTACCTTCGTGGTTGTGGTAATCACTTCAGGAGCCACGACTTTCTCCACCACCCGGGCTGTGGATGATCCTTCGACCACTTCCGCAATCATCTCTCCATCCGCTAGAAAGGTGGCAATGGGCTTCTCAACAGAAGCATCCTCGGGGGCTGAAGGAGTCGGGCTAAAATCAACAAAAGGAAAGCAAGTCAGGTTGTGAAAAGCGAAAGGTAACAGTTGTTCTTACACTTAAGTTTGTTTCATATACCTCTGCACCCTGGACCTAACCAGGAACTTAGGAGTCATCTTCCCAACGGAAGATTTTTTCGACTTCTTTTCTACGACCACGTCTGGTCGGAGTTTAAGTTGAAGAATGGGCTCGGCCACGACCACGTCTGGTCGTGGATCTTGAACAGGAACCATCTCTCTGGTCTCCTGACTTTCCGGATGGTCGAGATCAGTCTTGACCACTCCAAGAGCAGCGCTACCCTCAACCGTAGGCTCTGCTGGATCAGCATTGTCCTTCACAAAAGACATAAAGTCTTTCCAGTTCTCCTTTTCTAGTTGCTTGACAAAACTAGGAGAGGCAGAAACTGCGAAAGTTTTCTTGTCATAATAAAAGGGTACCTTGGCCTTGCGGGCTTTGCGCTTAAGAGGTTCAACTGCTTCAACCTCCTCAGCTTCAGCTGCTTCAACCTCGGCTTCTGCTGCAGCCATGTCTGCCGCAGACTTTGCAGAGGATCTGGTCAAAATAAAAGAACTCGAGCTTGCTCCTCCCTTGTCGGCGACTTTTGCAAGTCGACGCTTCTTAGTCGGAGGAGCTGGGCCTTTGTCCGTTGTCATCCCTACACCGATGGTTATCAGTTCGACCTCTTCGTCGTCCCGGTGGTTTTCCATACCTACTTTCAGTAAGAAAAAAGTAAAAAGAAGAATTATCGACCGGTCAGAAGATTTTCTCGACCGATATCCAGTCGTAAGTTTTTCTACGATATTTCCTCGATCGTAAGATTTTTCCACGATCACTATCCAGTCGTAAGTTTTTCTACGACATTTCCTTGATCGTAAGATTTTCTACGATCACTTCCTAGTCGTAAGTTCTTTCAACGACTATGAAGTCCTAAGGATAAAATCAACTCTTGATTACCTTTAGGCGAACCATCTTTTCCTCTACGGATAAAACCGCAAGGATTCGAGGAGCCGCCACTCTGAGTGACAGAGATTTCTCACAAACAAGTTTGACTCGAACATCAATCTCTGCCTGTGGAAGATCTGTGCAAACAGATAAAGACATTCATTAGACAACTTTGAGAAAGACCAAATCGAGAACTAAGTCGAAGATTCTCTTACCCGTCTTGTAGTCCCTGGTCGGATCTTTTGGCCCCGTATACCTCCACGTAAGAGGTCCTCGTTTCTTTAAAGGGCTAATTCGACGTGTGATGAAATCCTTCACCACATGCCATCCGGTCAGTCCCTCATCTTTCAAGTCCTTGATGGCCTGAATATAGGGAGCAATCCGACCGATATCTCTGGGAGTCGAATCCCAGGAAGAATTCTTTTCGGCAGCCTTCCTCGCGAAAGAAAGGCTGTCATCTTGAGTGATTTTTCAGTAAAACCACCTCTTCCTCCATCCCGGCCACGAAGACCGAGTAAACATCTGAATATACTCCATCGACTTCCCGTCATGGAGCTTCAGACCACAACTCCTAGTAATCCCAGTTTGTCGAGCCATTCCATAGAAATATTGAAAGAGCTCGAGGTCCGCTGGAATTCCCAGGTATGCCTCACACAGATACACGAATAAACTTAGCATAGTGATGGAATTAGGACCAAGGTTCACTAATTCCACCCCAAAGTGCTCGAGTATGAGTGTGAGAAAGGGGTGAGCAGGCAATCGAAGGCCACACTCGCAATATGCCTGGAAGACGGGGATTTGCCCAATCTCCCCCGACGGCTAATGTTGTCCAACCGCCGCAATCCATTTTACAAGAACTTTCTCTGGAATCTTCCGGCCGACTAAGGCTTGAATCTTCGCGATCCATCTCCGACTCGCCCACTCGTAAACAGTCCCTACCATCTCTCGAAAGGGAGGTTTTGGATTAAGGAAGATCTTAGGAGAAGGCACGATTGGGTTGACAGCGGAGAAGGCAAGAACTCGATGAACAGCGGGAGCGATTTGGGGAAAAGTAGGAACCCAAGCCTCACCCCCGGTAGGTATTTATAACCGTATACCTGGGGTGAAGGCGTGGCAATCCAAAGGTTACCACCGCTTCGGGAACCGCTCCAACGGACAGACCTGTGAGAGTCGATTGCGATTCTCTAGCTTGTCTGTTCAAGAAAATCAGGTTTGTTTTTACACCTCAAGCAAAATTACTTTCTTGGTCAGATCTTTTTGACCAAATGAAATATCAATCGGAAAGGATTTTCTTCCGATCACCATACTACGACCACTTCGTGATCGTAGGAGTTCTCTACGGCTATTTGATAGTCGTAAGCAACCTTCTTGACCAAGCATATTTCTGGTCAAAGTAGTAACAAATGTCGAAGAGTTTTTCCTTCGACCACCTTCCTACGACCCTCTCGTGGCCGTAAGACCATCTACGACTCCTTCACCAAGTAAGTTACTTTCACTTGAAGCTGGGTGGCTAGATGACGAGAATCTAATAATCCTCATTTTATCTTTTATCCATAATTCTTATTATGAGTAAATATGATGTCATGTGGTCCCTGGGTATACCCCTTAAATTTACAAGGGAGAAGCCTACCAGGTGGTCGTAAGTTCTTCTACGACCACCCCCATAGTTGTAAGTCTTGCTACGACTACCCTATAGTCGTAAGTTCTTCTACGATCACTATCTAGTCGTAAGTTATTTCACGACTGCCCCATAGTCGTAAGCTCTTCTGCGACCAGGTCAGCTACGACCACCTTATGATCAATAAAACCTACAGGCGAGTGGGTCCAATTGATTAAGGAATCCAAACAGTCAACACACGCTGTTATTATGCGAAATAATAACACGTAATACCCCGTTATCTCTGACAAGTAACTGCCAAGCGACGTGAAGGAGTTACCATTTCGATGATTACTGCAAACGTGCGCTCGTTACTGGATTCGATGAGGCGCCTCTTCATAGGAGAAAACGTCTATTTTTTCATGACTATATAAAGCCAGCAATCAGAGAGGGAAAGGGCGATCGGAGGAGACAACAAGCAATCAGGAAGACAGTCAGATACTATCTTCTGTAATAGCCTTAGTGATCCGGGGGAGAAGTGCCCGATCTTCACGACGTAGGATTGAAGATAACTTTGGATCCGTGCAACCTAACGAACCGATGGCGCCAACCATCGCAAAACAAAGAACTCGCGACAAAAGAATTCGCCCAACCACACGCCAGGATCCCGCTTCACCCGATCACACCAAGTAGACATGTCATTGCTCTCCTCGCAAAACACAAGGATTCACAAGAACGACGGAACGGCACAACAGATTGGAACTCCCAATTCTAGTGGGGGCAAATATTGCTCAAACCCTAGAATCAAGAATATATTGATATCTGTATAAAAATTGTCATTCCTCGATTCTGATTGTTCGGGTGCACAAGATGAATCCGATTGCTCCTTCCGCGGCTGAACTCCGAATATAAGCAATGATATATGTATTCCTTCAGGGCCTTCGAAGCGCATCTTTACTTTAGGCTTGTACAGATCATATATACGACTGCATATAATTATATAAAATAGTAGTAGCTCTGTGTCTCTAAGTATGATAATTAAAGACCGAATTAAATTAGAGTTCACCTGGTAGTATTTAATGCGGCTCAATAATTCTTTCCAGTCAAATAATATATTTAACTGAAAAGTACTAAATGTGTCTGTATCTGTATCACTTAGTCTTTTCTTCCGATTGTACGAAACACACTCAATACCATACACACACAGGAGTAGGGTTGTTATTCTCTCCGGAGAAGGCCTGAACCTGTATAAAAATACCTGTGTCAATCTCTCTGCGTGATTCCATTCTAGGAGACCCCCCGAATCAAACAATCTTTACATAAGATCGGTTCTAAAACACCGACAAAGAGTATAGACTAAAGTGCTGTGATGGCCAAGGTTAATCCTTATGTAACTAGCCTTCTGAGAGCCATATTCACACAATTAAATCTGCGCTATATGCTGATGTTGTTTGTATTCAATTTGTGCATGATGAGCATTCTATTCCATTTAGATGGCTTAAAGGTTTTTTGTAATCTTATGTCATTTAACTGGTTATGGAATTTTGCTTTATTTATAATTATTAATGCTGGGATTTTTTTCTGATTGTTTGCTAAAACTGCACTTTGAATTATAAACATGTTTTGGAAGTTACAGCAACAGTTATACACCATATTTATGCTTAGTCTGGCTTGTACCTTATCCAAAAGGGGTTGGAACTGAATCTTCCCTAGCTTGCGGCGGGATAGTGGGAGGCCAAGATAGTTGCACGGCAGCTACAAACGATTGGCCGTAAAGTTTTCCAAAATGTTATCTAGATAGAGCGACTGGCATCGGATTGGTATGACATCACTTTTGGAGATATTTATGATTAGCCCTGTTATCTCTCCAAAAATCCGTAAAATCTCTTTCAGACTATCGATGTCTTCCTTGGTTGGCTACAGAAAAATCATTGCATCATCAGCGTACAAAGACAGTCTTGCTTTCACTGATCTTCCATCGAGTGGCGTTAGCCATCCATGCTCATCCACCCTTTCCATAATACAGTGCAGGGCGTCAATTGCCAGGATAAATAAGTAAGGTGACAGACAGTCCTCCTGCCACACCCCACACTGGTGCCTTAGGTTAGGTCTGTGGATGCCATTTAGCACGATCTTCGAAGTTGAGGTGCCAAGTAGCATCTCAATCCACGCCCTCCATCGGCTGCCAAAACCCCTGGGATGCAGCATGTCTAACATATAAGGCCAAGAGACGGAGCCAAAAGCCTTTGCAATATCCAATTTTAACAAGAACATAGGAGTCTTGGACCAATGGAAGCTCCTGGCAATATTTTGCATGTAAAGGAAGTTATCTTGAATAGTCCGCTTTTTTATGAACGCACTTTGACTAGCGGAGACTAGAGCATCCATGTATTTCGAGAGCCTGATGGAGAGCATCTTCGATAGAATCTTAACAATGCTGTGAATCAGGCTAATTGGCCTGAATTCAGAGATCTCGATTGCCAAGTCCTTTTTTGGAAGGAGTATTATATTGGCCGTATTTATTTTCCTGAAGTGTAAGCCATTCAGAGAGTACACTTTCTGAAACACAGATAGAACGGTCTCTTTTATTGTTTTCCAGCTTGCTTTGAAAAAATAGCCTGTGTACCCATCCGGGCCCGGGGCTTTATCAATCGGCATTTCATTAATTGCTGCCTTGATTTCCTGTTCAGTGAAGGGGCGATCCAAGTCAGTAGAGGCATTGGCCGATAATTCTTTTAGGCCCAGAAGGTCCCAGCGGAAGGTATGCGTCGCTGGTTTTGCAGTGCCTAGGATCTCGGTGTAATGCTTGGCCAAGGCCTCCTCCTTCTGCGAGTGCGATATGGAAGTGTTACCCTGATGCCTCAAAGAGTGGATTAGCTTCTTCCTTCTTCTGGTGTTTGCTTTTAAATGGAAGAATTTTGAGTTTGCGTCTCCTACTTGCAGCCAAGTCAGCCTAGACCGCTATTTCCATTTCATCCTTTGTATGGCCGCTAGTCCCAGGATTCTAAGCTTTAGCTCTTTGTGTAGATCATGCTCTTCCTGAGAGAGCCGACGTTGTTCTTGTGCTTTGTCGAGTCTGTGAGAACCCGGGGTATTTAACTTGTAATACTTAACCATTAAGATGATTCAAGCATTACAAATCAAATATCTCGACTCTCGGCGTATATGTACTTCCCAGAATTGCAGTACACATACCCCATACAAAAATTAAGCATCAATTCCATTCAACACATAGAACCGAAGTACAATTAAGCAATTCAAAAGACATACAATATAGAGTTATTACAAAAGGGGCCGACCGGCCAAATAACAATTAAAGAGTTAAATAAGTAGCGAAAGCAAACAACCATAAGATGGCGATAAACAAAAGCCAATTAGTGTATCTTTAACCCACAAGGCAACCAACCGGGCCACCAATCTAGTTGTCAAACCCGCTGCACATCTCATAAAAGTGGATCCCTTGGGGATCAGCTTCCTCCTCTGCAACAATTTAGTTAAGCAAAGCAAATGAGTACAAAAATATACTCGCAAGACTTACGTGTAGGGTAACAGGCCTATATATAGCTACATGCAAGCTTATTTAAGTGGAGGAGGCTCTAGACTCATTTTCAGCATAAAGCAAGTTTTCATTTGCAATAATATAATAGATTTAAAGCAATTTTACAATATGTTTTTATTTGATAAAAACAGCGAGATAACAAGTAACAATAATAACAAGACATCCTAGAAGTGGCTAACCCAATAGCCACCACAACAATAGCATGAATTCCCCATTCATACCACCCACATCAAGTTTTAATTAAATTTTATAGTCTAACTCTTGCAAAACCTAACCAAGCGTGTCCATAACCTAGGACGAGGCTATTCAAATAGATTGAACCCTGCAGGGGTGTACAACTTTACCCACATGTCAGACCGCCTTTTTTCCATGCAATGAAGCACACTTCCTTAGGTATGCTTAAGACGCAGCTAAGTCCTACGAGACGCTTTCCAATATTGTGCATTAACTATGAGTCGCCCGTATGGGAATGGAAACCCCCATACGTTATGACGGAGTCAACGGCAGAGAGAGAACTTACCGTTGCTCCTCGGGGTAGGGAACTTGGACTTAATACCAAACCCATCCCGTCATGCCCAACACACATATGGGATAAAATCCTCTTTCAACACAACACAACCTCCTGCGACTCGGAGTTAATACACGCCAAAGTACTAGATCAAGAGAGGTCCCATATCCCCCTCATGTGGTTGCACGCAAAAATGCCTGGATAGTGTGACACAAGATGTTTGGTCTTTGTTGACCCGGGCACCATTCCAATCACACCATAAGATCAAACCATCAACCATTGTGCCTAAGTCTCAAACATTTTATTTTCAGTTTCAGTTTTTGAATTTATAAAGTAACAAAGCACAAAGTGCTGAGCATAATGATAATAATAATTTTGTGTGATCAAGGTTATCGACTAAGTCGATAACCGCCCAATTCTACCGATAGCTAAGCATTTCTAAGCATGACATCGTAAAGACAATAAAAGAGCATAATTCAACCACCGGGCTCTAATTCACTGACGAGATTAATACCTTATGTTTAGTGGCAGGGGATGAACAATTTAAAGGCAACCATGCAATAGGAATAACTATCTCTAATCAGGAAAATAAACTTTGACACAAAAGCATGCATACATACAATTTGTAAACAAAGTATTAGACTTGAAAGTAATGGGACATTTATGATCAAACTGCTTGCCTTGCTGGGGATAACCTTCTTGCTGCAGAGGGTCACTCGCGCAATCAATAATTTCGTTAGAACCTAGCGAAAGAATCGAAAGCACAATAAGAAACGAATAAAACTGAAAAGACCCAAAAATTCAAAGTCATCCAAAAATCATTAAAAATTCACAGAAGGTAGAGCATGATTTTAGGTGAATTTAGCAACAAGAATTAATTGATTTGGATATTCTATGCAAAAGTCATGACAGTTTGAAAGTCAGTTTTCCAGAAAATCCAAATAAATTGCAACCGGTTACTGTTCACCCAAATTAATTATTTTGTTGAAAATTTCTAGAGGTGTGGTGTACTTGAAATTTTTATGGTAGGCAGAGCTCTACATGAGATGAACAATGGAATTTGATTCACCTCATTTGGAGCTAAGATGAATTTTCTATGATTTTTCAAAGTTATGAAAGTAGTACACAAGTTATATGTAAAATAAGATTTTCAGTAATAGTATCATGCCCACAACCTATTCTACAATAAACTACACTAACAGAGGATTCCAACAAAGTTGAGTTTACTCTTTTTGGAGTTACAGAGAAATACTTATGCATTTTTGAAGTTAAAGCAATTCTTAGTGCAACAATAATACTAAACCTAAAGAAATTTTGCCAAAAGTGTTTTATGTAACAGTAACATGATTCAACCCATTTTTATATTAAAGTACATTTAAAAATGAAACTAACAAAATTTGAACCATCAATTTTGGAGCTAGAATGAATTACTTATGCAATTTTGAAGTTTAACCAATTTTCAGTTCACAAATAAAGCATTTCGGAAATTATATAAACATAACATACTTTTTATACTCACCCTAAACTAGCCACGATCACTGAACAATGGGGCCTAATGAATAGTGCCATTTTCTATTTAACCCATGGATTAATCGGACTGATAGGTGGGGTCCGCTTGCCATAGACTCATACTCGTGAACTGGGTTCACCGGTGTATGAGTCTAGTGCACAGCACACTTAAGTGGCTCGGGCCCACCTGTCATTCACAGCTAGACATCGTTTAACGCAGCTAAGCACTGGAATTTCCGACAAAGCTCGAGATTTAAAGCTATTGATCAGCAATTAACGCTAATGATAGAGCTACGATGGTCGTCCGAAGGCGTGCCACGCAGCAGCCATGTATGAACTTCCTGGCGACTTCGGCGAACCGAGGCACTGGCGGCGCGCGAGTGAATGGTCAAAATGGAAAGCCCACAACCTTGCGCACCCGACGGCACCAGCGGTGAGACCGAAGGTGGTCCTACACGGCGGCGCGGCGTGCTAAGGCGGCGGTGGTGCTATGGGAACAAGGCACAACGTGGAAAAGAGACGCCCGTGGCAAAATAGCACACGCACGGGCAACAGGGGGGTTCCAGAGACTCACCACGATGACCCGGAGGTGGGGAGGCTGTCGGAGTTGAGCTGGCAACGAAGAACAGCGGCGGCGGCGATGGTGCTACCGAGGGGAGCTCAACATGAGGACAGAGGGAGTGAATGGGTGATGGAGGATGCATCAGAGGTGCCTCGAGATGGTGTATGAGAGTGGAATTTGACAGGGGCTCACTGTGCCGTCGTCGGAGAAGAAAAGGGCTCCGGCGGCCAGAAATGGGGAAAAGTTCGATTCCGATGATTCCTGCGATCGAAAGCTAAAATTGGTTTAGGGGAAATCTTCCTTAGGCTAAAAGGCACACGGTGACGCACTTAAGCACGAAAGACACTCACCGGGAGCGAAGATGGCATGGCAACAAGTTGGGTACACGACCGGGCGCGCCCGGAGAAGAAAGGGCTCCTCATGTTCCAGGGCCTGCACACAAGAACAGTGCTCAAACCGGCGCACAAGGGAGCGGTGAAGGAAGAGGAAGAAAGGGGAACCACGCAGAGGAAACTCACCCAGGAGAGTAGCTCGAGCAAGCGCCTCCCTCCTCAGCCACCGAGAGGAGGAATGGCTTCCAACGGGCGAAAGAGAGGGTATTATCCCCGGTTTGCAGACGGAGTGGAGGCGGTGTGAACCGGCGAAGCCCCAGGAGTGGTCAGGACGGGCGGTGGATTCACGGCGTGCCTGCGCGTTGACGGAGGCGGCAGAGCGGGGCGGAGACGTGGCGAGCGAGTCCTGCGCGAGTGCCAGCGCGAGGTTGACGATGCAACTGACCGGTGGGTCCGCGGCATCAGAGACTCGGCAGCGCGCGAGAGTTTGAGCGAAAGGGGTCAGCGCGGGCCGTTGGATCGAGATCCAACGGTCGACAACGTGCGAGAGATCTTTAAACCTGACCGAAGCGGTAAGCGATCAGGGCCATCGATGCACGATCAGACGGCTCATAAATGACGCGGTCAGATGGTTAGGTCGAGCCAAGTCGGCTCGGGTCGGAGTCTGACTCGGGTCTGTGTCTGAGGAACAGTGATTTCTGATTTTGTTTTAAAAGGCTGAGAGGATGGGGGATTTTTAGAGGTAGGTCCGAAGCTCCAAAAATTCTAAAATTTTTATGGAAGCTTGCTGGATCAGAGGACAAGCTTGAATAATTTTTCTAGGAATTTTCATGCACTGTATTGCTCTCTAGAAAATCCACAAGCTGCTGGTCTAGGGTTTTGACTAGAATTCAAACTGGTTTGACTAGCTCTTTTGAAATAGCAAATAAAATCTAAAAATTATGAGATTTTTCAGAGAGGTTACTAGGATGATCTAGATGATAGGAAAAATACTTCCAGAGGATGATCATAAGATTTGCTTAAAGGGTTTTCAAAGATTATGCTTCCATCAAATGAAACATTGACCTTTGAAAATAGGAAACACTAGGGGAAAATTTCTAGAAAATTTCAAATGACATCATGAGGCATCAAAAGTTTTAATTTATCCTCATTTTATTACATTTAAAACACACACCATTGTTTTGGATGTTACAGAGTCTAAGGACCACCTCCAGAGCCAAGTGCATCTAAGTTTTATAGTCACCAATTTGGGATTTACTCCAAGTCCTAAGGGCCCTTGCAGTTTTTTGCATTTTAGTTAGCAGCCTCTTTATCAGGTCCGGCTCCTATACTAGCTGGGACCAAGCCTCCTGGACCACTTCACTGTATCCCATCATGAGTGGCCAAAAATTTTCGAAGGTAAATCTTCTGGGAACTCTAATCCGATCAAGGCCGGAGATTAGCAGGGTACAGTGATCAGAAATAGAGGAAGAAAGCGAGCTTAAGAGAAAATCCAGGTATGCTAAGTCCCATTGCAGGTTATACAAGGCTTTGTCAATCCACTCTAGAGTAGGATTGCGTTGGCCATTGGACCAGGTGAACCTGCGATCAATCTCTTTCAACTCACAATGGTTAATTGCCGCTCTAAACTCTCCCATTCGCCTTCGATTCAGGTTTAGGTTGTTCTTATCAGAGGCCTGATAGATAAGATTGAAATCTCCAATTATGAGCCATGGCCCATCAATGCCGCTATGAATGTGTTTTATCTCCTCCAGGAAAGCTTGTTTATGCTGGTCGTTATGCGGACCGTAAACGACGGTTAGGGGCCAGGAATGATCGCCATCTTGTGGGTTTACCTTCAGCGTGATGGACCTGTTTAGCATGAGTGGGCTGTCCATTTGCATCAAGGATTAGTCCCAACAAATCATTATACCTCCCCTAGTTTCGTCGGCTGGTTTGTATACCATGCCTTGAAGCTTATCACCTGTAATCTCAGTTACAAGACTCGGAACGACCACTGCCAACTTTATTTCTTGCAAACAAAGAATAGAGCACAAAGTATCAGTCACCAACTCCCGAACAGTCCGTCTGCGTGCCGGAGCGTTTGAACATCTCAAGAAGGAAAACTCTGACCCAGTGCTTAGTGCGAGGCCAGCCATGGCTTTTTACCCTCTCCTCCTTTTTGCAGCCATCATGCTTGCTGCGGGGAAACTTGGAGCTGGCTTGTGCAGCCAATACGAGAGGGACGCTCTGCTCCGCCTCAAGAAGAGCTCCCGCTTCGACCATGCACTTTCGAATCCCTCTTCCTGGCAGGCGAGCTCCGGCTCCGACTGCTGCACCTGGCAAGGAATTACATGCGCCGACGCCGACGCCGACGCCGACGTGTTGGTTGTTGGCCTCGACCTCGCAGATCTCTCCATCTCCGGTAACCTCAGCAGCAGCTCCTCCGACCTCTTTAGCCTCACGTCGCTTCGCTTCCTCAGCCTCGCCAATAATGACTTTCTGGGAAGTCGGCTACCAAGCGATGGCTTTGAGCGGCTCAACAGCCTCAGGCACCTCAACCACTCCTTCCTCCTGCGGCTTTGTCGGCCAAGTGCCCGTTGGCATTGCCCGCCTCCCCAATTTGGAGACCCTACATCTCTCCGGTGCCTTCACATTGGACCCTGCAGTCCAGGACAGAGTAATTCCATCTCTTGAGCTCGGAAATCTTGCAACCTTCGTCGCCAACCTGAGCAGCCTCCAAAGGCTATATATATCTTGATTATGCCAACATTTCTCTTCCCAATGCGGTGGCCGATGCCAGCGCCAGTTCTTCCAGTCTCCAAGAGCTGAGCTGAGCTTGTATCAATTAACCGGGCCTATCGATAATTCCCTCGCAAAGTTACGGTCGCTCTCAAAGCTGATCCTTGATGACATGACAATACGTTTACCCATCCTGTTGCTGTTCTGGAATCCTTGGCCGAGTTCGACTTCTTCCTTGCTGGTTCTAAGCCTCCGTCGCTCTGGGCTGATGGGAATCTTTCCTACAGGCGGCGAAGCGCGTGCGGAGGACTTTTTCGTACGGATCAAAGGGGGAAGCCAACATTTCTTGCGCCTATGGAGAGAGATATCAATTAACCTTAGATCTTAAATACTGAAGGGATACTTTAGTCAGACATCTTTTAGTTGAACTAAAAGGGTGAAACCATACGCAATGTTTCCAAGACATATAAATAGACATCATTCGATAAACCCACGACAAAGCGTGAACGTACTATCCTTAGATAATCGTGGGTCATATAGAAAAACTAACTATGCATAAACTAAGGGAGGGACCGGTCGAAAAACCTATCCATGTCCTTTTATACAAAGACCGGCCGGGATGCATGTGTCAAACGATTAATTGGCTAAATAATGTGTGATGCGAGTGATATATTCTCCTATTGATTAAACAAAGACCGGGATGCATGTGTCACGATCCTTGTCCTGCCTTTTGACTCGGCCTCCGACTACTGGAGTGGAGTGCATGGTGTATCGGCTCTCTCTCTCTCTCATATGCGTAGACGTGAGACGCGTGCGTGCTCTGATTTTCTTCTTCGATTCCTTGGCTATTTTTTTTCTTCTCTTTTCCAGAGAAGCGTGTCCTGGACTCATTTTTAGCAAATTGGGAGAAGTGGAATCAAAGCTGGGAATAGCAATAGATTGGGAAGAAGCATGGACGGTGAAAATCAGAGAAAGGGCAATTGGGGAAGGGGATGGAGCCTTTTATTCTGTGTTTGATCGATACCTTCTGCGCCGCCGCCGTTTGCTTCTTGTACTGCTCACGACATACCCCAATACCAGTCCGGGACAATATGTTCAACTCCTACACGTCGTGTACATTGCAACTTGGTTTCCCTATACCATGTATTGGTACATAGCAGTCAATGTCATTCATGACGGTGTATTCCAAAATTTATCCGGTCCGTTCATCAACCAGCTACCTAGCATTCTAAATACACACATTTTTTTTTAAAAAAAAAGTAATCTGAGAACATGGTATGGACATGCTCATCCCCAAAATGGTTTGATCACATACACCTATTGCTATACTCCCCAGCAAAGTAACCATGCGGTCTCGGTCCCTTGATCAGTGAATGGATGCATCTGCGTTCGCATTAGCATGCTGCATACGTGTCTAGAAGGGAGTCTGGCATAGCGGGCATGTTGATTTGTTTGATGTTGAGAACCACTTGTAGAGGCAGGCACCGTGAAACTTGTGCCTGCACGTCTTGCACGCCAGCCGTGGAAGGCTGTGGTTGCTCGTGTGGAGAATGCTGTAACAGATTGGGCATTCCTCCACACCCTCAAACTCCTTGTCGAAATTTCTTTTCCAGGTGTGGATCGCCTCTGCTATCGCGCCATTCTGCAGAGACAAAAAAGAAAAGAAAAAAAAAGAGAAGCTTAGCTACATTCAGTTTATTTACACATATTATCAGTGTATTTGTCATTTCCAACATCAAACGCCTACGATTTATTTATTTAACCTTTTCATTTTGTTCTTGTGCAAGGAATTACCTGGTTGCGGACAAATGCCGTCAGGGAAAGCAACCATTTTCTGCACTTTACTTCACTGATACCCAAACTTCTTGTACATTCAACTTCGACGTGGCGCAGAGGGTAACAATTTGGAAGGCGTATAACAAGATCAATTCCTGTCTCCTCCTTCTTGTATGTAGCAATAATTTCATATGCCGATCGGTTCACACTAACTGAGAAATTATCATCAGCATACACAGAGTCCTTAACCTGTAATGTGGGATAAAATTATTTGCAAGGGCAAATATAAAGGCTCCAAGGATCAATTTGACTTGACTTAGTATAGCATTGGATCTGATTTCAGAAGCTGTACCCACTCAGCCATTACCACATAAGGCCAATAGATTCACATTACTGAATCCCAAATGATTATTAGTGCCTCTAATGCCGTTACATTGTTTTATGGCTTATAGATTATTCTTCTAAGCGCTGGCTAAAACATCTTACAAATCAAGGCTGAGGGCTGGCTAATACATCTTAGAAAGCAGGGAAGAGGGCTGACTAAAAAATTAACAAGCAGGGCTAATTTTCCACAACGAATGAAGTTAAAGCATATCTTGCCACAAAAAAAGCATGCTCGTACCTGAGAAAATTCGTCTAGTAGAAGAGGAGGACTGCACCATGCTCTAGTGAAGGACTCTATTGAGTATGACAATGAACGATCTCTCAAGCTAGTAAACCATGTGCGTACATAGGAAGGCAGTAGTCTAATCATCATCCCATACAATGACCCAGCAAGTGAGGCCATTTGCCAAGTCCCAACAGGCCAAAGAGATTCCACATATGGCAGCAGTGAACATGTAACTATGGCATTCTTGGAAGCTTTGGCAGCAGCTTCTGCTTCAGGCACGAGTTCAGCATCTTTTTTCTTCCCACTAGGTGCAGCGGTTCTTAATGGGATATGCTGGAAAATGCAATCCAATATGCACGTACTGATCTTATCTTGTATATATTGAAGTACTTTTTCCTTAATAGTGGATGATGATGGAAGTAACTGCAGGTGGGACAACAACAGTGCCCAGGCAATGAAGACGTCAACCTAGTGAGAGGAAACACCAACCATTAATTAACACATGAACAACAAAATATAGCTGCTGAATTTAAAACAACGTAAATACATTATACCCTATCTTGAGCTATCAGATCGGTTTTGAGAAGTTCAGAAGTAGGCAACTCAATTAAGGCCGAGAGTTCGTCTCTGAGATATAGGGTCTTCTCTGAATCTGGTATCAACTCGATACTTTGACCCATGTCAGATTGCTGAGTTGGAGAGCTATTTTCTCCCAGAGAACTCCCTTCGACTAATGAAAGTTGACAGAGGGGCTCAGACATAAGTAGTGAGTAAGCGGCAAACTGTAGATGAGATATTGGCTGTGAGGAGAAAAGAATTGAATATAGCCCACTGACTGAACCCTTGGTAAGTCCCCACAGTTCCATGGACTCCAGTGCAGATCTTTTATGCTGTGGTGAAGCATAAATGATGAATGATGCCACTAGTTCCCAAAAATGCAAAGAAGCAAGGCGACTTGAAGCCATGATGGATGAAGCCTCTTCACTACAAGATTTTGCAATTGCCTCTGAAGCACCAGAGGCCAAGAATAAACGGAGGATACTCTCCATCATCTTGTCATTACTCTCAGCATACTCACCTGATCTAATAAGCTGCAAACTTTGGAAATTTTCAGTTTCTTGGAGATCATTAAGATGGTTGAGGTGACACAATGTAACCAAAGAGGATTCAGCGAAGCTTAGTGTTAACTCATCTATGGTGCTAACCACTAATTTAAGCTTCTCCAAGGTATCTTCACTTGATTTCTGGTTTACTACAGCATCATTGACGCCATCCGTCATTTCTTCCACAAGCAAAATAGATGATTCAATCCACTTGCGTACTATTTGGAACACAAAACACCAATCATTTTCCTCAAGGTTTGTCCAGCAATAGCCAACCATAACCGCTGTCAGTTTCACTCCCAGTAGTTCGACTGTTTTTGACAGCGTAGTTTCACCAGACAACAGCGACGGAGCTGCGCTAGTATAGAGAATCTGGTACTTCCGAAACAGAGTCAGCAATAATGATATTTCTGCGTCGCTGATCTCTCGTTCAAACTTAACTACCAGTTTCCGGGCTCCTCCAGTTATCCTCAACGGGAAGCAAGACAAAACCACTTGCATCCAATCCTCAATATCTGACAAAGTAACAGATCATATTACATGACTGTAAAAGCGATATTATACTAGTATGATCTATAAGAATTCTAATGTAGCCTACCTTGTTGTACTACTTCCCTTGGGCTGGATGACAGACAAGAGATGGCTTCATCAAGCCAACTCAATATGCTTTTTCCCACCAAATCAGTTGAACAAGAAGCTTCATCCAATTTCAATTTTTCTGACAAGGGTTTGATGATTGTACTCATGACAAAGGGAAGAGTCCTTACACATTTTCTATTTACTGTTGAACCAATAAAAATATTGCCCAGTAGTTGTTCAAAAAATACAAGTGCATCAGATTCTCTCCAAATACAATCCTTGATGTTAGTAGTAAATAACAAAGCCACAAGAGCACGCAGAAAACGATCTTGAATTTTCTCAATCTCATTGTCAGAGAGATGCCAAGCATTGAACAGTGCCCACTGACTACTCGCATGCATAAGGGCCCCTTCTAGTAATGTGTCAAGCAATGAAGACACGGTGCTGACAAGATATGATTCTGTTTTCATGTACTGAACCAGAGAAGGCAAGAATGTGCTCAATGCACTTCCCCCTTTCCACTTCCAAGTGCAAAGAATCTCACCAGCGACCCATGCTCTAGAAAAGGGATAAATAGGTGAAGTAACATCAATTGATTGTGATGTGACACAATATGGATTTCCTGGAATACCATAAATCACTTCACTAAAGCCAAGGTTCAGAACAAGCTTGTCAACAAAAGCAACAAATTGGTGGTGTTTCAGTTCCTGCATCAAAGGAATTAACCATATATTAAGTGCAATTCCTTCTTCACAGAATAGTCTAATGACTACAACTCTCACAAACTTTGTGCATGTCTTCTGTCAAATATTACTGCCTAGTGGCATTTCACAAACAGTTGACAAAATAACATAGATCAAATAGAATGTAGGCCCTACTATTATATAACAGATTAAGCAACACCTTTAATTAATTGAAGAATTACACTGAAATTTAGAAAGACATGACATCATCTTAGAAACAGTTTCTTAAAGCTTGCCGTAATCAACTCAAAGAACACAGAGAGAGAGAGAGAGAGAATGCAATTCTAAATGCAAATTGAAGCATGTCTAGTGTGCACTAGTTTTAATAACTTCTCAAGGGAAAAAACAGAGACAAACATATGCTTACGGTTTCATCTGTAATAACTGGCTCAAATTGCATCTTCACTGATGCATGCCCATTTTGTAAAGATGGCTTTACCCAGAGCGGCCAAAATTCTCCCTCGGATAACAAAAGATCAAAAAAAGTTTGCAACTTTATGTGGTCAAGACAGATGAGATTCAGCATGTCCACCACCCACGCCGAACATAAGACAGCTGTCCTATCAATACATAAGTCTCTGGTCTGAAATACAGCATACCTGACAGACTGAGCTAAAATATTTGCCAACCTATTCAAAGTGCATGAATGAAGGTCCTTCCAAAAGGATTGACTTAAGCTTTGGCGAAAAGCATTTATACTTTTTGCAAGGTTAGCCTTTAAATGCATTCTCTCATCCAAATGATCATCTGAATTGTTGCACATAGATGCCCCAACATCAATATCTTCTTTATGACCTTTCAAATAATTTTCTTCACCAAGAGTTAAAGCCATGCTACATTCCCATTCAATGATAAACAGGGTGGCCAGAATACAAGGGAATAAAGAATCTTCCTCAAGTATCCTTAGGGCAAACAAGCTACCCTCGAGAACTTTAAAAGCAAACCAAGCCATCTCAAAGTTGGCTGACAAGGATTGTCCTTCTAGAAGCTTCAAGTGCTCAGGTTCAGCAGGCAACAACAGAGCATATGCAAACCTTGCCCATTCAAAAGTTGATGCGATGAGTACCGACGCCAAACACTTTAAAATGGATCCAAGCATTTTTCGAACAGTCTCAGCAGAAAGAAAACAAATTCGATCATCTTGATCCGAGCCACCAAGAGAAGCACTGCAATTTCACATACTATAAAATTTAGGTCAAACCCACATCAGCTACATATTACATGGACTATCACCACTATTGCAAACCTATTAAACTGAATTCTTAAAGCTTCGACTGTTGCCTAACCCAAATGAACTACAACATATTGGTTGTTAAGTCCACATGAGCCCACATGTGCACTTTCATCGTAAAATTTGAAGGATAAAAAAGGTGCGGAATGGAGCAAATACAAAGTTAGAAACGCATACCATACAAAATGGACATGAGAATCTGTAGCAGGCAAATCACAGAAGACAGAAACTGCAGCAGAATCCAATAGATCATGACGCCAATGTTCTGGGAGTGAACCATTTTTCTGCAAATTTGTCAACTTTCCCCCAGCAATTCTTTCTCTGACTTTTTGAAGTATAAGTGTCAGCAATTCAAATTGGTCATTAATGCGTGAGGCCTTATTATCAACAAAGCTCTTTTGTTTAGCTCTAGTATATTTGATGATCAAACACCACTGGTCAAAGAAGCACTCGTCTTGAATTAAAGAAAGCAATAAATCAATCTTTGAGTAACAGGTGCTATACTTTCCATCCAAGCACCAAGGGACAAAGTCACCATTGAACACCTCCAGATAAGGCTCGATATTTGATTTCTCATCACTTTTCTGAGAACTCTTCAAGAATATGGGGACAGGCTTGAATATTTCAACCAAAACTAAAAGAAGTTTAACAAGACTTGGAGTGTCCTACATCAAAGCAAAAATAAATAAATAAAAAATCTTGAATCAATTTCAATTGCTAAGTAAATTGCATGTCTGCACAGCAGATTTTGCTGCAGTCCATATCAATATTTGCATTACATATGTTGATGATGTTGGAATAAACTCTTGTCTATTCCAAAGGGCCTAAAGGCCAACATATACAAGTTACAAGTGCATGAAAATATACAAAGAACACCCTGTACAAGTCATATCTAACACCCCCCTCAAACTCGTGGTGGATCAACAATATTGAGTTTGGTGAGATAGAAGTTGTGCCGAGCTCTAATCTGTGTCTTGGTGAATAAATCCGCTAACTGAAGCTCCGAAGGCACATACTAAAGAGCAATAACTTGGTCCTGCACCTGCGATCTCATGAATGAAGCATCAACTCCAATATGCTTGGTGAGCTCATGCTTCACTGGATCTCGAGCAATGCTGATTGCACCCGTACCGTCTAATAGGAGAGGAGACGGTGCAGAAGTGGAAACACCGAAATCCTCAAGTAGCCACTGAAGCCAAGTGATCTCAGCTGTCAACGCCGCCATGGCTCGCAACTTAGCCTCATCACTCGAACAGGAAATGACACTCTGCTTCTTGGTCTTCCAGGCAATCAGAGAGGAGCCAAGGAAAACACAATAGGCAGAAAGAGACCGGCGATCAGAAGAATCGCTAGCCAAGTTTGCATCAGAGTACGCATGAAACTGCAAAGGGCTAGAACGAGGAAAGAAAAGGCGACGACTAATGGTCCCACGAAGATATCACATAACACAAAAAAGGTGTCTATAGTGGAGCTGAGTGAGAGCAGAAACGAACTGACTTAGAATGTGGATAGAGTGAGAAATGTTAGACCAAGTGATCCCGAGATAGACAAAGATCTCGACAAGATGGCGGTAGCGAGTGGAATCCTCAAGAGGCTCCCCATCAGTGGGCCGAAGGTGAACACTAAGCTCCATAGGAGCGTCCACCGTGCGCTGATCAGTGAGACAAGCACGAGCAAGGATATCCTGAATGTACTTCTCTTGAGAGAGGTAGTAGTCCTCGGGCGTAGAAGTGACCTCAACCCGAAGGAAGTAACGAATAGGACCCAGATCAGACATCAAGAATTGCTCACTGAGACGCTGCTTCACAAAATCAATATACTGAGAGTGATTCCCAGTAATGATCATATCATCCACATAGAGAAGGAGGAGCGTCCAACCCCAAGGAGAGGTGTGGACAAAGAGAGCATGGTCGTGATTACTGGCAGAGAAGCCGACAATAGTGACAACAGAGGAGAACCGGTCAAACAAAGCACGAGGGGCTTACTTGAGCCCATAAAGAGGGCGACAAAGGCGACAAACCATACCATCAGGGACAGAATACCCAGGGGTGGCTTCATGTATACCTCATCACGCGGCTCGTCATTGAAAAAGACATTCTTGACGTCCAGCTGAGGGATGGACCACTGTCGAACAAAGGCCACGACAAAGAGAGAGCGAATAGTGGTCATGTGGGCGACAGGAGCGAAGGTCTCACCATAGTCACGACCATGCTCCTGCTGAAAATCATGCGCCACAAGACGAGCCTTCTAGCGCTCAAGAGAACAATCCGAGTCGGTCTTGATCTTGTACACCTACTTGCACGTGATACGAGTGACATGCGCAAAGTAAGGGCGCAAGATCCCAAGTGCTAGTACGTTCCAAAGTAGCAATCTCCTCAGACATCGCGAGCTGCCACTCAGGGTGAACGGCAGTCTCACGATAGGTAGTAGGCGCAGAAAGGGCAACCGCTGCGAAACCGTAGCGCTTAGGAGGCTAGACAATGCGACGATCACAAAGATCGTATCTGTGAGGAGAAGGTGGAGTAGGACCTAGCAAGGATGGAGAAGAAGAACTGGGAACAGGGCCCAGCAAAGACAGATGCTCAACTGGAGAAGGAGTAGGCTGAGGGTGGCGAGAGTAGTGCAGGGGGAAAGGTGAAACCTCAACAAAAGAGCTAGAAGGAAACTTCGGAGGACAGGGAACAGGTGCAACCGCAGGACAGGGAAGCGAAGAAGGTGGAGGCGAAAACGAAACAGAAGTGGAAAACTGAGTGTCAGGAAAAGTCAGAAAGGGAATCAACTCAACAAGGGAATCTAAGCTGAAAGTAGAGGGACGAGGGTAGTAAGGTCGGGTCTCATCGAAGGTGATGTCCTGAGAGATCATCATCTGGCGAGCAATAGGGTCGCAGCAGCGTTAACCCTTATGCTCAAGATTGTAGCCAAGAAAAACACTCAAATGACTGAGCGGTCAGCTTGGTGCGCTCACGAGGTGGAAGAAGGACGAGACAGACACAACTGAAACAAAGAAATGGTGATCAGACTCGAGCGACCGGCCAGAGACGCCAACAGAGTAGGAACCTCAAGAGCGGTGCAAGGTAAGGTCATGTTGATAAGGAAAGCAGTAGTAGAAACAACCTCAGCCCAAAAGTAAGGTGGAATAGAAGAGGCAAGCATGAGAGCGCAAGCTGTCTCAAGCAAGTGATGATGCTTACTGCTTACGCTCAGAGACACCATTCTAAGCGTGAGCACCAGGACAAGAGTACTGGGGAAGAGTACCCTACTCAGCGAGAAAACAACGCAAAGCAGATAGGTACTCGCCAGCAGAATCAGGACGAAAAACACGAATGGTCGAATCAAACCGAGTGCGAACCATGGTGGCAAACCTTTGGTAAATAGAAAGAATCTAACTACGAGAGGACATGAAGTAGACCCAACTATGACGAGAATAATCATCAATAAAGATCACATAGTATCAATGACCCCCTTTCAAAACGAAAAGAGCCAGACCCCAAACGTTGGAGTGAACAAGATCAAAAGGACGAGCCGAGACAGAATCACTAGAGGGATAGGGGAGCTGCAGCAACTTGCCAAGCTTGCAGCCCATACAATCTAAAGAGGTGTCACCAGAAACAGACCCAAGAAGACCACGACCTACTAGAGACGACAATCGTGAGCCACAGAGATGACCCAAACGATGGGGCCACTGAGCCATGGTTATTAAGGCGGTAAGGCGAGGCGACGCCTTACATCATAAGGTGTATCGTCTGCCTTTACCCCCTCGGCCTTTCTCTGCCATTCCGTGATTCAGGGCCATCGGATCAAGCAATTGATGGCTAGGATCGAGGCCAGTGAGGTATTCAAGGGCATCAATTTTTCCTTGGCTTTGATCTCCACCATTGGATCTTGATCGTGCGGCCCTCAGTGCGTGCCATTTGGTGCCTTGCCTTCGTCTCCATTGGATGTTGATCGTGCGGATCGTAGACTGACACGTACTCATGGTCATGTGATCATGTCCCCATTCCATCACTGTGGGACGCCCATCCATTCCCTATATCCAGGCCATCCAATACAAATCCAACCACGTGCATCTCATCCAATACAAATCATCTTAACCATCATGGGCAAAGCCTCCTCTAGATCGAGCAGAGGATACGCATCGGAAAGCACGAAGCCTCCATCTAGATTAGGGATTCCCCTCCCCGCCTCCACCATTGGCGGCGCGTGCACGCGCGGAAAGCACAAAGCCGACGCAAGTGGAAGCCAGAGGCTTGTGCCACAGCACGGCGACGGTCGCGGAGGCGTGGCGTGGTCGCGAGGCGTGGTGGAGTCGTCGTGGAAGCGCAGCAGCGGCAACACGGCACGAGCGCGACGGTCGTCGTGGAAGAACGCAACGCAATGACGGATCCGGAAGCAACGGGGAGATCCAGAGCGGCGGCTTTGCATGGTGGAGGGGGCCGTCATCGTCGTTCCAGAGGTCCTCAGCGACGGGCTTGAGGAAGATAGGCGACGGGTGGCCCCCGCACCTTGTCAACGAACTCCAAGATCCAGGTGAGCTCCCGGCTCCTCTCTTCTCTCCTTCTACCTCCCTCTCCACCGAAGGCTCCAGGCAAAGGACGCAAGGCGGGGGCGACGCCTTACCGCTTAGGCGACGCCTTAATAATTATGCATTGAGCAAAGGAAGCAGTATAGGGTGCAGCAAAAACAGAGGCAGGTGTAGTGACCGACTGGCTGGTGGAGACAGCAGAAGGAAGGTGCAACCAGTCGAGCTCCCAAAGACACTGTGAATCATGGCGCCGAGGGTCAGCACCAAGCAAAGTCCCTGTTCGACGGTCTTGGACACAACACGAGTCGGACTCAGGAATAACACGACAGTCGTGATCAGTGATCTGACCAACCGACATAAGCTGCATAGTAAGCTTGGGAACACGAGAGACAGAGGGAACATGAAAGGAAGAAGTGGAAAGGGTGTCGCGACCTGCAATAGGAAGAGATGTATCATCTGCAATCTGAATAGTGGATGGAAGAGCTATGGGACTCACAAAAATGAGGCGAGTAGAATTTGGTGTCATGTAAAAAGGACCACAGTCCAAGATCCACAGAGAGGATACCGGATGAGAAAGGTGACGGAGGCAAGGAAGACTACTGAGAAGCAAAAGCAATATAAGCAGAGCACGACATAGTAATGCGGCAAGGCCCAAAGCAAGAAGCGTCGAAACGAGAGACAGGGTGGCGGTGCTAAGTAGGAAACGAGGCGGCGAGCGCATCGAAGCGACGGAATACTACCGACGACGCCGAGGGTGATTTGCGTCGGCGGCGGCGGCAAGAACCGAGGCGAGCTTCAAGCGGCAACCGGAGGTGCTTGGGGGCCTCGGGTGGCGGTGGAGAGGCCTCGTGAGACAACAGAGGGCAACACGGAAAGCGGAAAAGACCTCGAGCGCACGAGCAGAAGCGACGACGCGAGGCGGCGTCCATCTCGAGCAGCAGCACGCAAAAGCAAGCAGGCGGCGCCAGAGCAAAGCACGACGGAGGCGGCATCCATCCGGAGCGAAACGACGACGAGCTCCGGGCGTCGGAAGCCAGGAGACTGTGCTCGGGCTCGGTCTGGCGAGCTCGGCACCGCAGATCCGGGCTCGGGCAAGGCGTCGCTCGTGGAAGCGAGGAGAGCAGCGAGCTCCCGGCAAAGGAAGGCTCGGGTACTAGGGCTCAGCGTCAGGTCAGCATGATGGCTGGCCGGGAAGAAGAAATCCGGAGTTGCCCAGGAGCTCGGGGTGTCCATCTGGAGCCGGCGGCGCGAGATCTGGTGTTGAGGAGCTCGGATCCGGAGGCAGAGCGGCGCTCGGGCGCTCGGGAACGGGAATAGGGGAGGCTCAGGAAAACAGAGGAGGCTCGGAAGCTCGAGCGGCGCGGCGGTGGCGGCCTGAGGGCGACGATGAATAGTAGCTAGGGTTTTTGGGAGGAGAGAGCGCCATGGCTCTGATACCATGTTGGAATGAACTCTTGTCTATTCCAAAGGGCCTAAATGCCAACATATACAAGTTACAAGTGTATGAAAATATACAAAGAACACCCTATACAAGTCATATCTAACAGATGAATCGAACCAACCAGTGACAAACTTATACCAAACAAATTCTAGTAAAATTTCTGTATTAAAGCTGTGAAGAACAACTCCCACCAAAAGCATGCATGGTCGGTCCAGAAGATCTTAAGCACTTAGTTCTGCATGTATCTAAGTAGAGCTGATCCCATGCCAACAGAGTTCCAATTCAAAAAGATCTAGAATTCACAGGGCTGTAGCCCCAATGAAGCATTCGCGCTACTGGATTTATGTAACAGGAATTATTTGCATACAAATGAGACCATTTCTAAAATTTGTAACACTTGATGAAAAGCAGACCCATTTAACCAATTGTCCGCAAGTATTACAAAGATTCTCTGTTTTTTATTTGATATCATTCTTTCATATAAATATAATGAGTCCCATGACAATGTAACTATATATCCTAAATTAGAGATGATGTAACTGTCTTATCTTAAAATAAAAGACCATATTAAGACAGGAGTTAAGTAGGAGTTAAAAGACCATGAAAATAGGAGCAAGGGTGGAAAGAGACTAAGAGAGCCATTCAATCTAACCAAAACGGCCTATGTTACTTTGCTGGTCATGCAGATCCTACCCATTCATCAAAGAAAAGAGGGGCTAAAATAAGATCTTGAAGGAAATGTAGGGCTGAGATCAGACATGTCTCTGTACTAATGAAAGGAAAGTTTTATAGATACGACATACGAGTGTCATTTGATGGTTATAACACGGACAAGTAAAAGTACTTCGAGATGAAGTAAAGAAGAGAAGATGGATAAATTCAGTGCCTGAGCTTACCATAGACTTGATAGCTGGCAGAGATTGTTCAACCAGTGGTCTTGCTAAGCTTTCCAGTGGCCATGTTTTACCTTTCTGTACAACAAGTTGATCCAAAGAAAGAAAGAAAGACACAAGTTGTTCTACATGATCCTGAAATTTTGAAAGCTTCTCCCCTTGTTGAATTATGTCCAAACAGTCCCTCAATAGAGACTCACAAGCAATTTCTAACAAATGATTTTCTGTAACTGAAATCTCATCCAATATTTCAATGATACATTTCCCCAGATCCTGAAAATAGTAAGTCGGGTAGCGCAAGTTTGCCGTCAGCAGTAACTTTTTTTGAGATAACTGACAATCATCACTAGTTGCCTCATCAGACAACACACTGGGACTTGTATCCTGGTTTTTGGAAAATGATAAGACCAGGTAATCACGCCAAACAATTTTGGCAAGAATATTAGTTATAAGCTTGATCGGAATATCATCTGAAGAATCTCCTCCAGAATGTCTGAAAAAAGAAAATGTAATTACGCATAAACTTGAGGACACACAACACAAATGAAATCAAATTCAACGAACCAGTGAACTAGTTCAGAACGGATACCTCGATACATTTTTTAGGAGCCACAAAAAGCTCTGTTTGAAGGCAATACAGAAAGCCAAACTATCAGCAGCTGATAACTGCCTCTGGTTTCGTCCAGCCCAAAGATTATTTAAAAAGTCAAAAACAAATTGCTCTGCACTGACAGCTTTAGATGGTACAGAATCCAAAAACTGAACTAGGAGAGGGTATGAGGCTTGTTTGGACCCATAGCATCCATTTTGTAGGAAGTGCCAAAACCGACTGAGGACAACCTTGTGAATATTGCAATATGACCAAGCCTCTGGAAACCTTCTAGAGAAAACAAGAATTGTATGCCACATAGCAGAGTGACACAATGGGTCCTTTTCATGGAAGGCGCCAAGTAGAGCAGAAGAAAGTATCTTCATGGCTTCTTCGTTGAAAACATGAGGAACATGGTTGATATAACTTGTAAGAAGCGAGTATGTAGCTGACCTTATAACAGCACCTTTTGACTTGAGGAAATCAAGAAAACATCTGTGCATAGAAAATGCAGTTTCAGCAGAAGACAATGTGGCAGATCGAACTTTTGAAAGACTCTTGTTTTCGGTATTGGCACTGTCACAGCCATAATTTTGTAATTTTGCTCCTAGTAAAATGTCGATAAGAGTTGCCATCGCTAACAGTGATGATGATATTACCTACAGAGGGGGACAGAAAAGAAGTCAACAGGTATTAGAATTTAGAAGCACAGCAGGAATTTCAAATAGAAAGTGTGGAATGCCATGAATTAAAGACCATATTTATATGCATACATAGAAAACAACTAAATATATTGAATACTCTTTAGAAAATTTATAAAACTCTTGAATATTTCGTGATGCAAACTTCCTCTTATTCAAGAGAGGATGAGGCACAGATTATGATTGCTAAAATATATTATCTTATCTTAACTGATAAAAGAAGGAGTTTACCCCCATGCAGCGAGACGATAGTCTGCGTACCACGTTGGAAAAAAATTGTGCCGATGAGAAACCATCTCGCATGCTCGCTATATCCCTAGTTTGCGGCAACCGTCGCCACCACCTCTTGCCTCTCCCTCCGTCGAGATGTCTTCCTGATCCCAACCACCTTCCCCTCCCCTCATGACCTCCATTGTTCTCCCCTTCTCTACTGTATCCGTGTATCGATCCCCACCTCGCCAACCTCGTCGACGACGCTATGCTCCCCACGCGCGCAGCCCTGCAACCGCAGCTCTTCTCGCTCGCCGCCGTCGCTGCCTGACTTGCTATCCAGCCCTGCCGCCACAACCCTAATCGCTCCTCCTCCCCAAATCCACAACTCTGCATCTCCTCCAAATCCATGCCCCAGTGCTCAAAATATCAAACCCTAAATCCCCAATTCCACTTCCATGGCCACTACCTCCTACCAATGCGATCCTGTCCCGTTCGTTGTCAATCCCATCACCTCAACTCCGATACCTTGCTTGCAAGTAACTGATGGATCTGGAGATCGTGGTGTGGCATGGGCTGTTGTTCGACGACGATGCGATGGGAGAGCTCGTCAACTCCGGTGGCTCGCTCGCTCACTGCGCAACTGCTGACTTCCTCCTCAATAGCCACGACACCAACCACCTACTCAACAGCATCACCCACATCGCAGTTGTGAGGCGACTAGGGGCATCTCATTGGCAGTGGCTTGTGCTTGAAGCGTCTCATCGAGTCATCGTTGCACGGATCTCCCCTTCCACTCTTCGTGAGCTCCTGATTTCGCACCCTCTAACAAATTTGACTTGGAATTTTAAGGTTTTATCTTCTAGCTGTTCCCAAATTGCTTTTGGGGTTGTAAATTTTGGCTTCATTTGAGGTAACGTTTTTAGGTCTTGTTTGAGTGCAATTCTATATGGGGGGTAGTGAAATTATGAATCATGGTTAAAATTAATCCATGCATTAGGATTATTAAAGGGGATGCCTGTTGGGGATTTAATACAGGGAAACATTTGATCTCAGAAATGGTAACTCAGGTTCTAATTCGATTCCTTAGTTTAGATGTTTATGCAATTCTGGAGAGGGTTAATGCCAATGTTTGGACAAAATCGGGAGTTTGATGTATTTTGCACTGATTTGGCTTATTAGTGAGGCAGGCTTATTAGCTCATCAGTTGATTAAGTTATAAAGCTTTCGTATGTGATACTTTGTAATCATAGTTAGTCTTTTGTTATCCCTGTAATTTTTAGGTCTATAAGTATATGTGTATATTTGGCAAGCATTTCTGCACAAGGTAGCATGATGCTTTATTTCCGCATGTACAACACAGTGCAGTTAGCGCACAATTTGATTATTGTTTTTTCTCTGATTCTTATCTTTGATGCCTAAATTTGAGCTTTAGTGAACCAGTTTTGGTCCACTGCGATGTGCATAGATAATTCAATGGTCTTAAGAAACAACAATCTAAGATTTTCATTTTGTTTATTTTCTCCTTTTGCCCTTTGCTGCTTATAAACAGGGCATGTCTATTTTCCCTATTCTACTGATGGATGATTTACAGTTGGCTTGCTTGTAAGCCTTTTTCTAGGAGGCAACTGCTCCAGGGCTATAGGATTTTCTTTTTGCTTCCCTGAGGTCCTTTCACTTGTCGGCTCCAGGCTATAGTTTTATCAGTTTTGATTATTCCTTTCTACTAAAGTTATGTGACATTCGCAGAAAGATAAATTTAAGTCAAGTTGATCGCTTCTCTTGTGCTGAAGGAAGCAGAGCACCATATTTCAATTGGCTGGGCTCTGAAGCTTTACCGGATCATTGATTTGCCAAGTGGCCAAGCCATTCATGCAGCTCCTCAGTATAGAACTCGAAGAATATAAGGTTTGCTGCTTCTCAAATCAGCTAGAGACATCTGTAGTACATGCTATTTTTTTGTTCCTGCTGCTTTTAAAGTTCTTAATTATACAAATACAATGAACCCAACATGACAAAAAATTCTGCAGAAGGCAGATGATTTGATAGGAATTAAAACAACAAGCTGTCATATATGTGTGTAAGAGTATTGCACTGGTTGGTCCTAGGAAGAGATCTACACGGGACACAGCAGCAGCTGTTGGTGAATTTTTCTGACATCCAGATCCTTTCTTTTGCAAATTCGACAACATAATATAGCACCATTCTTTAGTATAAACAGATTGTCTCTTCAGACTTCAGTAATCATTATTAACAGAGTTAGCAAGTATATATTCCTTTATTGGTGTGAGGAACATTGCTGCATAGCATTCTAAAAATGGTTACTTGACTTTATAGGTAGATCAAGCCAAATAGAGCAGCAATTATTGCATTGTTTTGGATAGAAACCTAGGAACTGGAATTACAGTTCCACTACATTGAATTATTTTTAGCTTTCTTAGTACACAAAGCAAGTTACTGAAGTTAAAACAATCTTATATTTTCTGAAGTAAAACATCTTTTTCGCAGACGACCATTATTTATTGTTGATAAGTCATTTCTTTATTAACACTATGTTCTTCTTTACTTATGCATCTTTAATGATAGCAGGCAGCCAGGCACTAATGTAACCATGGAAAAAACTGATGACCATGAGCTGTGATAGTCCAGCTGCACCAATACAGCACAAGGAGTGCTTGATACTGTACTGGATGGTAAAACATCTCAATCGACAATATAACTTGCACTTGCTACCTGAAATTTGTACTACATTAAGAATTACCACAATGCAAGTTACTGAAGTAAAACAGCCCTCTATTTGCTTACAGCCTGCTAATTGTGCAAACATAATTCTCTGCACTAATGCATCAGTACATAGTCCTTTTATCATTTGACCATTGTTTCTTCCACAAATGTTGGAACATACTTAATCGGAAACAAATTGCTAATGTTGTTCTAATGTGCCTACGAGTAGGAGTGAAATTTAGCATTCCGCATGTCTCCATTGAAGTGTCGAGTGTACTAACTTCAGTATAGAATTAGATTGAGTTTGTTTGTACACTCTACAGTTCTCTATGAATTAGAGATAGCTATTCACTATGCATGCTCTGTTTCTGTATGCTAGGCGCTAGCTACTCATAATTAAGGAGTTGCCACCCTTCTGTATTTCACTACGCATGCTTTGGTTCAGGTTTTTGCACTTCACTGCCAATGGAATGCATTTTTTTTATCCATGTTAGAAACCTGATCCAGATCTGTACCCCTGAAATATTTGCACTTTACTGTAATTAAATTTCATGTGTTCTGTCGCAGCCTCACGTTAGCTGAAAGATAGAGATGAATGATGGTTCAATAATGCCAAGATACTGGCATTTGCAAGTGATTTTTTAAAACAGACACTTGATTATTACAGAGTTCAATCTATTTCAATTAGGAATAAGTCCATTTTACACCCCTGAACTTTGGCGAGAATCCAAAAAACACCCTGAACTACAAAACCGTTCAGTTTACACACTTGAACTGCCAATACCAGATCAAGTTACACCCAACGCTGGTTTTGGATGACGTGGCAGTCACGTCACTGGTTTTGGATGACATGGCAGTCACGTCACTGGTTTTGGATGACGTGACGTGTACCTATTTGGTTGATGTGGTGTCCACGTGTCCTCTCTCTACGGTCCGAACATGTCACGCCGAAGCGGCGCTTCGCGGTGCGTCTTGACTCGGTTCGTCGCCGCAATGCTAAGCACGGGAACGGGGAGCTGGCGGAGCCGGTGACGGGGTGGCAACGCCGGGTGGATGGGTGTCGCCGACGGCGGGTGGTGTAAAGTGGCGACGGCGGCTCGGTGATGGTGGCGAGGAGGGTTCGGTGGCGGCTTGGGCCAGGGAGGGTGAAGCACGGGCGGCTCGTCGGCGAAGCCATTGGGCTCGGCAGGAGGCCGGAGAGGAACGAGGCGGCGGATCTTTGGGAAGGTGGCGGGAGGGCTGTGAAGAAAGCCAAATCTTGGCGGCTGGCGGCGGATCCTCGAGGAGTTTGAGGAAAGGCTCTGGTGGCCGGGGCTCACGGTGATGGGTTGGTGGCGCCAGAGGCGGCCAAAAGCAACGGCGGCGGTTTTGCTTTGGCGTCTTCGTGAGCCCCCGGCCGCCCACCGCTGCCCCCCGCTGCTCGGCCACCTCCCGCCACCAACCTCGTCACCGTGAGCCCCCGCCACCAGAGCCTTTCCTCAAACTCCTCGAGATCCGCCGCCATAGCCGCGATTTGGGCTTTTCATCGCCTCCCGCCTCGTTCCTCTCCGGCCTCTGCCGAGCCCAATGGCTCGCCGACGAGAGCCGCCCCATGCTCACCTCCCAGCCCAAGCCGCCATCGGACCTCCCCGCCATCATCATCGTCGCGCCGCCGCTTTACACCACACGCCACGGCGACACCCATCCACCCGACGCCGCCACCTCCGTCACGGCTCGCCACTCGCCAGCCTCCCTGTTCCGTGCTTAGCCGCCGCCGCCCTAGCCCGCCGACGCAACCGAGCAACACGCACTGCACAAGACTCCAACCAGCGCGCTTCGCGCCCCCATCATTAGGCATTAATGACGAAGTTTAAAACCCTAATGAATCATTAGCCTTAATGATGTCCAAATCACCCCCCCTTTTGCTCTCATCGACCAGGGCCTATGCACGATGAACCGCCCGATCCTCCCTTGCTCTCCTTGTCCGGTGGGCTCATGGCGCCCTTCGCTCCCATGGAGTGGACAGAGGACACGTGGACGCCACATCAATCAAATAGGTACACGTGGACGCCACGTCATCCAAAACCAATGACGTGGCTGCCACATCATCCAAAACCACCAATGAAACCAGCGTAGGGTCTAACTTGATCTGGTATTGGCAGTTCGAGGGTGTAAACTGAACGGTTTTGTAGTTCAGGGTGTTTTTTGGACTCTCGCCAAAGTTCAAGGGTGTAAAATAGACTTATTCCTTTCAATTATATAGCACCATTCTTCAGCCTTATCTGATATTTTTTGGACTGTTTTGGAGTCAGGTGCAATGGTCTTTTCGCTACTAATATAAGGAGTTTACCCCCACGCAGTTTGTGTTTCCGTTGCAACGCACGGGCATTCTACTAGTAGATAGCATCAATTGAGGATACACCAAGGAAAAGGAAGTAAAACAGGTTGCCTATTTGGTCGTTGCACCGAATTGTTACCCAACTTTTTGGGGTTAGAGCCATCACTGTCATCTAGAATCATGGAATTACATTTCCTATTAGTGTTAATGGAAAGGCAGCTAGATAATAATGCTTACAGCTATGGGTGAGCATATAAATGGAATAACTAAAAAATCAAATCGACCTGCAGCTACATTTCCTACTTTTATCTGGGTTTCTTCTGAAATCTGCGTACACCCTTCCGCTTCATCTGCAGCGTGTACACCCCTTTCTTCTGCAACCCGAACAGTACAATGTGTTACTATAGCACGTGACCTAAAGTTGTGCGGGTTAGTTTGCATTGTTATAATTGGTTGAGATAAGATCTCGTTAGTTGCATTTCTATCCTTTGGTTAGATATTCTTCTCAGTTGTCATTTTCTACTATAAGATGGGATGGTGTATCAACTAAGGACCATTACACATCCTAAAGCATAACCATAGAGACCTAGAACAATGAAGAGCCCCCAAACTCCAAAAGGTTGAAACAGAATGTTTATCTGCAGTATAATGGCAGCCAAAATTACTGACCAAAGAAAACTGGAAGATCGATCGATCTGGTTTTCAAGATTGCAGCAGTGATCAATTTTTAGTTCAGCTGGAAAATATTTGGATTAGATTGCATGCAGAATGAAAACAGACTACAACATAAAGCTAATTGATCAACAAACATTGCACGTAGTATAATGTAAGACCATAAAGCATACCCTCTGATGCATATCTTCTAATTCATCCATTGGTGTAGCGTTGTCAGACAAAGCTTGTGTCGTTAGCTTCAGATTCTCATTTAGGTGAAGAAATGTCTCCTTCACACATAGCATTAAAGCGTCCAACCTTCTGTCTGATTGTGGGAATGCTGCCTATTAATAGAGTAGAAAGAATGTGAACACATTACTTCTTTATGTTTCAGCAGGTCTGTATAACAAACCAACAGTGACAGAACATATTACAGAAGAGAATAAGGAAATAATCGAGCTGAATATAATGCTTCTCAGCAGTCAAAAGCAAAATAAAACTAGACAAAGGACCAAAACCTGTTTAGCTCACTTTGAGAATAAGAGTAAGCTCCAATGAGGCTAAGTGTTCTAAAAAGCGCTAAGCACTAGGTGGGAAAAATGGCGAGGTGCCGAGGCGGAAGGGTGGCGCCTAGCGCCGAGGCACCGCCTAGGCAGGACACCTTTTAGAACAATGGGCTAAATAGATGGCATGCTTTCTGTGCTTAGATATTGAGCTAAATCTGGCCTTTCAGGGTGTTGTGGACGCTTTTTACAGCAAGACGTATCAACGGAGGCGACGTGGGACTGCAGCAAAGGATTCGGCTGATGGCACTGTAGCAGTGCCGGATTCGGAAACAATATCTGAACGGTTACTGTAGCCGATATAGCAATTCCAGTTTCGGACAGCAGAGAAGGGAATCAGAATTCGGAAAGAGGAGGAGGTTCAACAGAATAAAAGGATTAGGGCAGTTTAGAGTTGTTCTCCTTAAGAGAAGAGATAGAGTTAGTTTCTCCTTAAGAGATTGCATTGGAATAGGTTAGTTTTGGTATTCGATTAGGTTAATGCTTTCCTTATTGTTATTCTGAAATTTTTGCTAGCTTATGCTATAAAAGCAGCAGATGTAAAAGAGAGGCTTAAGTAATCAATAGACTCGAGTTTCCCTCACCCAAATCAGCCAAGTCAGAGCCTTGTGTATAGCCAGCAGTAGCGCCGCTGCACACAAGGGTGACCTAACTTTCGCCAAGTTATCTCCATTACCGAAATTCCCTTTTCCCCTTCCAATGCCTTAACATTTGGTTTCAGAGCCTCGCCATCACCCTCCCCCATGGAAAGCCCCAAAACTATCGATGACGTACTGCAGCAACTTGTCGTGATGATGGCAGAAATCAGCGGCATCAAAGCACAACAAGCGGCACATGACCATGTCATCGCTGACTAGAAGGCCGCGGTGCTGCAGCACCTCGGTCGTGGCCTGGTGGGCTCGGCAGTGGGATGCATGGCTGGGAATATGCGGCCAACAGCAGGGGACGCGACGGCGACGACCGGCAATCCGCCCGTCGCTTCCATAAGCTGACTTTGCCAACCTACGATGGAGAAGATCCTCTTCCGTGGCTCAATCGGTGTGAGCAGTTTTTCCGAGGGCAAAACACCATGGAAGAAGAAAAAGTCTAGTTGGCATCGTATCACTTGATTGGCGCCGCCCAACAGTGGTACTACCAACTCGAACGAGACGAAGGCGTGGTGTCATGGGTTCGCTTCACGGAATTCATCAACATGCGGTTCGGGCCGCCCATCCAAAGCAATTCCCTCGGAGAATTGGCGCAACTCCGACGGACAACTGTGGATGCTTACCAAAGGAAATTCTTGGCTCTTCTATGCCGCACAGAGCCGCTCTCACAGTTACAATAAGTGCAACTTTTTATGGCCGGGCTCAAGAAACCATTACAGACGGACGTGGAACTTCAACATCAGAATCATCTACAAGCTGCCGTGAGTTTGGCTAGGGCTTATGAGCAACGTCTTGAAGAAACATCGGTGGAAACAAAGCCACCATTAAAAAACCCCACGGCTCCTCGCTTCTTGACCGCTTCTGGAGTACCTAAGCCGAGCACATTGGTCCGCAGACCGGCTTTGGACCAGCCGCGATCGCCACACCGGCCCGACTCACGGCGGATTTGCCAAGCAATGGCCGCGATTTCGCCATCTGTTAGTCGAAGAGATGTCCGATTGTCGTGCGAAGGGGTTATGCTTTAATTGTCCGGAGAAGTTTTCAAGGAATCATCGTTGTGCCATGAAGGACATATTTTTTTTGGACCTCGACGAGGCTGATGTGGAGGAGGCTGATGACGATCATGATGAGATTTCTTTACATGCTCTAACGGGCCTTCCGGTGGATATCAATGGACGCAAGGTGATTGCCTTGGTGGACTCTGGCTCCACCCATACCTTCCTTGCCAAAGCAGTGGCACATCGCCTGGGTTTGTCGCCTACTCCATGACCAGGCATGGGTGTCACCGTCGCAAACGGCAACCGCGTATCTAGTTTCGGCGTCTGCACCAACGTTCGATTTGCTATTGATCATGAGTTCTTTGCAGATTGCTATGTTATCCTGCTTGATGGATTTGATGTGGTTCTTGGCGTTCAATGGTTACAGACTCATGGTCCTATCTTATGGGATTTTACGAAGCTAACCATGTCCTTCTGGCAAGTGGATCATAGGGTTACTTGGACCGGCTTGAATGGCCAACTGGCCGAAAGCCGCATCTACACTCACAGGTCGCGAGTTCCTCAATACCCTCCTCGACGAGTACAAGGATGTTTTGAGGAGCCAAAGGGACTTCCCCGACGCCGGCGTCATGATCATCACATCCACCTTCCAGATGCCGTTCGTGTGGTTGTTCAGCCATATCGCTACCCTCAACTCTTGAAGGACGAGATTGAAAAGCAATGTGATGAGATGCTGGCTTAAGGTATTCTTCAGGAAAGTACTTTGGCATCTTCATCACCTGTTTTGCTTGTTAAAAAAACAGGATGGATCGTGGCGTTTCTGCATGGACTATCATGCGCTTAACGATAAGACCATCAAAGACAAGTTTCCTATTCCTGTCGTCGATGAGCTTTTGGATGAACTTAATGGAGCTCGCTTCTTCACCAAGTTGGATTTGCGCAGTGGTTATAATCAGGTTTTGATGCATGATTTAGATATTGAGAAGATAACTTTTCGTACACATCGCAGACACTTTGAATTTTTGGTCATGTTGTTTGGTCATACTAATGCTCTAGCAACATTTCAAGCCTTGATGAACAATATTCTCAAGCCTTTCATTCGCCGTTTTGTTCTGGTTTTCTTTGATGACATTTTGGTTTACGGTTCGTCTTGGGCCGAGCATCTTCAGTAGGTTTGTACGGTGCTTCCGCTGATGCGTCATCACAAGTTGGCTCTCAAGCGATCACAATGTCTCTTTGGCGAAGAATTTGTGGCGTATCTCGGCCACATTATTTCTGGACAAGGCATGGCCCTGGATTCTGACAAGGTAGCTGCCGTTCAACTTTGGCCGACACCTCGTTCTGTACGTGCGCTCCGAGGGTTCCTTGGTCTTACAGGCTATTACCATAAATTTATTAAGGAGTAAGGCGCCGTTGAAGGGCCTCTCACAAAATTACTAAAGAAGGCGGCTTTCTCTTGGAATCCGGATGCTGATGCCGCCTTCTCAGCTTTGAAGACTGCAGTTGTTTCAGCTTCGGTTTTGCATCTTCCTGACTTTGCTAAACGATATACGGTGGATTGTGATGCCTCGGGTACCGGGTTTGGTGCGGTTCTATATCAAGGAGAGGGGCCGATTGCTTTCTTCAGCCGTGCAGTTGCTCTTCATCACGCAAAATTGGCAGCTTACGAATGCGAGTTGATTGGCTTAGTCAAAGCCGTTCGTCATTGGTGTCCATATCTTTGGGGACGACCGTTTTTGGTTCGGACAGGTCACTATAGCTTAAAATTCTTACTTGATCAACGGCTCTCTACTATTCCTCAACATACGTGGGTGAGCAAGTTGGTTAGATATGATTTTTCCGTTGAGTTTCGGCCAGGACGTCAGAATACTGCAGCTGATGCTTTATTTCGGCGTGATGAAGATATTGTGGCCGCATGCCATCTCCGGGCCAACATTTACTTTAATTCATGCCCTACAATAGGAGGTGGCGTCTCTACTCGATCTGATTGCTCTTCGGGATAAGGTTTTGGCCGGTACGGCCGAACCTGATTGGACAATTGTTGATGGTTTGCCATTGTTCAAGGGACGGGTTTTTGTCTCGAATTCTTCTCTTCTTTGGGCTGATTTACTTGCTGATGCCTATGGCACTGGACGTGAAGGAATTCAAAAGACCTTATATCGTTTTCGCGCTTCATTCTTTAATGCAAGGGTTCACCGACGATTTCGTGATTATATCAAAGGATGTGTTATTTGTCAGAAGAATAAGACTGAGCATTTGAATTAGGGGTGGATATCGAGCCAGATACTCATCTTAACGAGCTTTTCTGGACATTGACACGGTTTGGTTTAGTTTCATTTTATTTATAGTTTGGAAGTATTTTTAGAACCGAGCTAACAAGCTGAGTCGAGCCAGAGCGAAATCCAATTTCATTTGAAATCGACTCATTTTAATGTTTAACCAATTAACAAGTGTAATTGGAGCAATTTTAAACCGAGCCAACGAGCCCAACTAACGAGCTTTTTTTCCACCACTAATTTGCATCCCGCTGGTCTGTTACAGCCCTTGACGGTATCAACTGCAATTTGGGAAGACATTTCCATGGATTTTATTGAAGGCTTTCCAAAGGTCGGTGGCAAGTCGGTCATGTTAACGATCGTTGATCGTTTTTCTAAATACAGTCATTTTATTCCTCTCAGCCATCCTTACACCGCCAACTCAGTTGCTCGTGCTTTCTTTGATGACATTGTTCGATTGCATGGTATTCCCTATTCCATTGTTAGCGATCGGGGTCCTGTCTTCACCAGCAATTTTTGGACTGACCTTTTTTGCCTTACGAGAGTGATTTGCTTTGTTTATCGGGTGATCGTCCTAAGCAATGGCTCCAATGGCTTCCTTGGACATAATTTTATTATAATACTTCTTATCACTCTTCATTGCAAACTACTCCTTTTCGGGTGGTTTATGGCCGCGACGCTTCGACTTTACTAACATATTAGCCGGGTTCGGCTCGTGTGGTAGCAGTTGATCGTCAACTCCAAGATCTTGACGTCTTCCTTGCTGAAATTCGAGAGCGTCTTCTTCAAGCTCAAGACTATACGAAGCAACGCCATGATAAGGGCCATCGTGCCGTGCACTTAAGAGGTTGGTGATTGCGTTTGGCTTCGTCTTCATCATCGTTCAGCCGTTGGCATTACTGATCCACAACACTCAAGTTGGCTCCCCACTTTTACGGCCCTTTTCTCATTCAAGAACGCATCGGCTCCGTGGCTTATCGTCTTCAACTTCCTCCTAAAGCTCGCATCCATAATGTTTTTCATGTGGCTCTTCTTAAACAGTATCAAGGCCCGCTACCTAGAGTTCCTGGGATTCTGCCAGATATTGTCCATGGTCATGTGGTTCCATCACCTTTGGCCATTGTTCAGGCGCGCTTGAATCGGGGCACTTGGGAGTTATTGGTTCATTGGACTGGTTGTTCTGCCGCCGATGCTACATGGGAACTGTTAGACAATTTCCGGAAAAAATATCCTTTATTTCAGCTCGAGGACGAGCCGCTTTTAGAAGAAAACGGTAATGTTGTGGACATTTTTATGGCAAGACGTATCAACGGAGGTGACGCAAGATATGACCAAAGAGATTTGACCGACGACAACATGGGATTCGGATTGAAAACAAGATATGAACGCCATGTGAGCGATATAGCAATTCTATTTTCGGACAGCAGAGAAGGGAATCAAAATTCGGAAAGAGGAGGAGGTTCAACCGAATGAAAGGATTAGGACAGTTTAGAGTAGTTCTCCTTAAGAGAAGAGATAAAGTTAGTTTCTCCTTAAGAGATTGCATTGGAATAGGTTAGTTTTGATATTCGATTAGGTTAATGCTTTCCTTATTGTTAGTCTAAAATTTCTGCTAGCTTATGCTATAAAAGCAGCGGATGTAAAAGAGAGAGGCTTAAGCCAAGGTTATTAAGTCGGTAAGTCGACACTACCCTTCTAGCGGTTGACTTGCCGACTAGTCGACACGTACTGTTCACATGGTATACACAACACACACAACCAGCACACACAGTCACACACACAACACATCACACCACACCACACAACACCACACAGCCACACACACAGCACATCACACCACACCACACCCACACACAGCCACACACACCACGCACTCCACCACACACGCAGCCACCACACACACCACGCAGCTAGAGAGAGAGGGAGCAGAGGAGGGCGATGGCGACGGCGACGGCGATAGGGAGAGGGAGCAGAGGAGGGTGATGGCGATGGCGACGGTGGCAAGAAGCTCGCCGCCGGCCACATCGAGCTCGCCTCCACCTCCCCGACGCCGGATCCACGTCGCCTCCACCTCCGCCGTCGGCGAGCTGGGAGCTTCAGCTCTCGCCGAGGGAGACGAAGGGCGTCACCAGCTGGGAGCTGCGACCGAGAGCGATGATCTCCGGCCACATCGAGCTCGCCTCCACCTCCCCAATCGGATCCACATCGCCTCCATCTCCGCCGTCGGCTAACTCGGAGCTTCAGCTCCCGCCAAGGAAGAGGAAGGAAGGCGGCCACCGAAGCTATGACCAGAATCTTGACGATGGTGATGGTGGCGGTGAGAACCTAGCAAGTCGAGTCACCGGACCAAGTCGCCAATGCTCCACCGACTTGTCGTCGACTAGTCGACGACTTAATAAGCATGGCTTAAGCAATCAATAGACTCAAGTTTCCCTCACCCAAATCAGCCAAGCAGAGCCTTGTGTATAGCCGACAGCAGCGCCGCTGCACACAAGGGTGACCTAGCTTTCGCCAAGTTATCTCCATTACCGAAATTCTCTTTTCCCCTTCCAACACCTTAACACGGGAAAGGAGAGTTTTCCCAAAAAATATAGGATTTATTTAATAAGTAAGCTCACTAAGCCAATATGTTTTAAATCCAATAAGAAAGTTTTAATGAATAGGCTAGGCCAACATGCCCCCAAACAAAGTTCGAAATATGAGCCTCAATTAATGCTACTATATCAAGGGTCCATTTCTGGAAGTTAATTGGCAGCAAATTCATTTTGAGATTTTTTTTAGTTCCTTCTTCCAAGCCAATGGGTTTTGGTTTATTGTGGAAAAGCATTCCAGATGAAAATGATAGCAGCTAGATGGAGGTCCGGTTGACAATGACTTGCAGCCAGTAAGCATCAATCAGCAAAAGGAATAATTATAACATCCACCTCAAATGAACGTCGAGCAGCCTGTGCAACCTCAGGAGCAGGGTCAAACTGAGAAAACCACCATGGACCCATCAAAGACTTAAGATGTGGAGCTAGACCCTTCCTGAAACAGTAAAGTAATGACAACCGTTAAAGATTGACAAAATTTGCAAATTAGATACTTCCTCCTTTCTAACTACTTGTCAATTTGACAAAAACATGCATACCTAGGCAAAGCATATTTTAGATACAAAGTGAACAAAATGCACTTCAATAAAATCTCAAGCACAAATAACGAGGTGACAAAAGTAGGGGAAATGGATAGGGTTAATAGGGGTAATTTAGGAAAGAAAGCCTTGGGAACTGTAAAGTGCAAAGTATTTATAAACAAAAAATTTGGTCAAAAGTGTCAAGTAATTGGAAAATAAGGGAGTAAACAGAATTCTTCTATAGGTCCTAGGGAGCATAATATCTTTAATAACTGGACAAAAAGCCACAAGGTAGTAAAGACAAGGTAGTAAAGATAAACGGCAATGGACATACTTGATTGCTGTGACAAGGCTAGACATGGTCTCATGAGTAGCACGACGAACTTCTCTGTTATAGTCAAGCAGCAACCTCTTGTACTCAAATGCCTAAAAAAGAAAAAATAAAGATAATATAGCATGCATATTTTCTGAAAATGCCAAAATGGCGTAATCATGAAATAGATGTTACTATCAGTACATTAAAAGAACAAAATACTCAGAAAAACAATAGTTTGTCACCAAATACTTCAACAAAACATGTAACAAGAACTGCACATTCTGTCCTTTTTATCTGTAATTAACAAATATTCAAGCTTACTAGGAACAATAGAAAACATAGACCCAACATGTGATATAGAGAAAGGGCTGGACTACAGGGCTGGATTCATCAGTCTCATTCGACAAGTATTACAAACCGATGGCTTTCATGAATTGCACGAAAACAATTTATAAATGTCAAAAAAAAATTACAAATCCATACCGCCATTTGATTGTAGGAAACTCCACATGAGTACTATGTTTTGATAAAAAAATCTTGGGAATGATATTTTCATAGTTATATGTTCACCAATTAGCATATATTGAGATGAGACAGATGCTAATCTACAGCTATCTTTTATATGAATTGCCTGAAATTAACATTATGCATTATGAGGAAAAAAAAAAGACTACTTGAGTACTTGACATATTCTCATAGAAATATTACAGATGCTGCTAAGGAAGACAAATCAGTTCCAAAAAGGAAGCTAGCTTTTTACACTGATGAGAACCATAAGAATATAAGATCAAGATGAAAGTGCAACAGAGCAATCGAGGAAAATACCCATTGTGGAACAATTTGCACAACTTCCTCACCAGTTTTTTGTGCAAAGAGTATAGAGAGCGTAGATAATGCCTTGAGCTGCATTAAAGAAAAGGAAAAAAAATGTAACATGTAATGCCAGATCTGTTGTGGCAACAATTATCAGTACAAGAAATACACATAACTTTAAAACTTTGAACATTTCAAGGTTGTAGAAGAAATAAACTTCTGAATGGGAATGTCTAAAATGATGTGTTTTCTTGTCGTGACCTTTTACAGACATGACAAGACTAATACTGTTTAGCAAACTTCTGCTAATATGCTTTAGGTCATTACGTTAACAAGACAATAGCATGATAGCCACGAATAAGAACCGGCGTTAAGCACCAATTGGTTTCACATAATACAGTGATGATGTTATAGATGTTTTGCCAAATTTTGAATAGTCAAAATACAGAGCATAATTTTTTGGAAAGGAAAAGAACTGCGAGTGCAGGAAAGATCAGCCTTAACTTCACTATATTTGGAAATTCCGACATCTCTTTTGAACGACAGTGTTCAAAACTCGACTTAACAGTGAAGTAACTCTCTTTTATGTCATGAACGCATGTTATTACAGCATAGGCAAATAATTCCTGTCGTAGGATAATGTACAATAATTGCAAGATGTATGAATTTTAACTGGTGATGGAGCTATTGCCAGTACAAGAGCACAAGTATTAAGAAGACAAAGTTTTTTTTTTAAAAGGAACAAGGGAGAAGAATGTGCGTCGCAGTGTGACCTTTGTTGTTGGATCCTTCCTTCCTAGTCTCCTTAGGTGCTGCAGCACTTCACTATCCACATCCTTGAAATAATAGCCAAAGAAGGCATGAGAATAACATTGATGATCGTGAACTGGACCAATCTAAAAGCAATAAAACTAGGTATAACAATTTGTTTTTAGCTCTAGTCAAAGTAAAGTAGGTAGGGTAGGGTGGTGATAATTAGGGTTTATAGATAGGGAATAAAAAGATGAGACGGTGATATTACGGGGGGGAGGCGAATGGGGGCTTCGGGGTCGGTGGAGGAGGAAGGCAGGGAGGCGGGCTCAACACGGGAGGCGCCGTGGTAGCCGCCGAAACCGACGGTGGGGGCAGCGCCCTGGGCGTGCGGCAGCAGCGACGCCGCCAAGCCGCTGCTGGAAGCGCGGCCCTTGTGCTTTCCCATCGATTGGCCTTCTGATCGATCTTTTTGTCTCCCTCGTCGCAGCCGCCGCCGGAGTTTTGCCGGCCGATGCCGAGCAAGCAAAGCAGATAGAGAAGCTGAAGACTTTGGAGTCGGTAATGTGAGAAGGCTTATTGCCGAGTTTTCTCCATGGCTATCTGGGCCTGGGCTTGGACCCTTTTAATGCATGGATCATGTGGCCCAACCCAAGTCTTCTTCGTTTTTGCGAGATGGCCCAGCCCAAGTCTTCTCTTTTTTTGCGAGGCGGCCCAAACCAAGTTGATCGATACGTACCTTTTCCTCACGAGTGTTTCATTTCGTCATCTCCGATTCGAGACTCCCAGAGAGAGAGAGCTCTGGTATGCTGATGGCCACCGGTGGCGGGAAGAGACCACGGCGGCGGCTGCCCCTCGCCGACCTCACTAACCTCTCCTCGTCCGCCTCCCGCTTTACCCGCCTCAAGGCCCCAGCACAATCCAAATCCAGCACCAGCACCAGCACCAGCATCGGCTCCTCCACCCGCTCCTGTTGCCCTCCGCCTCCTCCTCCGCCTGGTGAGACCGTCTTCGTCGCTGCTTGCTTATTAGGGTTTAGGTGGATTCGGGATGGATCATTGCTACTTGTAACTGAGGACGACCCTGGCCTGAGGGGGATGGATCGAACGATACTTGATTATTTGTTATGTTCGTGCATGCGCTAAATCAAATCCATGTTCGTGCGCTAAATCAAATCCAAATCCACTTCTGCCTGCTCTACGCTACTCAACTCCCACCAATCTGCTAGCTGCTGCTGAACCACCCATGTGATTGCTTTAATTGGTTGCTCACTTGCTCTGAGGAGCTGGAATTACTTTTTTCAATTGCGTGCAAAAGCTTTGCACATCATTCTATTAGGTCGAAATAAATGAAACACCAGAAATTACATAAGACACAACGAAACTGGAAACCCCCTGGGTAAAACGAGAGAAAAGAAAGAGGGAAGAAGGCAGGGAGGGGGGGGGGGGGGGATGAGACTAACACTGAAAACAGAAGACGGGGAATAGGGTAAAGCGACCGGCAATAGACAGAGGGAAACGGGGAAAAAGAGGGCTAGGGGAGGACTACTCCGGCTGTAAGGACACCTCCAACTCGGTCGCACCTGCCATGCGCCAGTGACAGTGCTCGTCAGTAATACGCTGTAAAAACTGATCGATAGTTACGGCATTGTTATTGAAAACCATCTGATTGTGCTCCTTCCAGATCATCCAGGAGACGAGTATGATGCATGAATCAATCTCCTTTCTCCTTTGCTTTGGTGAGGAGCCCCGAGTGGAAATCCAGTGGTCTTATAGGGTAGGCTGGCCGATCGGAACGGCACAAAGCAAACCGACCCGAGCTAAGTAACGCGCCCAAACTTGTGCAGTCACCGCACGTCTGACTAGAAGGTGGTTGTTGGTCTCATGGGGATGCTCGCAGAAAACACAAACTCCTTGGTTTTGCAGTCCCCGATGCTGGAGGCGATCGGCAATCTAGCAGCGTCGACGGATTGCTAACCGCATGAAGATTTTGCGCTTGAGTGGCGCCCAAGCTTTCCAAATTCCTTCGACGCACGGAAACCTGAGTGATCCTATGAAGAAAGCCCTATAAGCCGACTTGGAAGAGTAGCAACCTGAGGGTTCCCAGCGCCAAAAGATCGAATCGACCTCTCCCTGTGATAGCTGGATTGGCTGCAGTGTATCCCAGAGAAGAAGGAATTTAGATATAGTTTGAACATTCGGCTGACCCGATATGTCTGAGATCCAAGTACCATTGGAAAGGGCTTGAACTACCGTTCTTTTCTTCTGGATTAGTGGTTTGACCATCTTAGCAATGGAAGGTGCCAAGCTAGGGATGGAGCATTCGTCCAACCAGCAATCCTCCCAGAACAAGGAGTTCTCTCCGTTCCCAATCCTTACAGTAATAGATGCTTGGAACATGCTTTCCTCCACTCGGTTTGCCTAGTTGTGTAGTCTCCCCCAAGGTTTTGACGACCACGTTCGCTGTAACCATTGCCAGCGGATGAGCAGAGCCCGTCCTAGCATGACCAGGTTTTGCAAGCCAAGGCCCCCAAGATGGATAGGTCAGCACACCGAAGACCAAGCAACTAAGTAATTTCCGCCCGACACGTTTTGTGATCCTTTCCAACGAAACGCTCGACGCCTTTTGTCGTCTTTGATTACTGAAGGAGGGGGGTCGAGGGCCATGAAACTGTAGATAGGAATAGCAGACAACACCGACTTAACCAGAACAAGTCGGCCCCCCTTGTGAAAGCAAGCCGGCTTGCCAAGTTTGGAGACGGTTAGCGACCTTGTCCAAGAGGGGCTGGGAGTCTGCCCGGGACGACTTCCTCGAAGAGAGGGGCAAGCCAAGGTATTTACAAGGAAATGTGGCGATGCTGCAGTGCAACATGTTGGTGATGAGCTAAATCTCTTGGTCGTTGCACCGAATTGGCGAGAAGGAGCTTTTGACCAAATTGGTACGCAGGTTTGTGGCCTCACCGAAGAGCTGGAGAATTTCTCTGATGGCTAGCAAATCTGTACTGATCGTTGGTAGGAATATCGCCACGTCATCTGCATATAAGGAAAGCCGGTGCGGTAGGCCTTGATGCCCTTCGATTGGTTGATGCAAAGCAACATTTTTAGTAGCGAGGATCAGATTGTTGAGGACATTCATTGCAATGATGAACAACATTGGGGATAATGGACCCCCCTGACGAAGGCCGCGACCATGCCAAACCGGACGCCCTGGTTGGCCGTTGACAAGAATTCGTGTGCATGACATCCTGAGCATGATACTTAGCCAAGCACACCACCTTGGGCCAAAGCCCGTGCGTCGAAGCATTTCGAGCAGAAAAGGCCATGACATGGAGTCGAAAGCCTGAGCGATGTCTAGCTTGAGCAGAAAGGCCGATTTTTTTGCTGATGAAGTAGGCGAGCAGATTGCCTGACAAGGAGGAAATTATCTTGGGTGAATGCTGATTGGTTTGGTGCTACTACCTTGGCCAGTGCCGGCGTGAGCCTTTGAGCAAGGACTTTAGAGAAGATCTTGGCAAAAGCGTGGAAGCGAGTTGATCGGTGACTATGAAACCGACTGCGATCTGCGATGCGGCGATCTGATATCTGGCGATCTGGCGATACCCATTTCTCGAAAAACCCGATCTGGCGATACGGATGTATATATATATATATATATATATATATATATATATATATATATATATATATATGTATTAAAATAGTAAAAATATAAAATGAGATACTTGATAAGTTTGAGACTTTGAGTCAAGGGTTTACCAAACTTTGAGTCAAGAGTTTACCAATGTATGTAAATTTGTCCATGTATGTATGTAAATTTACTCCATTTGTCCAGCATATAAATAAATTTATCAATGTATCATCTTGATTCTTGACATACATTGTGCCATAAGGACCATAAGTCCATAACTAATGATGTTGCATTTCTATTCCTACGTGTAGGAATAGAAATGCAACATCATTAGTTATGGACTTATGGTCATTATGGCACAATGTATGTCAAGAATCAAGATGAAATGAACAATAAAAAACTTAGCTTCTACATGACTAATGATAGAACATAGATAAATAGTTCATATTACATAACATAATTCAAGCACACCCAGTCACAAACCATAAGGATCCATACCCCATAAGGCCATAACATAGTTCAACAATGTTCATAAAGCAATAAAACATAATCTATTAATTGCACTCATGACTCATCCATAGTAGTTTCAGCATCATCATCTCTTGTTGCATCTTCACATAATTCCATTTCCAACTCTGGTTCATCAAGTGAGAGATTAGCAATCTCAAGGATGCCCACGCCACTAGTAAAACTTTCATGGGCATCTGCTCCAACATCCCACATCCTTGTAGGTCCATGATGATATTTTTCTGATTTTCTTGAGAGAAGGCGTAGATTGGTGTGCACAAATACCAAATCTTCCGCACGTTCAGGAGTCATCTTGTTTCTCTTCATGCTATGAATGAAACCATAGGTACTCCAATTCCTTTCACAGCAAGAAGATGATGATGGTTGCCCAAGCAATTTCAAAGCCAGCGCTCTCAACTCTGGGGCTGCACCTCCATGCGTGCTCCACCATTGCTTTGGTTTAAGATGAGCTCTATCCTCAATTGATTCGAATGAATCAAATCCTTCTCCAAATTGAGAGAAATCTGCAAACTGTGCTTTCAATTTTCTGTATTGTTCAGTAATGGGAAAGAACTTCTTCAGGCACTTCAAAACATTTTTGTTAATCTCATTATCATCATGGGGGAATTGACGGTTAGGACCTCCTTGAATCCATGCTTCACATAATATCTACCAAAGGAAATGATTGAATGACAAAGATTGAAAGAAACAAAATATATAATCAATTGTAAAGAAGAAACAACTATTTAGTATTTACCTTGGATTGAGTGAATGTGCCAAACAATGGAGTGGGTGTTGCTTTTGCCCCATCGATCCACTAAAATTCATGAATAACGGAGTAGAAAAACAATCCTCATGGGGTTCTTTTCCTTCCCATTTATAAATGGCATCTTTAACCTTCTCTATCATGCTATCCCACATCTCATAGACCAAATGTAGGCATGACTTGTCGATTAATCGACTTCACGTAGCATTGAATAAATGGGTTCCGTGAACTCAATGAGATGCTTCACATTACCCCACCACACGTCATTAAGAATCTTTTCTTTCACAAACTGTGCCGTGCCCACACTATCATCTTTGTAAGTGTCCCACATGTCACAAATGACCATTTGCTTAAGAGCTGATCGGATGAAATAAAACCTCTTCAACATGATAATAATAGATGCAAACCTTGTTTCAAAGAATAGCAAGATATTTTAATTTACTAAACTCATTAAACATAGCCAACCTTAGGTCGTGATTCATGATGAAATTTTTATTATGGTAGCATCCTCGCAACATCCATAATCCATTGAAATTCTTCATGAATGGTACCATCAGACTCTTTCCAAAGACATATATTCTTCAATGCTAAGTTTAATGTGTGCACAACACATGGAGTCGAGAAAATGTGATTATACTTTTGTTCAATGATCATACCTGCAGACTTTGCAACCGGAGCATTATCGGTAATCACTTGAACAACATTCTTCGCACCGACTTCTTCAATCACAAAGAACCATCTTCTCACTATGTATTCTTTATTCTTCACCTCACCTTCGTGTTAACATTTCGCAAGAACATAGGTCCACCCTCTATTCTGACTAGAAAATTTATTAATGGTCGCCATTGTGCATCGCACCACCCATCAGAAGCAATGCTAACTCCCTTGGTGCTCCATGTTGTCTTAATTGGTACCAACATGCCTTCAACATGTGTCCTCTCTTGTTGAAGAAGAGTTGTCCTCATCCTATTGTATGTAGGAGGGACATATCCATTAAGGGGATTGTTGCAAGCATACATAATCATTTCTCGCCAATATGGGTTTCTTGCAAGATTAAATGGCAAGCCCGCAGTATAAAATGCTCTCGCAACAAGAGCATCCATGGTGCTTCGAAGCTCAAGATTAAAACTCTTGTCAATTGATAGTTGCCCCTTTCTTTTCTTTGCATTTGCAACAAGGCTGACACTGCCTACTTCGTTGCTTGAGGTATTCTCCCCGCAAGGAACTCTTCTTGTAGCACTTGATGTTGTCAGCCTCTGCTGCACAAACTTCATCACGGAGTTGTTGTAGTATCGGACTTTGCCACTTTTGGACAAACCTTGACACCACAGTTTGAAATCTTCAACAAATGTGCTTTAACTCTATAGTAGCTCTCATGGATGATAGCATCACAATAGCGACATTTGGATTTCGCATTTCCAAATACCACCCGCTTCTTTCCAATTGAATGACATGCCTCCAAAGAGGTTTGGAGGCATCTACAATCTGGTTCACAGGAGGGGTTGAAATACTTCCTTCCGCGCTTCCACTTGCCATATTGCACAAAAAAGACCTAAAGAAAATAAGTAAAAATGTATAATACAGATTAGTTGGCCACTGGCCAGTTATTGCATCTTGCTATCAAAAAGAAATGCATCAACACTTCAACAGATTAACACTCAGTCGGCCAGTCCATTCACCGGCCTAATCTCCTCCCCCCCACCGGCCTAGTCTCTCCTCAATCCACTGAGTACTAACAAGTTAGCTAACAAATCACCACTCACCACCACCGGCTCATCAGATTTGAGTTCAGTTCAGAGAGAGAGAGAGCCAGAGAGGAGAACGCACCTATTGCGCGGAGCGGCGGAGGAGATGGTGCGGAGGAGGGAGAGCTGCCGGTTGCCGCCTCGCCAGACGTCCCGTCGCCGTCGCCGCCCGCCGCCTTGCGGAGAGGAAGCGCTGTCAAGGTCGCGCACATGAGGAGGGAGCGCTGCCGCCGCGCGTCGCCGGTTCTGCCGCGCGCCGCTCGCCGCCGCCACGCCGTCGCCGCCGACGGCTCGGTCGCCCTCTCCTCATGCAAGACGGAGCAGAGCGATCTGGTGCCCTCCAAAGCAGCAGCGAGGATAGGTTAGTCAATGGATTTTCATGGGCTTTGGCTGGATTGGGCTTCTTTTGAGGCCGTATCGGTGTATCGGGGTGTATCGGGGTGTATCGGTATTACATTTCTTTTTTTTTAATTAAAAAGGAAACCGATACTTCCCGACACGTCGAGGGCAGATCGGGTCAGATCCGCATTCGACACGTGTCGGGATACTGCAGACGGCCGACCGGCGTGTCGGTGCATCGAGTCGAAGCAGAACGCGTGCTTCTGAAATGCTTGCTTTTTCGGCAAAAGGGTGAGCAATGCGTAGTTGAGCAAATGGAAGTTTTTTTTCCCGCCAAGCGACCAATGGCATGGAAAGCCGCCATGATATCAGACTTGATGATTTCCCAGTAGCATTGATAGAAGAGTCCAATGAAACCATCTGGCCCCGACGCCTTCTCAGAGGGCATGGACTTGGTGGCTTCCCAAACCTCACTTTCGGTGAAATCGGCTTCTAGGTCTCGTAGAACATGAGAAGGTACGTTGAAGAAGTTCAAATCCAGAGAGTGGGCGCGAGCGATTGGTGTCGCGCCCACCGGCGTTCCAATGAGATTTACAAAATGGTCATGAAAGGCTTCTTCCAACTCTTTCTGAGTGTGCACCCAAGAATCAGCGACCTTTAAAGTTGCAATGAAGTTTCGGCACCTAAGGTGATTTGCATGAAGATGAAAGAAACGTGTGTTCGCGTCCCCTTCCCGCAACCACCTGACACACGACCTTTGGCACGCGATTGTTCGTTCGAAGGAGCAAAGGCCAAGTAGTTTCCTGTTGAGCTCCATCTTGAACCAACGCTCCCAAGGAGAGAGTTGTCGTTCTTCTTCAGCCAGATCAAGACGACAGATTAGCTCTTTCGCCATCCCGATTTGCTGGCGAATGCTACCACACGGGCTATGGCTCCAGCTCTACAAAGCGCGACATGTGGCTTTGAGGAGGGAATCAAGACGCCGCAGAGGGTCGGCTAAGGGGTCGTCACATTTCCAAGCCGCATGTACCGCCTCTTGGAACCCTTCAACCCTTGTCCAGAAAGACTCAAGGCGGAAACATTTCTTTGCTCCCATCAGAAAGGCGGTGGAAAGCAACAACGGACAATGATCAGACGCCGTAGATGGTAGGGCCTGGAGGAAACAATCTGAAAACCGCAGATCCCACTCCGCGGAAACAAATACCCATCGATGCGCTCTAGAGTTGGCCTCTCCCTAGCATTTGTCCATGTGAACGATTTGCCATTGAGGTGGATTTCCTTGAGTTCTAGGTCATCTGTTACCCAGCAAAACCTACCCATTCGTCGTCTGTTTAAACGAGCGTTGTTTTTGTCGCTCGCTTGAACGATTAGGTTGAAATCTCCGAGAATCATCCAAGGACCTGCTATGGAACTATGGATATCGCGGAGTTCCTGAAGGAATGCTGGTTTGTAGACATCCTCCGGGGGGCCGTAGGCTACCGAGAGCCAAGAGGATGAACCGCAGGGGAAGACCACCTTGGCTGTAAGCCTGTAATGGAGTGGTCTCTTGTACTCGGAGCGGTACAAGTGACTCTACTGGAGTTCCATGCTAGCAAGATACTGCCTCTTGTTTGTGACGCAGGTAAGTAGCAGAACCCGTCAAAGGAGGGTCCAAGGATTTCCATTACAAGGGACGAGTCTATTACATCGAGCTTGGTTTCTTGAACGCAAACGACCGATGTGAGCGAGGCAATTATCGTCTCTCGGACCACATTCCTCTTTGCCCTACTATTTAAGCCCCTTACATTCTCGTTGATGAAGAAGTTGTTTAAACCGTCCATGGGAGTGGCTAAACGACCAACGACTCGGGTAGCCTCACCTAGGTGGCTATCACCGGTGCAGGAGCCACGACGTCCTCCATAGCGTGTGGACTGTCGGTTGGTAGGATCTTCGGAACGGATACCCGGAAAAGCGCTGCTAACGCTACGATGTGCTCTTGCGAGAGCTGCTTGTCGAAGAGCGTATTCAACTTGCTGAGGGCCGCGCGGTCCTCCAAACTGCTTCCCTGTTTGAGGCCTAGCCGCTGGCTAGTAGGAGCTACGTGCACTGTTCCGCTGGATCACTTTTGCGGCACGAGGCTGCTAGGCATTTGCTGGGGCGCGAGGTGAAGTTGGGAGGCTGCTTAATGTGGTTAGAGCGTTGCATGTCCGGTAGTTGCAATAGGTTTGGCCCGACGCGAGTAGGTTAGCAGTGTGACTACACCGACCGATGCTTGGCTAGTAGGAACAACCGAGCCGTCACTGTCTTCGACCAAGCACGGTGTTGAGAAGTTCCGTGCGACATCAGATAGCTGGGGTGTTGGACGACACTCAGTAGATTTAAAGGTGTCCTTGACGAGCTGTCCCTTCTCAAGGAGCAGGGTTTGGTTGCGCGGGCCTTGGTGCGCCTGGGTGGATGTGGCACATGTAGCCTGATTGGGCAGTAGCTCGTCCTGGACCAAGGAGCGGGAGGGGGGGATGGAGGTGCCTGGGTTGAACTGACGGCGACCACGGGAATCTCGACAGACCCCCTATCCAGAGTCGGGACAGCCGATGGCGCACATGGCACATTCGCTACAACGAGGAGGGGCTCAGAGCGGGTGTTCGTGTTGGCTGAGGCGCTAACTGGACTAAAAGGCACTGTGACAACATTTATGCCTTGCTTTTTGCTTCCAAACGCGAGCTTGCTAGCTTGCAGTGCCAAAAATGGCAAGCGGTAGCTAGGGTTGGCAGCCTTAGTGCTGACTATCCTGACAGGGCTAGGGGGACAACCTTTTCCATCAGCCTTGCAGCGCACTGTGTGGGCTGAGGCCATTGTACCCATGCAAGGCTTGGGGTCCACTGCTGACAAAGGGGGTAGCTTCCAAGAGAGAGAGAGAGAGAGCGACCTCCCATGTCTACCCTTGCTGGCACCTTCCAGACCTTCAACGAGATGAAAGGAGCCATCCACTACTCCAGGGGTTGTGAGAAAGGAGTGGCACTGCGGACCGGAGTCGTCAGAGTTGGCATCAAGGAGACCGGCAAAGCCGGAGTCATCGCTCGACGACGCGAAGGAAAGATATTGTTTGGCTCACGAGGAAAAATCCTCGACGACGTGGATATGAATGATGACGTTGTAGCTGAGGGCCTCCCGAGACTCTGGAACTAGACAGCTTCGTGAAGACTTGCTCCCCATGGTCCAAGATGGAACCGTCCAGGAGAAGATCCGCCTCGGCAAAACCATTGTTTTTTCTTTCGGGGTCGCATTAGGGTTACCATGTGACCAAACGAAAAGCCAAAAGGTCCGTGCGTGACATTGAAGACTCGTCGTACGCTTCAATCCAGCAGGAGGGGGAGAGGATGGCATACACTGTGGTCAAGCTCCAGGCGTGGATCGGCAGACCTTCCATGCTGATCTTGACTTGAACGGAGGGGGTGGCTCACCGCCTGAGCCAATCGCGACCACTAGCGCAGTAGGAGGAAACGGGTTGTCTTGACGGGGCCGCCATGGAGAATGCGGTCTTTGCTAGTGGCTGTTGAAAACAACCAAATAGTTTTTCAGGAAGAAAGGGTGCATCGAAAATCTAGCCTGAGGCAGTCCCCTCTCAACTTGAATTGCTAGAGCGACCTCTTGGGATGTGACCTCCGGCCTCGTCCCCCCACCCCACACACACAGACGATGAGGGCCCGCTCTAAGCAACGATCCATGTCACGCATGGCCGGCGATAGAGGGACGACACAAACCTCTCTATCAAGGCGGTGGAGGGGGTTCCTAGGGGGGAAAACGTCTTCGACGTCCCCGAAGAGCGGCGGCGGGAGGCCTGTTCCCCCACGAGGAGCACCACGGGATTCAAAGGCCAATGGGGATGGAGAGCGAGCCTCTGGAGGTTGGACGGACCCACGTCCTCCCTGATGCTGGGGGCAGGGGCAACCCTGCGACGCTGCGGTGAAGGCGGCTGGGCCAGCTCATCACTCGCATCCGGCGAAGGGCGGCGAAGCGAAACTTTTTCTACCCTCGAGCGCGATAGCAAACCTTCCCGCAGATCTCCGACGAGCGGTGGGCGTCTCGTGGCAGGGAGGGGGCTTGACGTTTTTTTTTTGCAGTGGACGGATGTATGACCCACGTCCTTGCAGCGGAAGCACTGAGTTGGGTTCCTACATTCCGCAGCGATGTCACTAGTGAGGCAGTTGAAGCAGAGGCTGATGAGGTCGCGCGGGACTGGCGAGACACAGGTGTTGGGTGTCGGTGTGGATGAGGCCTTCGGCGCCAAGAACGTCGTGGACGAACCTCTTGCCAGGCATCGCCTCCAGAGGTTGTGCAGCGGCGGCGCCCTGACTGGGCACAGGAGCGCTAGCTTTGAACGAAGGCAGGCCTCCATCTTGCCCTAGGTGTTCTCAGTGGTAGGTTTTGGCAGGGAAGCAGTAGCCTCCGAAGTGGTAGGCGACCGAAGGCCCAGAGCAACCGGGGTCGGAGATGATGATCTGTGCAACGACACGCGGCGCCGGGACTCCACGGAGTCCGTACTGGAGAGGGTGGACTCGATCCACCTGCGCTCCTTCTCAGACTGCCTCCCTAGGACCGCTACCCGGAAATCTAGGTCAAAGGAGGAGGCCATTTAACGGGAAACTGGGCACCGTCGCCGGAGCGGCAGGCGGCGCGGAGGGAGAGGGGGTGGGGTTTAAGGGGCCGCCGGCGTCGGAGTGGCGAGAGGCACGGGAGATCTTAGTTAATATGTTTTTCGATTTGCATCCAACTGGAATTACTTGTCATCTTGTATTCACAATGCTGTCTGTGCTTATTCATTCCTCATCCATCATGCCAATGTTCAAGACCCTCATGTGGGAATCCATACCGTCGTTTGCTTGATATACGTTAAGCAATTAAGCATGTTGTGCATGGTAATTAATTAATTATGGTCAACATGGACCAGTTTATTGTTTGTGCTCTGTTCTGTGAGGCAACCAGCCCAGGTTGGCCCTCCGTGTTTCCCAATGTTGCTGGAGTCAGTGGTCTACAGAAATAAAATCCTGGTGTTTTCTGTACCATTGCTGGCCTTATCGTAAAACCATTAGTCGTTTGTCCTGTTATAATTTTGTTTGCTGTGAAATTTATTGTCATCAGCTTCACTGAAAGTTCTAACGCCTTTTGTTTCTTTAAATTTGAAAGAGGAAACAAAGGATACTAATTTTCATGATAAAAGAAATTGAGGAAACAATAATTTGGTCAAACAGCAAGCTCGAAGGTTGTTTCCTCCGCTGTACCACTGTAGCAGCATTAAGAGCAGTGCCTCTATGTTACCTAAATCATTTTGTCTGTTTGCAGCTTGGTCCAAGTAACAATAGATGTTAGAAATTTAACACTTTGATTGCTTCCCTTTTCCTTCACTTTCTTATTTTTTTGGCAGCAGCTGCTGAGATTAAGGGCAAGGATAAATCCACCAGGGAGCTGCAAAGTTCAAATTGTCAGCTAAAGAAGATTAAAAAGATCAGGTTTGGATACATTAGCACTCAGCTCTAAGCAAATGCCCATATAGCAGTTAGCAATATGTAGGCCGTGCATGCCCATTTCATCATCACATTTCCGGAAAGAACTGTGGGAGATACACTTTCATTCTGTTAGAAAATGAAAAACGAATAACTTAACAAACCAGTCCTTATGTATGATGTTACTGATATTTCTTTGCCTGTTCATCGATCTGTATTCTTTGGCCTTGTTCATCAACTCATTACAATGTTGGAAGAAACTAAATTTAATATCTCACATTATTTGGCCTGCTTAAGTGATTATCCATAGAAACATTGTGACCACCTGGCTCAAGATAGGATTGACTCTATGGGGGATGTCACATAAGTATGGGATTAAGTGAGGGGCCTGGAACACAACATATAAAATCCAAGGCATTCAAATCAACAACTCCGGATTGACCTTTTTGCGTGAAGCGATGACAAAACTGCCAGTGAGTTGTTGCCGTTGACTCCAACAACATCGAATTGTACCACTATTTTCTTTCCATAGAGTGTTCCTGCCACCTATTTGATGAAAATACATCATATCATTTTTGGACAGTGGGCCATTACACTTATAATCATTCAGCATTATTAGCCTTACTCCATCTTCATTTTTCACATCGTTCATATTTTCCTTCTTTTTGTTCCACTTTTGTTCCCTTTTTTTTGCCTTATGTGAAATTCTCTGTGGAATGCTGAACATACCATGGAACTTTTATCATGGTTTGTTTCTTATTGATTGATGTCCCCTTGTATACCTCCAGTAAACCTAAGGTAAAGACTGGAGACACGCTGCCTGGTGCATTATCACTTCCCAGCAAAAAGACAAGGAAGGTATATCCTGTTTCTGCTCAAGTAAAATTATTCACATGGAATCTAGTTGCCCTTCTTAAAATTATTCCGAGGTTCCTCTGCTATCTTCTGTTACCCTTCTGATCTTTCTCCATTCGTGAAACTCTTTGGTCGATTTTTTTTTTTGGTCAAAAGAACAAGAGCTCATATTGTTGTATTTTTTATTGTTTCATAATTATGCTGGAATTAATTATGATTATTTGCTAAAACTGCACATTTTACAACACATATTGCCTCACTGTGCTTGCATTTTAGACAACAAAAGAGCAGCAGCACTGGGAGCCTCTGGACCTCAAGTTAGGCGATTCACTACCAACTCAGAATTTCATTGAGATGCAGAGAGCCTACTTTGCAGAAATTGATGCATTTGAGCTGGTCGAGGAATTTGTTTCAGGGAGTGACCTAGAGTAGAAGGTTTTAGACCTCTTGCTTGCTGCTTTATTTTGACTCGTTAAAGGGTATAAATACATAATATACAAAGAGATAGCACATATTGTACGGTGTCGTAGAGATTAGCACACTTTTCCTTGTAGAGCACGGAGTGAACAGATGCAAAGTGGAGTATTGTCATAGATTTCTGTCAGCTGCAAAAGTGTAGATTTTGATGTAGCAAGTCCTGATGATTGTCATTTCCTCTGCCGGGAAGCATTCGTTAAATCATTGCAGTATACCTTCAAAAAAAAATCATTGTAGTAAACATTAAGGTGGTGATATAACACTTGCATTGCCGTGGATTGTCAGTCCTCTTAGCCCTTGCTGTGTCTCACTCCTCAGGCCCGCGTTGTGATTTATGCAGTTCCGAAATTACTTACGTACTCTTATTGTAAGACATTTTGAACTAGAGGATCGTTGTAGCAGCAGTACCGTAGCAAAGGAAAAAAAACAAAGTATTTTTTATTTCTTTTCTTTTTGGTTGAACGAAATACATTTATGGTGGGGGCTTTTCAAATATGCACTCTTAACTTTGCTATACGTAGGTGTCATAACTACTTGAAGAACTCTCATAACAGTTGGTTCTATTTCTTTGCCAAAAGAAACATAATGGGATCTCATTAAAAAAATTGCGAAATCCATATTTTCCAAACATAACCTTACTTTATACTTTAGTACCAGAAAGTCGAACTCTATATCTCAAAAAAGGGAAATAAATCTTTCCAAGGTAAAAAAATGGACCGTATATGTGCATGCAATAAGAATAGCAAAAGGAAGTTTTGATTATTTATCAAGGTGTCGATATGTCCGACTGATTAAGGAGACAGACTTGAAATCTGTTGGGCTTCGCCCGTGCAGGTTCGATACCTGCTGTCGACGATAATTTTTTCAACTTTTTGAACTTGCACTACTAGCTGCTATTAGTGGTAAAACTCATTTGGCATACACCCTTCTATCATGTTTCTTACCCATACATACTTATTGGGTAGAATATGGGTAATGGACTCAACGGTAGCCTTAAAGATGAATGTGATTTTGCAAGTTTGAGTTTGCTCGGTTTTTACAGAAGAAGGGGTGATTTTTGGGGTATTGCTCTTGACAACTTTTGGCTTGGTTCTTGATGTGATTGAGGATACTAAGACGTGTGGGAAACTATTATTAGTCATCTTGGGTTGATTCCTCTCACGAGCTCCTCTCTATCATCTGTTTTGTATTTGGCCTGGGTTTAGTGCAACTTGCCTTTGGATAAAAAAGGTCAAACATTTGGAAAGATTTGCTTCGATCTCTTCATGGATTAGATTCACAATATAATAGGCAAGGTATAAGAAAATTTTCAACTAATTTGGAGATGTGAATTGAAAGTTACATCAATTCTTGGATTTGGAATCGCGCTGATTTTCAGCTCTGTCATGAGGGAGAGGTGCCCAAGAGAGGCCAAACAGTCAGGGCATGTTTTGGCGCATTTTGTTCGGTTTTTCTTGGAGATTTCATTGTGAGGGTTTAGGTTCTCATCTTAGATCTACATAGCTATTAGAGTGAAAGAAACTTAAACTCCTTAAGGGAAAAGATTTTGATAAGGTTGTTGCTTGTGTGGCGCCTATTCACCCCCTTCTAGTCGCCTCCTCGGTCCAACAAGTGATATCGGAGCGAGGCTTACTCTTTTGTGATCTTCATCGATCTTTGAGCATAGTGGCTAGTAGGAGGATTTGTGGGCCTTTGAATTCTTCTTCTTGTGACTCTTTCCATCGATGATCATGTGAGACGTAAATCTTTCCAGAGAATATTGGCTAGGGATCCTAATCTATCTAAACAACTTTACCCATAAGGGATAATCGACTTATAATGTTGGCCATAACACGCTTCTGAAGGCCCCTCTTACGCCAAACGTAATCATGCTCGCTAAGGTTTCACGCCAAATGGTAGCCCCCTTTTACACCATGTGGGTAGTAAAGTAGGTCTTCATGATACCCACACCTCTCAATGACAACTGTGATGAAATATTTCAGTTTAGTTAGTCAGGTCTATCCCATACCGGACTTGTCGTAATACGAAAGAGCATAACAAGATACGACTCTTAGACCAGTCCTTAACTGATTTGGGTGACTTCCAAAAAGAACCCAGACCTCGAACATTCACTAAATCGATCTCGTGCATAAGCTTGCACCCACCAACTACCCATTTCGTCCAAATCTAAACTACTTTATTTTATTTTTATTTTGAAGATATTTTTAAAACTCCATGGCATACCAATGCCATATATACAATTTTAAATTCATACTTGAATTTAGGCCGTAAATTCCCTAATTGAACATTTTTGGTCTAAGCATGACTAAGTGTATATTTTCTCTCAAAGTGTTTCTAGTTCATACTATTACATCAACTAGATTTTATCTAAGGTGACAAGGTAAGGTTATTTCAATGTCAAAGTTGGCTATACAATTGTATTGGGATTTTATCTCAAAACAGGAATTTAAATTACATCGAATACAAATAAGCATGCAGTAATAAGTTAAAACATAATTTAAATAATTCAAAATACAGGGATCAAATATGGTAAAAAGGATGTAACATGCTTTGCTCAAAGGTTTGCTAGTATGACTCGTCGTAGAATTCGTGCTCACTAGAGTTGTCGAAATCTAAACCTGAAAAGGAACCAAATTCAAATAAAATTTCAATAAACTTCAAATGAAATCCAGATTGAATTTTTTGTATATTTAGATAGATTAGGATTTTATATGAATTTAAGAATTTGAATCACTTGAATCGGAGCTCGAATGAAGAAGAACGGGCTCTTAGAAGTTTGAAATTGAGAAAGAATACACTATCTGAATTTTCTGGAATTAAGGAATTAAATTTGTCAACGGTCAAGTCGTCGATCTTACGAAATAAAATAAGGAAAATGGCTGAGTATCCTTGGAGGAGAATAGGGTTGCTCTTTATTGCAATGAACTGGCTTTTACAAGGATGCCTTTGGCAAGACGACAGATTAACCCTAATTACACTGAGTATATTACTTGGAAAAAGTGAATTGTCTACTCTTTTAACTTGCTTGCTATGCTTCAAGATGCTTCTGGTCGATTCTTTGTCATTCGTCATCCACCCTTAAAAACTAGCGAAAAGGCACCAGTTGCCCCTGGAGAAGACACCTTTCAGAAGCGACACGTCTGGTTGGGGAAGCAGTTATCGTTAGTTGGAAGAACACCTGATCGCCGGTTAGTGTCAGTGGGAGATGAACATAGGCAGAAACCGTGTAGTGGTTATTGTCGACTCAGGGCCAAAAAGCATCATGTGATTTGGACCAGATAAAGCACGTGTCTCATTCATCACTCGGAAGGAATATACTTAGAATCGGGTCCAAGTACCAGTTCAAAGCTTCTTCAGCGGTCATCCGTCGCAATAGATACAAGGCCTCTCGACTGTGGTACTCAGAGAACAATTCTCGGATTCTCACGACCATAGGGGTCTTTAACCACGGGGGTTGCAACCATAAGGGTTATGCGATCTTTAATTAAATATTAAAGTAGTATTTAGGAATTTAATCCTTGTCAATTAGCCCCCGAACTTTAAGTGAATTTATAATGTGATCTTTTGATGGCATCTATATCGGGAAAACCTTCGTTTAATGGATAGAATAACGAAGAGGTCGGTATTCACTTTAAAGTTAAGGAACTACTTGGGAAACCGAAGAGGTTTGTCCGTTGGGCTTCGGGTAACTCCTTTTTATAGTTAAAGGAAAACCCTTATAAAACCCTCGCAATACACCGTCTTAGGGATTTTACTCTCTTAGAATCACCTCCAATCTTTCTTGCATCTTCTTGCCACAAAACTAACAATGTCGGATCCCATCTCCAACTGGCCAGTTTCTGAGTTGGATGATAAGAAACTTGAAGTCATGAAGAAGAACAGGATGCTTCCCGACAAGGCTTTGATTTCTTGGAGATCTACGGCCAGAGAGCATTTTCTGAGCGATAACGAGGGAGAAATCCTTGTTTTTCTTGCCTATTTCGAGTGCGGATTTAGATTACCAACGCACCCATTCCTCTCCCAAGTTCTGGAGTATTACAAAGTTGAGTTGGTAAATCTTGCTCCTAATTCGATCGCCAATCTCAGCATCTTTATCTACCTTTGCGAACCATATTTAGGGATTTCGCCAGATCTAGAGGTCCTCAGATACTTCTACAAGATGACGAAGTCGGGGAAATCAACGACGTCGCCCAGGGAATGTGCTTTACGCCTTCATGACGGGAAAGCCGAGGAATACATCCGTATGTATTCCAAGTCTTCGTGGTCGTCATGGAAGAAGAACTGATTCTACATAACGCTCAGCAAGGAAGACAGCCTTTGCTTTGCCGGTCATGTGGCGGTCGAAAACCCTCAATGGTGATCCTCCTCGAAGAAGGAGGGAAAGGTGGGGAAATGGATCGAGACCATCCACCACCTTAGCATTAGAGGTCCAACTTCTTGGCATGTGGTGAAAGATTTCTCCACACGCCGAATAAGTCCTCTGAAGCTCCGAGAACGTGCCATGCTTTGGTACATTAGTCAGGATGATACGGCCAGGGATTCTTCGGAACGTAAGTCCTGAAAAATCCTGACCAGTGTTGTTTATTTTAGTTGATTATTTTGTAATCTTAAAGTCTTTTTTTCTCTTTTTACAGCCCTTTCCCCTGAGGATATCAGGGATCAAATCAAGATGATCTGCGTTAGGGACCCTAGTGAAAAGGCTGATGTTCCCCCGGATTTTAGCTGTTGTTTCTCGAGAAGAGAGGAAGAGAGGATAGAGAGACTCAAGGTAAAAAATAACAACATCTTTTCATCATTTATGTATGTTCCGATCGGTATACCATAATATCCCTTTAATGTGCAGTCGGTCAGGTCAGAGAGCAATGAGCTTGTCGAGAGCTCGAATCCTATTGTTGGCTCGACCACTTCTGCTCCAACGACCATTCAAGATGGTGGCTCCTTAGAGGTAGGCTTTTATTATAACTCTGAAAGTTCTTTATTTAAAGCCAATTCTTTCCCTCATGAGAAAAAAGAGCACCGAATGGAGTATACATTCTAGATGAAGAATTTTATTGCCTAATTAATTTTGGTTAATCAGGTGGGCGAGAAAGAAAATCCAGCGATTGAAACTGCGATGGTTGTAAGTTCCGAAGCGACTGTGAGCGACCAGACAGTTGCTCTTGAAGCAGCTGTTCCAGTGGTCGATGAACCCACGACTTCCGAACAGGTGGTCGGGGAAATTACTTCCGACCTCCAGTCAGAAGACGTGAGGGGTCTAACCAGCCCTACAGGAAAGGAATAGGTAAAGTCGGTTGAGAAGAAGAAAAGGAAAGCGAGCACTCTGGACTTTGCTCCAGGGTGCTTCAATTTTAAAGGCAAGAAGACCAGGTATATACAATGAAAACTTTACATAAAGTTCATACCTTTAGACTTTCTTGTATTCTGAAGTCTTGACCTTCCTTTCTTCTATTTTCGTGGATCCTCTGGTACTCCAATCACCTCTGATCAGGGTACTCCTCAGGAGGGAACCCCTAAAGAAGGGATGGTCGAGCTAGCCCCTAAGCAAGTGGAAGTGCCAGTGCCTGCTCCTACTGCTCAAGAATCCTTGGCGGCTCCGACCCCGCCTAGGGAGGTAGAGGCCGAAGAAGAGTCCCGACAAGGTTTGCCTGTTGCTAGGACCGAAGTGGTCGAATAGGAGGGAGCAAATCTGCTTCCTTCTTTCTTCAGTGATGGCATGAGGAATTCTTCCTTAGTTAGGAGGTCTCCTCATCACAATGACATCCCCAACCGATCTCGAGTCTTTGATAATAAAAGACACGAGGAGGCTTGGTGGAGGAAGATCTCAGATTGTCGATCAAAGACAGATTCTGGGAATATTTGCTCCAACTATGCAGACAAGACAGTCCAGGTAAATACCTACGACCACTCTTATGGAATTTTTATGAAGTTTTTCTTAAACCTAAAGAAGTTTACTATCTTATGCTTTTTGTAGCATATGGTGGAGAATATTGATGTGGTCGGAGAGCTGACCCAGCAAATAACTTCTTTAGAAAAGGAAAATCTTCACTTGAAAAGTAAGGACTTCCTCTTTACTTCTTTTTTTTCTTTTTGCTATTTTGTTCCTTGCTGTTTCTTAACTATCCCTTTATCATAATTGATAGAATGGAGAAATATGAAAAAGAGGCTAAGGCTAAGGGAGCCGTCATAGCCACAATTGAGGAGAGGGGTAAAGCCAATGACTGGTTGATTGAAAACTGGTCGACCAGATTCAATGAGACCTCCCTTAAGCATAAGGAATCCATTGAAGCTTTTGAGAAAAAGACTCAAGGTAACTGGTCGTAAACATGACCAGTTTACTATGTGTTTTTAGTTTATTTCTTTAACTTTGATCTACTCGTGCAGACCAAGCTCAAAAGCTAGAAAGAACAGACAAAGAGAAGGAACTTGAGAGGAATCTTCAAGAGAAGATCCTTGCCTTCAATAAGATGCTTTCCGACATGGGGGCGAAAGCATTTTTGTCATCTTCAGGAGAGCCGACTAAGAAGGCGAACTGTCTTGGTCGACAGCTCGAGACTCTCCAAGGCCTACTCATGACCTCTCGGAGAAACCATATGAAGACTATGAGAGACGTTGTTGTAGATGGAGTTAGCTTTGATTTGGCAAAGCTTAAAGCCTCTGACCCCTCCCTCAATCTCCAAACACTAGAAGCAGACTTCAACTGCTCGGAGCAAGATGCAACCAAGATCTTCGAGGGGGTAAAACCCTTCGGAAACAAGGTTGCAGAGGAGATGAAGGTTGGATCTCCATCCCACAGCGACCAGTCTAGTGGCTCCGAAGAGTAAAATAGGTGTAGTAAAAATTATAATGTAAAAACTTACCTTTTGTCATCAATAAAGCTTATGTTTATCTTTCAACTTGTTGAATACTTATATATTTCCTAGCCCTTGACGGCTTGTGTAGGAGAAAAACTTACTAAGGAAGCAGTAGATCAAGAAAAAGAGCACATGTTGCGACCAACATGCAAAATATGTGCTGATTATGTTATAAAAATGATCTAGTTAGCACTATGAAACCACCTTGGTCAGAACCAGCGTATGATTTCGACTAGTTTTAGATCTATTTTCATAATCAAAATACTATATAGTATATTTTGTGGTCGGAAGTTGTCATAAGACTTGTGTTAATGATAAAAAAAATGTGCAAAAAATGTTTGCAATAAACAATAAGTATTTTTATTTATACACATTATCCAAGCTGGTCATAAAAAGTGCTAAGGACCAAAGACATGATTGACACTTCGCGAAACGTACTCGTTCTCAAGTTCTGACTGGTAGCAAAGATCGTAGGAAAAAGATCGTCACTAGGAAATTCCTTCCAGTGGGCAGGACCACATGAAGAGAGGAGAGATTTCGACTAGGAGGTTTTCTGTGTGTTAACCAGCTGCAAAACAAGAGAAGAACATAATACTTAAATGAAGAAAGAAAGTCTTTAAGTCCTTAAGCATGTAGGTAACTATATTTATTTGTCTATGTTATTTTTCATTTACTTCTTTTCCCTGAGAGAAAAAAAGTATGCGGTCATTCGTGAGAACCATCTTTGTGATGGTCACGATAAGGACCCTCATGGCGTTGGACAAATATGCCAAAACCAAAAAGTAAAAGATGTCCTTTAGAAGGATATCAGAGGATAATGGATCTTCTCTGATGATCTTAGACAATCAATAGTGTGTGACCAGGTAATGGATAATGAAAATATAAATAACATCACTTATCGGAAAGAAAAGAAATAATGCAACTTCATTGAAATTGTAAATGAAAGGAACATTTATACATAGAACTTACGTAATTAATCAATATTCCAAGAATTAGACAGAACACACCCATCTAACATGGCAAGTCGTACTGAACCTGGTCTGGTTACTTCGACCACAGTGTATGGACCTTCCCATTTAGAGGAAAGCTTGTTGCGATTTGTCTGGCTCTGAATTTTCCTGAGAACTAGATCACCTATGGCTAGACTGCGAGGTTGCATCTTACAACTGTGGTACCTTGTAATGTCCCGTTTGTCCAGAGTTTTGAAAAGCTTTTTTAAAAAATAATAACCATTTGGTTTTGATGAGAGTTCAAAGCTTAACTTGAAGATTTCTGAAATTTGGAGATTTAACTTGAACTAAATCAAACTTCAATTAATCCCTTTTGGTTGATTTGGAGTTATTGCTGCTTCTTGGCTTTTAGCCTCTTTTTCTCTGTTTGCCTTGTTTGTCCTCCAGGCTAGCTTCTCCCCCTCTAGGTCTCTCTCTTTCTCTAGACCTTCCTCTTGTTCGACATTCCCCTATGTCCAGATCCTCCTTTTGTTGGACATCTCCTGATGTCCAGATTCCTCTCATCTTTCTGACCTTCGCTTCTTCTTTTTCTTCTTCTCTCAGGACCTCCCTTGAGTTCCTCTTTTTGGACCTCTTACCTTGAATCTCTTCCTTTTGAGGATATCCTTCCTTGGGTTTTCCCTTTTATCTGGACCTCTCCTTCTTTGGGATCTGAGAGTCCAGACCCCCCTTCAGCTGGACCTTCTTGTAGGTTCAACCTCCTTTGTTCTCTGGACCTCTCCTTGTAATCTTTTGTTTGGACTTCCTTTAGTCTAGACCTCCCCTTTGTTAGTTTGAATCTCTTTGTGTTTAGACATCCCCTTTGGTCTAAACTCTCATCTTTGTCTAGATCTCCTTTGATCTAGACCTCTTCCTTTGTGTGGACCTCCCCGTGGACCTCTCAACGTTCATTCGAACTCCTTGAGTTCATTTGAATGTCCTAGAGTCCTTTTTGACCTCCTTGTGCCCAGATGGACCTCCTTGTGTCCATGTGGAACCCCTTTTGACCTCCCTTCGTGTCCCTTCGAACCTTCCAAGTGTTTTGTGGGACCTTCTTCGGCCCATTTGAACCCCTTGGGCCCATTTGGATCTCTTTTGAGCTTATTTGAACCTTCTCGGGTTCAATTAGACCTCCTAGAGCTCCTTCGGACCTCCCCCTTTGTTTATTTGGTTTGCCCTCGTGTCCGCTCGGACCTCTTGTTGGCTCCAGGTCTTGTCGCGGTTGTACCGCTACTCTATCGTTTGTAAACCGTCCGATCTATGTCAGACGGCTTGATCTGGTTGGCACGTTCGGCCGGTCCGAACATCCCAACCTCCCTCTACCGTTCGATCTCTGTCGGATAACTTGATTGTGTTGCAACCCACGCTCGGTCCGAACGGCCCCTTTGCTTGGCCCCGTTCGTCTTGATCTAATGGCCCTAGCTTTCCTCGCGTATCCTTGTTTCCGCAGACCTCTCCTTTGCCTTGATCTTGACCGTTAGGATCTCATTTGAGAGATCTAACCGTCAGGACCTCCTCGTGTCCGTAGGACCCCCTCTGTGTTCCTTTGGACCTCCTTGTGTCCTTAGGACTTCCTCAGGTCGGACCTACTGCTTGCTTGGCCGGGCCTACCGCTCGAGTTTGGTCTTCGTCACTTGAAGACCTCTCCTTGTTTAGATCTGACCGTTAGGACCTCCCTTTTGGAGATCTTAACCGTTCAGACCTCCCCTTGTTCAGATTTGACCGTTAGGACCTCCCTTTTGGAGATCTTAACCGTTTAGACCTCCTCTTGTTCAAATCTGACCGTTAGGACCTTCCTTTTGGAGATCTTAACCGTTCAGACCTCCTCTTGTTCAAATCTGACCGTTAGGACCTCCCTTTTGGAGATCTTAACCGTTCAGACCTCCCCTTATTTAGATCTGACCGGTAGGACCTCCCTTTTGGAGATCTTAACCGTTTAGACCTCCCCTTATTCAGATCTGACCATTAGGACCTCCCTTTTGGAGATTTTAACCGTTCAGACCTCCCCTTGTTTAGCTTTTGGCCATCCAGGACCTCTCCTTTACAGGTCTTAACCGTCTAGGGCTTCCCCTTGTAGATCTTGCGGTCAAGAACTCTTTTGGTTTTGATCTAACCGTCCAAGACCCCCCCCCCCTTGGATTTTCCTCTGTTGGATCTCCTCTTTGGTTTCGGACCTCCCTTGCCCCTTCGCGCAGTCCGAACCATCCTCGTGCCCTTCTCACTCACGGGCCGTCTGATCCTTTTTGGCTGGCCTGATCGAGATGTGAGAGACCATGTGGTCGTGTCTCCATGAAAGTGATGAGTAATTGACAAAGGTTTTAGGTCAGTCGAGTTTGGTTTGTGTGGTCGGACCATGTCGTTGCGCGGTTCACGCGTTTTAGTGAAGTCAATCGTATCGGGATAATCGGATCGACCGGCAGTTATAGGGCTGGTGACGACCGCAGGCGGTTGTACCGATTGGTAAATGGCGGTTGAAGAATTCCAGAGAAGTTTTTTTTCGAGTTCGTCTTCATTGAAATCTGAACGACCGCAGTATTGGAGCTGACGACCGGAGTGCGGTTGATCCGCCGGTAACATGGCGGTTGTACCGATTGTATTGTGAGGTTCGCCATTTTGGTGATTTGAGTTTTGGGATAGGTCATATCCAGTGTGTTCATGCATATGTGTTGCATATTGCATGTTTGAGCTAACGTTAGGTCAAGTTGTGAAGAACTTGTTCCTGTTTCGTGTTTCTTGTCTCGTGTGGCCGCAGGACGCCGAGCGGAGTCGTGGCGAGACACGGTGGATCGGACTAGGCGCAGTGGTGCCGAGGTCGAACGTCGATGTGTCAAGACGACGTGGACTCGAGGTGGTTATGCGGCGGCGAGACAAGGAGCGGAAGCTTCGGAAGGTGGTGCAGTATAGGCGAATCGAAATTCGCAAGGTCGCACAAGCGGGCGTTCGTTGGACTTAGCGAAACGGGAGGAGACCCGTTAGCCAAGGCTATATAAAGGATTGGAGGGCTGCATGCCCTCTTGAGCACTTGAAAAGGAATTAGGGTTTGCTAGAGTCAAAAGAGTCTTTAGTGGTTTTTTTGCTTTAGGCTTTAGTGGTTGAGGGTTGTTGGTTGAGGCGCTTTGGTGCTCCTCGCTTGTCCCTTCGTAGCTCTCGAATGTGAGTTCTTGGCTTAGGGAGAGGAGAGGATGGATTGATGAACTTGTAATCATTCCTCTTGTTCTAATGTCCATGCGTATGGGGATGTATCTCTTTGTATTTCGCTTCTTGATTCAATGAATGGAAATCAAGTTTTCTTCTATTCGTGCTCTCTGTTCCTCGCTCTCCCTTTTTGTGATTTTTGGGGCTTTCTTCAATTCGAGAGTTTTGCTTGGTTCTTCCTCTTGATCTTGCTTGTCGACATGTGGGAACCTATCTAAGGTCATCTAGATCATCATCCACCCACGAGCAAGTCGTTAGATCAAGTTTTGTTTTTGCCCTTGCTTTGAACCCACCTTCGCTCAAATGCAAAAGGATAGGAACCTTGGCATGGATCTACTCATTCGCTTCTTGAATAGGTTCCTAACATCCTTAGGAAGGTGTGTTCCAAATTTGGTCAAGTTTGGCCGCCAGAGATCAAAATTTACGTTGATTTTCGCTTTTGAAACCCGAAGCGAATTTTGCTCGTTCCAGACAATCGGATGAACCGACTTAACATCGCGGTTGTACGGATCGCGCAGTACAACCGCCGCTTGTTCGCGGTTGTAGCCGATCTAGCAGACAACCGCCATTTGCCCGGGTTGTACCGATTGTCCCGATTTGTTCGGCTCTTCCTCGCTTTTTGTTTGTCGAGCTTTGGGGTGAGGAGTGGATTCAACATAAGACTTCCTCTGGCTTAATCATTGATCTTCATAGCTCTCATAGCTATTGGAGTGATTTATAAGTTGAATCCATTCTTTGCGAAAAAGATTCGGTGCTCCTATTCACCCCCCCTCTAGTCGCCTTTCCGGTCCTTCAAGATGAAAGGTTCGGTCGGTCCGAACGTTCCCAGGCATGTGGATCGTCCGATTCACATTGAACGGCCCAAATGGGATATAACGTTCGGATGGTCCGAACGTTCCTTTCCTCTTTGGACCACCCGATTCCAATCGGACGACCTTGCTTCGCTGCGCGTTTTTCCTTTGCTCCCAGGACCTCTTTCTGGCTGTTTTGTGAGGACCACCTCCTTGATCCTTGCTGGTCTTTTTTGTAAAGACCACCCTCCTGATCCAGATCATCTCTTATGATCAGGATCTCCCCTTTTGGGCCGCAACCTTCCCCTTTTGGATGTGACCTCCCTTGTTAAGCCTTTGCAAAGACCTACCTCTGGGTCACTTTGCTCAGGCCATCCTCTCGGTCTTTTTGCAAAGACCACCCCCTTGGTTAACCTTGGCCTCCAGACCCCCCCTCTTTTGTGTTTAGACCTTTGTGGTCTAGACCTCCTCTTTTGTATTTAGACCTCCTCTTTGTGTTTAGACCTTTGCGGTCCAGACCTCCTCTTTTGTGTTTAGACCTTTGTGGTCTAGACCACCTCTTTTGTGTTTAGACCTTTGTGGTCTAGACCTCCTCTTTTGTGTTTAGACCTTTGTGGTCTAGACCTCCTCTTTGTGTTTGGACCTTTGTGGTCCAGACCTCCACTTTTGTGTTTAGACCTTTGTGGTCTAGACCTCCTCTTTGTGTTTGGACCTTTGTGGTCCAGACCTCCTCTTTTGTGTTTAGATCTTTGTGGTCTAGACCTCCTCTTTATGTTTAGACCTTCGTGGTCTAGACCTCCACTTTGTGTTTAGACCTTTGTGGTCTAGACCTCATCTTTGTGTTTGGACCTTTGTGGTCCAGACCTCCTCTTTTGTGTTTAGACCTTTTGTGGTCTAGACCTCCTCTTTGTGTTTGGACCTTTGTGGTCCAGACCTCCTCTTTTGTGTTTAGACCTTTTTGGTCTAGACCTCCTCTTTGTGTTTAGACCTTTGTGGTCTAGACCTCCTCTTTGTGGTTGGACCTTTGTGGTCCAGACCTCTCCTCTTTTGTGTTTAGACTTTTGTGGTCTAGACCTCCTTTTTGTATTTAGACCTTTGTGGTCTAGACCTCCTCTTTGTGTTTGGACCTTTGTGGTCCAGACCTCCTCTTTTGTGTTTAGACCTTTGTGGTCTAGATCTCCTCTTTGTGTTTGGACCTTTATGGTCTAGACCTCCTCTTTTATGTTTGGATCTTTGTGGTCTAGACCTCTCTCTTGTGTATTTGGACCTCATTTAGGTTCAGACCTCCCTCATGTGTTTGGACCTCCTTTAGGTTTAGACCTCCCTGGTGTTTTCCTGTGGTTGATCTAACCAACCCGGACCTCCCTTGTTTGTCATCCTGGCTGTTAGATCTCCTTGTGGTTTAGGCCTTCTCCGAGGCTTAGACCTCCTTTGAGGATCCCCCCTTTTTGTGGTTTAGACCTCCTCTGGGGTCTAGATCTCTTTTGTGATTTAAGGCCTTCTGAGAGGTTTAGACCTCTTTGTGTTTAGGCCTCCTTGCTGTCTTAGGTCTTCCTGTCCTCAGACCTCCTTGTTTGTCTTAGGACCTCTTGTCCTTAAGACCTCCCCTTGTCTTTAGGACCCCCCTGTCCTTAAGACCTCCCCATTATCCTTAGGGCCCCTTGCCTTTAAGATTTTCCTGTTTGTCTCCAGGATCTCCTCCCTTCGGACTCGCAGGACCTCCTCCTTGGACCTCCTCGCAGGACCTCCTTGCAGGACCTCCTCCTTGGACCTCCCTGCAAGACCTCCTCCTTGGACCTCCTCGTAGGACCTCCCCCTTGGACCATCCTCTTTGGCTGGTTTGTTCACCCTTTTGACTGGCCCCTCTTGTCAGTCCTATTCCTTTCTCAATTCCTCCGCCCAAGCTCTTAAGCGCATTTGATGTGGGTTGAAGCACATTAAATTTTGTCACCTTCCATTGTACTCTTTTCTACCTTTTTCTCTCCTCCTTTTTATAATATAATCCTTTTTCGTACCATCTGGCAGTGTGCCTTGTCCTAATACCTTGAACCTAGTCACCTCCTTTTTGTAGTGCTCTTATTTTCCTTCTCCTTTAAATAGAGCACCCAAGGCAACCACTTTCTCCTTGTTCTTCATTTCAACCTCTACTCCTAACTCTTTTGGTTCTGGTGAGCTCTCCAAGCTCCTCTGGTTCGAACCTCCTTGGGTCTGGACCCCTCACTCGTTGGACCTCCCTCTCGGACCTCCCCCTCTCTGTGGAGCTCCTCTCTTTTGCTTTAAGTAAGTTCTTTTGGATTTCTTGGAGCTCCTTTGTTTATTTGGTTTCTTTTGCGAACGTGTAGATCTCGATTGTTGCTGAGGAGCTCGTGGATCAAGCTACACCAACGGAAGCTTTTCTCATCAATAGAGGCAAGTCGTGGACCTTGATCATCTTGATCCTATTTTGCAAAAAGTATTTTGTTTTGCTAAACTTGCATGGCTATCTTTATAGAAATGGTTTGGGCAGTAACTATACCCCACTTGATGTTATGCCTCCTTGGAATTTGGTTCTTGACATGTTGACATGATCTCCCTTGGACACTTTAGGTTGGGTAATTCTAGTTGGTATTGTTTGGTATTACCAACATGAGACCGTATGCTTATTGCTTAGCCTTGCTGTAGAACCGTGGGTCTTGTGAATCATGCCTCATCAATTATTAATCTTGACTAATGGAACTATGGAACCTGTGGTTGGTGCCACTGTTAAGCAACTTTGGTGAGATGCCATTGTTGTGTTGATTGTGGTACGAGGCCACCTTGTTAAAACTTGTAGTGCCAGGACTGGGTGGTCCAGTGGCTGGGTTGAACCCAAAACTGTTTTATGCTCGGGTAAGAAGGCTGGGAGTGAGTAGTGGGTGCTTTGCACTTTGGGTTGTGGAAGTCTTGCCTAAGCAGCAATTTAGGACTTAACTTTGTGTCTGTGGATCCGGGTAATCCGTGCAACCACAAGGTCATTTTATGGGGATGGCCTGGGCCAAATAATTAGCAATGAGCTGGCTTGGTTCTGTTGTGGGGGAGCGTGTGATTCGTTGGCGCAAGAGGGGGCACCCAATAACCCGACAGGGGGGATTTGCGAAACCTTAGCGGGCAGCTCCGAGCCAGTTCAAAGCTTTGTAAAGGCTTTGTCACGCTCTCTAGACTGCTCACCTTCAGAAGTGAGCAAGGGTCTTTCCGGAACCCGCCCCGCTAGAGAGATCGTGAATTGTGGGTAAAGTTGTACACCTCTGCAGAGCGTAAAATCTATTTGAATAGCCAAGTCCTTGGTTATGGATATCTCCCGGAGAAGTGGTGCAAAAGGGTAGACTTTTTAAAATGTGTCCCTGGGCGCTTCTGCGAGAGACTGTAGCTTTGCCTCGAAGAGACCTTGGCCGACTTTAGAGGGGTCATGGTTGGCTCGAGATGAGGTCCAGGGGCTGGTTGCGGCAGCTCTGGAGTGGGTGCTCCGGAGTGGTCGTGGTCAAGGTTCTGGTCATGGGTGTGACCAGACCTCCCACAAGTGGTCTTTGGGAGCTCTGGAGTGGGTGCTCCGAAGTAGTTTTGGAAGTGAGTGGGTGCTCATAACCTCTTTTGAAAGCAAATGTATTTATGTATTATTGTTTTTAACTTGAGCTTTGCAGTCTATACATGTTATTTACTGTCCATTATTGCTTCATGCAACCAACCCTACAGCAGCTCTTTTGGCAAGCCTTGCATGAGTATTATTTGCATTCTTTTCCCACAGCTTGCTGAGTACATTCAAAAGTACTCATGGCTTGTGCCCTCTGTTTAAATCAGCAGCTCGAGGAAGTTCCAGGGAGCTCAAAGCTCAGTGAAGAAGAGGTCTTTGGAGACCATGTGACCTAGGGGACGTCCTCCACTCGATAGCCCCTCATGGCTTGTTGGTAAACTGCTGATCGTATCAAGGCTTTGTTGTCGAACTCGGGAGCGAAGGATCCCGAATTCTCTGTGTTCATACATTAGTCCAGGATAGCTAATGTACACAGTCAAACAAAAGTGATAATCAAAACATATCACGATTTTATTAATATTTATTCGAGTTTATTACAAAGGGCCCGAGGCCAAATAAAGTAAAACACAATGAAGGTAATAATAGTAGTAGACCCAACGATTCGCCACAGTAATCGCTCGGGCGCAACCTAGGCGCCAAGATCCTCACCGCCTTGATAGATATCTTCTCCTAATAAAGATTATTCAAAAAGAGCGAGCACTACTACCGTGCTCGCAAGTTACACCCAATATGGAATTGATATGCATGCATAAGGTAGACAAAGGATACCGGCAAGGTTATTTTATGTAAGCGGCGCTTTTAATTTTAAATAATCATATTAGATTACAAAGCCATTTTATACAATAATCTAAATCACCATTTTAAATAACAATAGTTTATTGTGGATAACCTCCATAAAAGATGATGGATATCCTCCAATCACAATGGCTACCCGCCTAATTTTCCCACAGACTATCCATCCCGAAATTATCTGTTGAAATCATTTTAAAACCAAAAACAAAACTAACTCGAGTGGCTTTGCTAGCATGTCCATGACCGTGACGCGGCTATTCAATAGTTTTACACTCGCAGAGTTTGTACAACTTTACCCACACGAGATATTATACTCTTTGTGTCGCCAATCCACGCTTCCTAAGGCGTGTGACAGAGCAAACATCACAAGGTCATATAATGTTCTACCTTAAAGTACTTGTGCCCGCTAAGGTTTCGCTTCCATTGACCGACTGTCCTCAAAACCCCTCTTGCGCCAGATGGGAAAACTGTTTACCCGACACCCATACATACAACATAGCACAAATAACTAAAAGGTATTACAAATTATTAAGCTGTGTCCCGCCCATACAGACATGTGGTTGTACGATAAGGCATAACAAAATGCGCCAAAGACCGGTCCTCAATTGACTTGGCGTCATTCAATTTAAACCACGGTCTTAATCTTAACCAGACTAAGCCCGCATAAACTCGCACCCACCATTCATCCTTTTCGCCCAAGTCCAAACCCTTTTGATTTTATTTCTATAAAACCATCTTTACAAATTCTCTATGGTAAAACAATACCATAGTTTTAATTTTCAAAGAAATTTTATTGAGTTGGCTAAAATTCTCCCAAAACATAAATCATGGTCTAAGTATTTATGAAGCATTTGATTATTAAACATAATAATTTATCTAAGGTGACAAAGGAATGTCAAGGCAACATCCAAAATTTGGCATACAAGGATAATAGGAATAACTAATTATTTAAACAGAATTTGAAATACTTGAATAAAATTATGCATGCATTTAATAATTTAAAAACTGAATTTAATTAACTTTAAAATAATAGGGCAAATGGTCAAAGTATAACTTGCCTTCAAGCAGTACCGAAAATCTACGCCTTGAGAAGTATCTAATTCCCTAATCGTCAAGTCTAAACGTGAAAATAAGTCAAATCAAATAGAATTCAAATAAAACTCAAAAATACAAAATAAACCAAGTCTAAATATAATAACTTTGTTTTATTGAGCTAAATAATCAAATTATAAAATTTTAGAAATTTGTTTCACTAAATTTGGAGTTAGGATTCAATTATTATGAATTTTACAAATTTTAACCTAAATTTGAGATTTAAATGAATTCTAAATTCTAAAACAAAACAAAACTGAACTCCAAGTTGAATAATTATATTTTATTTAGTTAGACAATAATTTTCTAAAATTTTAGCAACTTGAATCATCTAATTTGGAGTTATAATGCAAAAGTTATGAATTTTACAAATTTTAAACCAAATCATTATTTAAACAATTTTCTCGAATTATTCTCCTAAAGGAAATTCTAATTATTGCATGATGACGTCAGCGATGATTTTCCGGATTTAAATGAATTTGAATTAATTTTCCGACAAAGGGCCTACATATCATTGACATGGCTCACACGGACCAAGTCCACTGAGCCTTAGGGCTCGGAGGTGGCGCCGAGTTGGCGTGGGGGTGACGTGGCCATCACGCTGGCCGCCACGCCGGACTCGAGTGACGTGGCGCCTGTTGGCGCCGAGGTGGCCAAAGCCACGAGGCCGAGTCCGGCGAGGTTCGGCGACCACCTCGCGCCGCTTACGCCGCCATGGCGAGGCGCGAGGGGCGCTATCGAGAGGGGGAGACGCCGAACACGATGCTTACTAATTTAGCGCGGCGTGGACCGAGGCTCGCCGGAGTTGAGGTTTAGCGCGACGGCGTCTGGTGTCGGCGGAGAAGGTGATCTGGAGGGTCTTGGGCAAAATGGGTGAGCGACCGTGATCGCAATGACGCCGCGAGGTCAAGTTGGCGGCGAGATGAGGATGCGGCGACGACGAGACGCCGGAATTGAAGAAGATGTAAACTTGGCCGCGGTGAGAAATTCCAAATTCCACAAGGCGAGAGCGAAAGCGGGCGTGAGCGAGTGGCGGCGTTGTCATGGAGATGGAGGCGCCCCGAGGCTCCTTTATAGGGGCCGGCAAAGGCGAGGAGACGGAGATCGTGTGCGGCTTCAATGGCGGCGGCGAGCGGAGGTTAAAGAGGGTTAAAGAGAGGGAAAACGCGGGGAAGCGAGAGAACGTGGGTTTGAATGCGCACGATCGCGCGGGCGTAAGGAGGCGAATGGTCGCGTTTAAGAGCTTCACGAAGGGCGGCAATGGCGGCGGTGCGCGCGCGCTAGAGAAGAAAGGAGGAAACGACGAGCGGGTGGTTGGATTTCGATCCAAGGGTGCGAACAACCGTGTAGGCGTGTTCACAGTGAGGGCCGCCTCGATGCATATCGGACGATTCTTGAGTTGGGAGAGCGGGCAGCCGCGGTGAGCAGTAAATGGGCCTAAGCTTTACCAACACTGCTTAGGATTTTAATTGGTTTTCCATTTTAAAATTCAGATTAATTCATTTTAGCTTTAGAATATAGCAAAATACTTCCAATAATTCTAGAAAAATTCACATAAATTCTTAGAGTCATTTTAGACTTAATAAAATTATTTCCAACTTAAACTTGATAATAGATTTTGCAGTTAAATTTATTTTAGCTTTAACTAATTAGGGAAAAGTTTTAAAAATTTCAGAATTTCCACAAAAATAAATAATTTTAAATTTTCTCTGAAATTAAAATTTTGGGCTGTTACAAACCTTCCCTTAAAGGAATCTCGACCCTAGATTCAGATTTAACCAAGAAGAAGATGGGGATACTCGCTTTAAGATCTTCCTCTCGCTCCTGTGTGGCTTCACTTTCGGGTGGTGGCTCCATCGACTTTATATGATCGGATGATCTTGCTCTCGTAACACGCTCATGACGCCTAGAATCTTGATTGGTTGTTCTACATAAGTGAGGTCTTCTTGTAGATCGATACTCTCTAAAAGAGTCTCGATCCTCCGCACTCAAGGCACTTCTTTAGTTGTGACACATGAAAGACGCTGTAATCGCAGACAAGGAGGTTGGCAATTCCAACTGATAAGCGACTTCACCTCTCTTTGCCAAAATTTTGTAAGGACCCACAAATCTGGGTGCGAGTTTTCCTTTGGTTCGAAACCTTCTTACTCCCCTAAGTGGAGTAACTCTGAGATAAACAAAATCTCCTATTTCAAATGTCAATTCTCTTCTTCGATTGTCAGCATAACTTTTCTGTCGGGTTTGAGCTACTTTCAGACGTTCTCTTATTGCTTTAACCTTGCTTTCAGTTTTTGATCAATTCTCGTCCAAGAATTGGTGCTCTCCTACTTCATCCCAAAGGAGCGGAGTTCTCATTTTCGCCATATAAAGCTTCAAATGGAGACATCTCAAAGCTAGCTTGATAGCTATTGTTGTACGAGAATTACGCAAAGGGTAGATTCTTGTCCCAACTTTTTCCATAATCTAAGGCATGTGCTCAAGCATGTCCTCAAGAACTTGGTTGACGCGCTCGCTTGACCATCCGTCTGAGGGTGATCTGTTTATCAAGTTGAGTCTGGTTCCTAAAGCTTCATGAAGACTCTTCCAAAATCGGGATGTGAACCGAGAACCTCTATCGAGACAATCTTCTTGGGTACACCATGTAAACAAACAATCTTGGCCACATATATTTCGCTAGTTTGCTACTCGATAGGTGGTCTTGATCGAATGAAATGGGCCACTTTGGTCAATCGGTCAATTATCACCCAAATGGAGTCACATCCTGCTTGGGTCCTAGGAAGTCCCAGAATGAAATCCATACCAATTTCTTCCCACTTCCATTCAGAATCGGTAGTGGTTGCAACAAACCAATGGGTCTTTGGTGCTCGCCTTAACTCGTTGACATATATCGCAATGTGCATTTAACTCAGCGATTTCTCGCTTCATGTCGACCCACCAATACTTCTCCTTCAGATCCTGGTACATTTTGGTACTTCCGGATGAATGGAGTAGGGTGATTCATGAGCTTCTTTAGAATTGATCTGCTTTAATTCCTCGCGATTAGGCACACGATGCGATTTCCAAACCATACTGCTCCTTGCTCATCCTCGAGAACTCGGGCTTTGCCTCTTCTCATATTCTTTTGATTTCTTTGATGTCTTCGCCTTCTAACTGCTTTTCTCTAATCGACTCAAGAGTGGGTTGAACTTCCAAAGCATTGACACATCCTTGGTTGACAATCTCCAGATTTAGATGCTTCAGCTTCTTCATACAATTCGGCCGATTCTTCCGAACCAGATGGTATTGCAATACGCCTTTCTACTCGTGGCATCTGCGCAACTACATTTGCTTTACCCGATGATAATGAATTCCAAGGTCGTAATCTTTTATCGCTCTAGCCATCTTCGTTGTCCGAGGTTGAGTTCGACCGAGTAAAATGTATTTCAGACTCTTATGATCCGTGAAAATCTCACAGCGTTACCAATAAGATAATGCCGCCAGATTTTTAGAGCATGCACAATTGCTGCTAACTCGAGATCATGAGTCGGATAATTTCCTTCGTGTGGTCTTAACTGACGAGATGCATAAGCCACTACTTTACCTTCTTGCATAAGTACACATCCAAGTCCTTGACGGGATGCATCACAGAAGATTTCAAAATCCTTATGAATATCAGGCAGTATTAACACTGGTGCAGACACTAATCTCTTCTTCAGTTCTTGTAAACTCTTTTCACAGGCCTCTGTCCATTCAAACTTTTTCTCCTTTTTCAGAAGTTGAGTCATGGGTCTTGCTATCTTGGAGAACCCTTCAATAAATCATGTAATACCCCGCTAATCCAAGGAAACTTCTCACCTCCGAGATGACTTGGGTTGTTTCCAATCCATTACGGCTTCAACTTTGATCGATCTATCGCAACTCCTCCTGCCGACACAATATGTCCAAGGAATGCCACTTGACTTAGCCAAAATTCGCACTTGCTAAATTTGGCATAAAGCTGATTTTCTCTCGAAGTTTTCCCAAAATTATTCTCGAGATGATCCTCGTGTTCTTCTTCATTCTTTGAATAAATGAGAATGTCATCGATGAACACAACCACAAACTTATCCAGAATTCCATGAACACTTTGTTCATCATATTCATGAAATAAGCAGGGCGCTTTGTCAAACCGAACGACATCACTGTGAATTCATACACCCATATCTAGTTGTGAATGCGGTCTTGAATATCTTCGTCTCGATCTTCATTGGTGATAGCGGATCTCAAGTCAATCTTCAAAATACACTTGCTCCCTTTAATTGATCAAACAGATCATCGATCCTAGGTAGCGGTACTTATTCTTGATTGTCACTTCATTAAGTGATCCAGTAATCCACACACATTCTCATACTATTGTCTTTTTCTTGACAAATAATACCGTGCTCCCCAAGGTGATGAGCTTGGCGATATAACCTTTCTCTGCTTTTAGTTCCATTATCTGCTTTTTCATCTCGCCAACTCATTGGCCTAAGATTCTCAGAGGGTCGCTTTGAGATTGGGGCGGTCCTCGACTAAGTCAATTATAATACTACGCCCCTGTGGGTGGCATGCCGTAGTTCATCGGGAAAAACATCCGAAATTCTTGTACCATCGGTATATCTTCAAGCTTTAACTCTTTCAAGTCGGTTAGAACTCGATCTTCCTCCCAGATTAGTCTTGGGCTTGAATTCCACCGAGATTCCTTGCTTATTGGTAAGAGCAATAGACCTATTGGCACAATTTATTTGTCCTTGATTCTTGGCTAGCCAATCCATTCCAAGAATCACATCCAAACCTTGAGAATGCAAAACTATCAAATCTGCTAGGAAGGTTACTCCTGATATTTCAAGGGTAAGGTTTGGGCAAAGATAACTAGTTCTCATTTCGAGCCCGGGAGTGAATTATCATAGGATTATCTAAAGGAGAGATAGGTAACCCATGTTTTCCCACAAATTTATTGGAAACAAAAGAGTGCGATGTCTCGGAATCAAATAGAACTAATGCCGGTATCAATTGATTGGAAACGCATCAAGGATCTACATCCGGTCGCTTGAGCTTCCTCTGCAGTAACGTGGTTCACACGCCCTTCAGATAATCGGATCGCCGGCTTTTGATTGCCACCGGTGGTCGGAACTCCCGGTGCCGCCTAGCAGTGGTGCACCTTGCGCTTCTTAGGGCATCTCATAGCATAATGCCCCGCCTCGCTCTAAAGGGAAACAAGTCACTCCAGCTTGCCGATGAAATCGATTCTTCTTGAGACCGACCTCCGCTTGAGTTGCTACTAAGCCTAAAGTATTGGGGCGCCGCGTTGGTACCGGAGCTCGAGGGTGGAAGATCAAATCCTCCACGCCGTGGTGGCCGAGGCCGTAACGCGAGGCTTGGGTTGTCCTCCAAAGATTGTACTTCGAGCGCCATCCTTCTCTTGCGTTCTCCATCTGCAGATGTTTGGCCTCCGGCGAAAGCTTTATTCACTAACCGCCGAAGTCAAGTAGTCATTGGAGACCACCGGATCGAGATCTCATCGCTTAAACCATCCATGAACCTTTCTCGCTTTCTTCATCACTAGCCACATCTCGCCGGGCATAGCGAGCAAGTCGTTGAATTTGTGCAGTATTCCCCACCGTGTGGTTGCCTTGTTTGAGCGCTGGAACTCTTTTCTTCTTTAGGGTCATTATCCTCATGAATATGTGCATGGCAAAAGCCCGCACAAACTCCTCCCAAGAGATAGTCTGCATGATCAAGATGGGAGATGTTATAGTTATCCCACCATTCGACAAGGGACCGGTGAGTCGATGAGAGGCAAACAGACTCTCTCACGATCAAGACATTGAGTGATATCCAATTTTCTTCCCGATAGCACGGATCCATCATCGGCATCCATTGGCTCAGGTTTCGGAGAAGGTCGGTTGGACGATACGCATAAATTCGCCATGGTCAATCTTTGTGCAGTGGAGGTGGTGGTGGTGCTTGAGCCGGTGTCGCTTGGTTGATGTTAATGGATCGAGCTAATGTGTCTATCGATGTGTCGATTGACACATCATCCGCGCCAATCGTGCCCTTCTCCGTGGAGGAGGTGGTTGCCGGACAGGGTTTTCCGTAATCTGCGTTTGATTTCCTTGGTTTTGAGCGCTACCATCACGCGCCAAGGTGGTAACCATCTGTGGAATCTTCTAAAGACTTAGAATAGAGTATATAAATAAAGTTCTAAGGAATAATATTTTTAACAGCCCAAGAACTAATAAGCACAAGACAAAAGAACCAAATTTTGCCAAAATAGTCCTTTTATTATTTTATTTTATTGTTTGATTATGACTATCACAAGAGACATTGATAGCTCATAATTCGCATCTAACGATCATATGAGATACAACTAAGGTGTAAGAGGGTATAACTGCCTGCAAGTACTACCTCTCCTCGCCTTTGTATATAGCCACTCTTCTTCCATTGCCAAATTTCTTTCTTCTCGTGATTCAGCGTGTCGTTCGAGTATTACGCAGCTTCATCCAGAGTGTTCCCAGAGGCATAATCCATTGCCTTAGACAGTCCACTTGGTGAGTAAGCTCAGAGAGTCCTCATACTCAAGCAGATCTAAAGGTGCTATCCAAATTTAGCCTGAATGTGCATGGGTGGTAGTGAAACCCTGAGTCCTCAAAATAATTGTTGTAAATATGGCGAGGCGACGTGTTGCCTCTCCGGCTGCATCCTCAAGTCCATCAACGAAATTATCACGCCTCACCGGGCCAAGATGTGGTGGTTTGTGTTTGGTTGAAGGTTGGCGAGAGGATTACTTCAAGTCTCCAACGCCTTGGTTCCCCACTTTATACATGTACCCTTGATAAGTTGGTCTCGGTTGTAACCTAAGTGTTGCATCATCTTCCATAGAAGTGCACCAGTTGTCCCATGAAAATTCCATGGGAAATCCGTGTTGGTTGTTCACCATCTACAATTTAGAGAATAAGATAAGTTGATAACCATTTTAAAAAGAAGTGTTGAGAAGACTCTTGAATAGACTCAAAATATGTTTAGTTTTTGAAAAATAAATCCTTAAGAAAATTCTAAAGCCATTTATTCTCAATCGATATGGCTCGATACCACTTTTGTCGAACTCGGGAGCGAAGGATCCCGAATTCTCTGGTTCATACATTAGTCCAGATAGCTAATGTACACAAATAAACAAAAGTGATAATCAAAACATATCACGATTTTATTAATATTTATTCAGAGTTTATTACAAAGGGCCCGAGGCCAAATAAAGTAAAACACAAATGAAGCGTAATAATAGTAGTAGACCCAACGATTCGCCACAGTAATCGCTCTGGGCGCAATTTAGGCGCCAAGATCCTCACCGCCTTGATAGATATCTTCTCTGAATAAAGATTATTCAAAGAAGAGTGAGCACTACTACCGTGTTTCGCAAGTTACACCCAATATGGAATTGATATGCATGCATAAGGTAGACAAAGGATACCGGCAAGGTTATTTTATGAAAGCGTTAGCTTTTAATTTTAAATAATCATATTAGATTACAAAGCCATTTTATACAATAATCTAAATCACCATTTTAAATAACAATAGTTTATTGTGGATAACCTCCATAAAAGATGATGGATATCCTCCAATCACAATGGCTACCCGCCTAATTTTCCCACAGACTATCCATCCTCAAATTATCTGTTGAAATCATTTTAAAACCAAAAACAAAACTAACTCGAGTGGCTTTGCTAGCATGTCCATGACCGTGGACGCGCTATTCAATAGTTTTACACTCGCAGAGTTTGTACAACTTTACCCACACGAGATATTATACTTTTGTGTCGGCCAATCCACGCTTCCTAAGGCGCAGACAGAGCAAACATCACAAGGTCGTTATAATGTTCTACCTAAAGTACTTGTGCCCGCTAAGGTTTCGCTTCCATTGACCGACCGTCCTCCAAAACCCCTCTTGCGCCAGATGGGAAAATCTGTCACCCGACACCCATACATACAACATAGCACAAATAACTAAAAGGTATTACAAATTATTAAGCTGTGTCCTGCCCATACAGACATGTGGTTGTACGATAAGGCATAACAAAATGCGCCAAAGACCGGTCCTCAATTGACTTGGGCGTCATTCAATTTAAACCTCGGTCTTAATCTTAACCAGACTAAGCCCGTGCATAAACTCGCACCCACCATTCATCCTTTTCGCCAAGTCCAAACCCTTTTGATTTTATTTCTATAAAACCATCTTTACAAATTCTCTATGGTAAAACAATACCATAGTTTTAATTTTCAAAGAAATTTTATTGAGTTGGCTAAAATTCTCCCAAAAACATAAATCATGGTCTAAGTATTTATAAGCATTTGATTATTAAACATAATAATTTATCTAAGGTGACAAAGGAATGTCAAGGCAACATCCAAAATTTGGCATACAAGGATAATAGGAATAACTAATTATTTAAACAGAATTTGAAATACTTGAATAAAATTATGCATGCATTTAATAATTTAAAAACTGAATTTAATTAACTTTAAAATAATAGGGCAAATGGTCAAAGTATAACTTGCCTTCGCTGCGACCGAAAATCTACGCCTTGAGAAGTATCTAATTCCTAATCGTCAAGTCTAAACGTGAAAATAAGTCAAATCAAATAGAATTCAAATAAAACTCAAAAATACAAAATAAACCAAGTCTAAATATAATAACTTTGTTTTATTGAGCTAAATAATCAAATTATAAAATTTTAGAAATTTGTTTCACTAAATTTGGAGTTAGGATTCAATTATTATGAATTTTACAAATTTTAACCTAAATTTGAGATTTAAATGAATTCTAAATTCTAAAACAAAACAAAACTGAACTCCAAGTTGAATAATTATATTTTATTTAGTTAGACAATAATTTTCTAAAATTTTAGCAACTTGAATCATCTAATTTGGAGTTATAATGCAAAAGTTATGAATTTTACAAATTTTAAACCAAATCATTATTTAAACAATTTTCTCGAATTATTCTCCTAAAGGAAATTCTAATTATTGCGCATGATGACGCCAGCGATGATTTTCCGGATTTAAATGAATTTGAATTAATTTTCCGACAAAGGGCCTACATGTCATTGACATGGCTCACATGGACTAAGTCCACTGAGCCTTAGGGCTCTGGAGGTGGCGCCGAGTTGGCGTGGGAGGTGACGTGGCCATCACGCTGGCCGCCACGCGGACTCGAGCCGACGTGGCGCCGTGTTGGCGCCGAGGTGGCCAGCCACGAGGCCGAGTCCCATGAGGTTCGGCGACCACCTCGCCGGCGCTTACGCCATGGCGAGGCGCGGGGGCGCTATCGAGAGAGGGAGACGCCGAACACGATGCTTACTAATTTAGCGCGGCAAGCGGACCGGAGGCTCGCTTGAGTTGAGGTTTAGCGCGACGGCGACGGTGTCGACGGAGAAGGTGATCTGGAGGGTCTTGGGCAAAATGGGTGAGCGCACCGTGATCGCAATGACGCCGCGAGGTCAAGGGTGGCGAGATGAGGATGCGGCGACGACGAGACGCCGGAATTGAAGAAGATAAAACTTGGCCACGGTGAGAAATTTCCAAATTCCACAAGGTGAGAGCGAAAGCGAGTGAGCGAGCGGCGGCGAAGTCATGGAGATGGAGGCGCCCCGAGGCTCCTTTATAGGGGCCGGGCAAAGCGAGAGACGGAGATCGTGCGGCTTCAATGGCGGCGGCGAAGTGGAGGTTAAAGAGGGTTAAAGAGAGGGAAAACAGGCGGTGGAAGCGAGAGAAACGTGGTTTGAATGCGCACGATCGCTGGCGTAAGGAGGCGAATGGCGCGCTTAAGAGCTTCACGGCGGGCGGCAATGGCGGCGGTGCACGCGCGGCTTAGAGAAGAAAGGAGGAAAACGACGAGCGGGTGGTTGGATTTCGATCCAAGGCGAGCAACCGTAAGGCGTGTTCACAGTGAGGGCCGCCTCGATGCATATCGGACGGTTCTTTGAGTTGGGAGAGCGGGCAGCGTGGAGGCAGAAATGGGCCTAAGCTTTCTACCAACACTGCTTAGGATTTTAATTGGTTTTCCATTTTAAAAATTCAGATTAATTCATTTTAGCTTTAGAATATAGCAAAATACTTCCAATAATTCTAGAAAAATTCACATAAATTCTTAGAGTCATTTTAGACTTAATAAAATTATTTCCAACTTAAACTTGATAATAGATTTTCCAGTTAAATTTATTTTAGCTTTAACTAATTAGGGAAAAGTTTTAAAAATTTCAGAATTTCCACAAAAATAAATAATTTTAAATTTTCTCTGAAATTAAAATTTTGGGCTGTTACGTTTGTCATCTAGTCATCGTTCTGTTTGATCATTCTCGTTATAACAATCAGTTCGAGTAGAGCCAATTTTCAGTTCCAAAGGAAGCATTGCTTTAGCACCGTAAACCAGAAAAAGGGTGTTTCACTGGTCGCACGACTGGTCATGGTCCGAATAGCTCATAGTACAAAGGGAAGTTCGTGAACCCAATTTTTTGATTGTTTTATTAACTAGTCGAATACTTGGTATTTTACTCCTTGTATTATTATGCCATTAGCTCACTCTATTGCCCCGTTACTCTATGGGCGAGCCACGGAAGCGTAATGTATGTTGATACCTAGATCTTCGTAGAATTCCTAAAAATTCGCGCTCAGGAACTGGGTACCGTTATCTGTGATTATACGACTGGGTATACCAAATCGTGTGATCACATTTTTTGTGACGAACTTCTTGGCAGCTTCAGTTATTATTTTAACAACTAGCTCAGCTTCTATCCATTTTATGAATGTATCAATCCCGACAAAAAGGAATTTGAAGCTCCTATGTGCTTTTGGGAAACGTCCCAGATTGTCTAATCCCTAGGTTACAAAAGGCCAAGAAAGATGTATTATTTGCAAAGCTTGTGCCGGCTGATGTACTTATCGACTATGAAATTGATATTTTACACATTTTGTCACAAGATCTTTTCCATCATAGAGGGCAGTTGGCCAGTAGTATCCTTGCCTAAAGGCTTTACCGACTGAGTTCTGTAGGAATGATGCGCTCCACAGACTCCTCCATGTATGTCGGATAGTAATCTCATACCATCTGTTTGAGATATACATCTCATCAACACTCCGTGAGCTCCCCGTTTGTAAGGGGTACATTCGATCAGAGTGCATGATTTGGCTTTTCGAGCTGTACGATCAGCCTCTGCATCATCTTTAGGAAGTGTGCCATGCTAAAGATAATTATAGATTGATGTCATCCAATCACTACTGGGATCGATGTGTACGACCTCTAGTTGAGCATTTTTGTCTTCGGAACGCTCGACCACCGAGGGTGTATCGAGTTGCTCGAGAAAAAATCTGGGTGGGACAGATGATCTTGAGGAAGCCATTCATGCCAGCTGGTCTACCAGCAAGTTATCCTTTCTAGGAATATGTTGGAACTGGAAACCGAAGAAGTGTCTTTCGAGTTTTCGTACTTCTGCTAAATAAGATGACATCTTGGGACTTGAGCATTGATACTCTTTCCTAACTTGATTCGCTACTAGTTGGGAATCGCCTTTCACTAGTAATATGCAAATCCCGAGCGCTTTGGCTGTTGGGAGTCTTACTAGTAAACCTTCGTACTCTACCACATTATTTGTAGCAGGAAAGTTTAACTGAATAGCGTACTTAATGTGTTCTCCCGTAGGAGATACCAGGGCAACTCCAGCCCTCGAGTCTTTGATCATCAAGGAACCATCAAAGTACATGGTCCATTCTTCATGGTGTTCGTACTCGGACTCTTGGGTGGGTTCAGGGTTCGTCCATTTGGCAATAAATTCTGCTAAAGCCTAGGATTAATTGTTGTTCGTGAAATGAAATGAAGATCGAAGCCTCCAAGCTTGACCACCCATTTTGCAATTCGCCCTGATGACTCCTTGTTTTGGAGAACTTGACCAAGACGATATCCAGTAGGTACGACCACTTTGTAGGCTTAAAAGTAATACCTTAATTTCCTTGAAGTCATAAGGAGACCTTATAGCAACTTTTGTATATGTGGATATCGCTGCTTTGGTCCATGCAAGACTACACTTACGAAATATACCGGTTGTTGGATATTGTCATGTTCAATGATCAGTACAACACTGACTGCTTATGGCATCACAACTTGGTATATTAGTAGTATTTCTCTCGATCTTGGAGATACTAAGGCCATGTTTGGTATAGCTTCTACTCCCAGCTTCTCTTTCGGATTTGGTGGAGTTGTACCAAACACCCAGCTTTCCAAACCAACCGATTATTCTTCTCGCAAGGAGCTGTCTCAAAAATGAACTAACGAGGAGAAGTAGCCTTTCCGTAGATTCTCGTGGGAAGCCAACTTGATAGAAGCAAAAATACCCATTGAAGTTGAGTTTATTTACCCGCAAATTGCAATCCACTTACCTCCGACGTTCCATTTCGAGAACCCCCGTCCGACCGTCCCTTCGTGTTTCCTTCTCCTCCTCTCTCACGACCGAGGTGATTTCGGCATCGATCTTCGAGCGCACCGCCTTTGGCCCTCGTGTCATCCCCACCGGTCCTCCACTGCCTCGCCGCCAGACCCGAAGGGCACCGCCTCGAGAAGATGACAACCGCCGACTCAGGAAACCCTAGAGGCCGCCGCCATTCCCCACCTTCTTCGCTGCCGCCGTTCCCGAGCACTACCAGCCGGCTCCTGTGAAGGTAGAACTCTGGATCCGGTCGTCCCCTGTCGACGATCAAGTCGCCGATCTTACGAAAATGAACGAGGAAAATGACGTGGAATATCCTGGAATGGAATGGGGGTCGCTCTTTATTGATATGAACTGGTTTTACAAGATGTGGCTAAGTACTACCCTCAATTACATCGAATGGGGAATGTTCAATCAGTAATCGACTTAGAATATGAGTCTAAGTCCGATTATCTAGCTTCTAATTCCACCGCTTAGGCTTCGTGGTATTCTTGTTGAACTGCTGTTGTTCTTGTCTTTGTTGGTCTTGGCCTTGTTGTGTCTGTCCCTTCGCCTTCAAGGCTTCACCTTTAAATAACTTCCAAGAGGTGGCGCATACTCGGAGAAGACGACCGTGAAACGTTACGATCGGTTTGGATGGTGGAGCATTAGCAACGTATAATTTCCTTGCGGTTCGTGAAAAGCTTAACCGTAGGGTGGTTAATAGTCGATGTCTCGTGGTTGTACCATCGCATGGTTTGGAACGATAGCACGTGTTCCATTTATCATACGATAAGAAATACCACCAAAGAATTTTACGAAGCGTTATCTCTCGTCGGGGATTAGGCACAAAGCCTCATCCCACTGTGGTACCCATTAAGTAACCTTCGAATACTAACGACCGTGAGGTCGTTAGTCTTAGGGTCACGACCATGTAGACGATGGTCTTTTATTATGTATTAAAATAATACATAGAGGTTTTAATCCTCGTCATCCCCTTGCCCTCCCTACTCCTCCCTTCGCCTCCTTCTTGTTCGCCTACCGCCATCAATTAACTATGTCAATATGTGAATGTAGTTTCATCAAATCGTGATTGATGATTTTTGCCTTGCATCTGTGAATGATTTGTCATGAAATGAGTAGTAGGCACATATGTATTTTTTTCATGAATTTGTGAATGGAATTCTTTCTCAGTGATTCATGATTTTTGTCTTGCATTTGTGAATGGTTTGTCATGAAAAGAGTAGTAGGCTCAAATGATTTGTTTCATGCATCTGTGAATGCTTTTTTTTCATGCATATGTGAATGAAGTATCTGTGAAGCATATGTGAACTAAGGCATATGTGAACTGAGCATCTGCGAATTCATGCATATGTGAATGAAGTATCTGTGAAACATCTGGAACTATGCCATCAGTGAGTGGAGCATCCAACCAGGTCTAAAATGTGATAGTTTGGACATTTACATTTCTAGATAAAACAAAAACCGTGTATATGATTGCTCTCTGTTATGAGTGGAAGCAAATAGCAGTACAATATTGAGCATTTTCTTTGAAAAACTGAACTATGGATGCCTTTGACTTTAGTGTTATATACTTCGTGATCTATTCCTGCAATGAAAGCATGTTTGGAACAAAATTAAGTACTGGATCTCCCCTCCCCTCTTAGCGTCGCTTGGCTGTTGTGTCATCGCTGCCTTGTTCTCTCATTTTATTTTCATTGCTTCGGCGAGTTGCGAGGATTAGCTTTGCATATTTCGGGTATGACGAGGCGTAGCAAGGATGCGGGTGGAGATGCTGCGTACATGAGTGAGCTGGGAAGGTCCGCCGTGATGAGTCTTGTTCTGGACTCGCTGGTGGGTGAAGGGAAGCTGGAGGATCGCTCGAGGGTCCGCGCTCCTGGGTCGGAGACTGTTCCCGCACCCCGGGATGATGAGGCGGTAATTTTTAGTGCATTTCTTGATGCGGGCCTTCGGATTCCTTGCATCGAGCTAGTGTCTGAGGTGTTGCGGCTGTATGGAGTGGAGTTGGCTCAACTGACGCCTAACTCTATTGTAAAGCTTGGGGTTTTCGAGTGGATGCTAAGGTCCGCCGGAGTGGTTGTGGAGGGTGGCGAGGGTCGCCTCTTCGCCTATCTTCACGACGATCGTTGCCAGCCGAAGAAGAAGAGCTCCGGCGAGACGCTTAACTTTGGCAGCGTGAACTTCCAGCCGAAGTCACGGTGCCAAATGTATCTTCCTACTTTGGCTGCTCGCAATCGCTGGGACACCTACTGAACGCGGAAGCAGTTTTATCATACCAGTCTAGCGAAGGATGATCTTCAATCTCATTGTGGGTTGATCCAGCTGGTCGCTACCCCCGAGATAGCTCTTAGTTCCCGAGAGGACGCTCTACTTCACCTTCTTCTTGACACGACGAAGCGGCTCTCCACGCGGGACCTAGTGGAGGAGTTTTGTGCTTTCCGGATATGGCATTTGGCCAAGGAGTGGAAGCTGGAACTTGGGGCTTCGGAGTCGGGGCTCCCTTCTCTCGCCGTGGCGGGCCGTACGGGTATGCTTTTGAGTCTTTGGTTTACTTGGCTTTGTTGTTTGTACTGACTCGATCACTGCTTTGGCAGTCGCGGCCATTACCGAAGCGGCGCGTGCTGCAGAGGTTCTGTTGGGCCCTTACACGGGCGACGAGCATGTGAGGCGTCGCGTGGTTTTGAGAGAGCCTCGGTTGAACCGAGCGTATGATGTGTCGGTTCCCCTTCCTGAGCGAGCGGACCCCGATGAGGGGAAGAAGAAATGCACCCGCGTGCCGGAGGTCGAGGTCGCTGGGCCTATTGCCGCGCCACCCCTTCGGTCGGTTCATCCTCGCGAAGGCGCCGGTCCTTCGTGCAGTTTGGATGCCTTTAAGGAGCAGCCAACTGGGAAATTGCCCGAAGGCACCAGTTTTCGGGTTGAGCACTCTGTTTTGAGTAGCGCGTCTTCCTCCGATCGCGCTTACTCGCGCACGGAGGGTGAGGAGGTTGAGGACTTCGGGCGTACTGAGTCGTAGGTGAACCGGGCGATCGGTACAATCAACCTAACGGGCCTCGCTGCCTCGGGGTCTTCCAGTGAGGCTAGTCCATCTTGCGTTGGCGAGGTGGACATCGAAGGCCTCGGGGATGTCCCTGCTACCCCACAGGTCATTGGTGGTGAGTTTGACGATCTTGCTTTATGGTTAATTTTATTGGGTATCATTTTAAGTTGTTGACTATTCAACATTGTGGTGGCGGCGGTTGCGGAAGGTAAGCTTGAAGCTCAAGACTTTCGCCGCGACCGCTCCGGGTGTTACGGGTGCGGCGGACTTGGGTCCGATGTGCCAGAATGACTTTAGACTGAGCGAGGGTGCCACTATTGTCTGCGCGGCGATTGCTGATTTTTCTACGCCGCCGCTTAGGCGGGATCTTTTTATGAAGCCTTCGTTGAAGGATATGTTTGCTGGTATCGAGGCAAACACTGTGAAGGTTTGTTTTGATTGTTATGCGTACTCTTCATTCTGTAAGTATTACTTGTATACCTCTTGACATTGTGTCGCATGCGCAGACTCTAATATTGTCGCGGGCCCTGAATGCTGATATCACCCAATGCTACGCGGATATTCAGCAGAGGGTGAACGAAGAGCATGCCCGGAACTAGGTTTTGAGCTCCGAACGTGACACTCTCTCTGAGAGAGTGAAAAGCTTGGAGGCTTAGGTGGCGTGCCTCGAGGCGGAGCGCAGTACACTCCTGAAAGAGGTGCAGGACCAGAAGAGCGCCCGGGACACCCTTGCGGAAGAAATCCAGGCCGAGAGGGATTTATCGTCCGCCATTAGTGTCTCTGCCTGGAATGCTATGGAGTCTCTGGAGGATGCTTTGAGGCAGCTTGGCATCGTTCCTACTGCGAGGTGCCACCGTCCCTATAAATGGACATAACTCCGAGCTTTTCGGCCACGGCGTGCGCGGCTCGCAGCTCGCGCTTATGGTGACCATCAGGCGGTTGGTCGCTCGTTGATGACGCCGGGCGCTCTCGACAAGGCAGGATGCGCTCACCTGGATGCCCTCGGCACCCGGTCTATTGCGGTGGCTACCGCTGAGGAGGTTTCTGCTGCTCATCGTCGGACACGGAAGGCGAGCAAAGTCCTCAGAGCGTGACTTCGCTTATGCGGGGCACGACGTCAAGCATTGAGTCGCTCCAAGCCGCTCAGCTCAAGAAAGCGAGGAAGACTCTGCGAGGACCGCTGGTCGGCAAGCTGGGTCCACCCATGAAGACAAGGCATGAACCCCCCCCCGCTTGCTGTGTAAAGGCTAGGTCTAAGCTTTTTGTAGCTTGCGCGCTTCGCTTTTGTTAGGTGTGTCGGAGGCGCTTCCCTTTTTTTTGTCAAAGGTTGATCTCTTTTTGTGTAACGACCTTTGCTTTTGAATGGAATACTTTTGACCGGGATTGCCCATTTTATCCTATCTTCGATTATTGTTTAAATTTAGACCTCGTGGTATGCATAGGGTGAACGACGCTTGTATAAGCGCGCCACGGGATGTGGTCCTCGCCCGTCTGTGTGGCGAAGAATGAAGAGTACTGTTCCTACACGCGCGTCGAAGGATGAACGTGCGGTCCTGTCGACTTGGCCTTTGCGGATTTGTTACCGGGGTGTCATATGCCATGGCGCGAAGTGGCATCGATGGAAGAAGGTAAACCCAACGGGCTATATGAAGACCTTCTTCCAGTTTCATGTGCGAAAGGCTACGAGGGCTCATGAGGAAATAGGTGCCTTCTGGGAACGGAGAGGGGTTGTGTTTGAGACGGGAGGGTCGTCTATGCCTCCTGCTTCGCTGGAAGCTTCGACAAGCTCGACTGATAAGCCAAAGGACATAGTCGTGGCTAGAGAGTACGTGGAATTAATGGCCGCGAATGCGTCGGATGAGGAACTGTTGGCGTGGGCGACGCGCAAGGAAGAGTGGGACTTCGTCCCATAGTTGTGTGGTTGCCCTACTGCGCCCTGTATGCTTAGGATGTTGTAACGTATGGGTTTGTACGATTGTGAGTGTAACATGTAATTGGATGTATGGTAAGAGAGAAGGATTAAAACTCCTTCACGATATTCACAAGGGCATCTGTGAAACTCATGCTTCCTACAGAACGATGGTCAGAAAAGCCTTTCGATAAGGTTTCTACTGGCCAACGCTCTCTACGATGCTAAAGAGCTGGTTAAGAAATGTGTACAATGCCAGTTTCATAGCAGGCAAATACACCAACCGGCTTAGGCATTGCAAACAATCCCTCTATCTTGGCCTTTTGTGACCTGGGGTCTCGATATCCTATGACCGTTTCCTAAAGCTCCAGGTGGTTTCGAGTTCCTTTTTGTGGCTATTGATACGTTCACAAAGTGGATCGAAGCCGAACCTGTGACTGGGATAACAACGGAAGCAACAAAACGGCTCATGATGAGAAATGTGATTACTCGATCTGGGATCCCAAGTCGAATAATTACAGATAATAGTAAGCAATTTTAAAGCTCAAAATTTCAGGAATTTTGCGACGAGTTAGGTACCAAGTTGTGTTACGCCTCTGTTGCCCATCCCTAAAGCAATGGGACAGTCGAACAAGCGAATGGCCAAATAATGTAGGGAATCAAAACTCGAGTCTTTGACCAGCTTGTCAAGCTCTCAGGGGCTTGGGTTTAAGAATTACCTCAAGATATGGGCGCCAGACGATCGCTAGTCTGCCACAGTGAAACACCATTTTTCCTAGTTTTTGGTGCCGAAGCCATGCTTCCACCAGAACTAAAGATCCAGACGACAAGGGTTGAGACTTTCAACGAGTCAATCCAGGAACAACTTCGAGCGGATGACATTAACCTACTTGAAGAGAAGAGTAATCAAGCCTTAATCCGTTCATCAGTCTACCAGCAAGCCCTGCGCAAATACTACGATTGTAAGGTCCAACCTCGCAGTCTTGCTGTAGGTGACTTGGTATTGAGGAAAATTCAATCCCAGTCTAATTGGAATAAGCTTTCCCCCAAGTGGGAAGGTCCTTACACAGTGGTCGAAGTAATGCGACCAGGTTCGGTACGACTACCAATGGAAGATGGGCGTGTTCTCACAAATTCTTAGAACATCGACCAGTTACACAAATTTTATGTGTAAACGACCAACCCTGCAATAAAGTATCAGGCTCTTTCTATCTTTATTGTCTTACTTTTGCTTAGAGCTTTGATAAAGTTTTTTCGAATATTCCCTGGTCGTAGGTTATACTACGACGAGTACCTACACTTTCTTTACACTAGTCAAAAGGATGGTAACATCACCTAGTTGAAGTCTTTCCTCTCTGCACGTGGTCCTGCCCACTAGAAGGAACTTCCTAGTATCGACATGTTCATCCTTTTTACTGCCAACACAAAGAACTCGGGTTCAACCCACATGGTCGAAAATTCTTTTTTCAAGCCGACTCTTAGTACCTTAGATTATTTATTCATTCATTTTTGAAAAATAAACTAAGCATAGTATATTTTAGTAATTTGCTTGACTACATTTGATAAAATCGTTTCATTTTAACTGGTCGGAGGAAGGCACAATACCTAGTCGAAGTCTTTCCTCTCTGCACGTGGTCCTGCCCACTAGAAGGAACTTCCTAGCGTCGTCCTATTTCCAACTCTTGCTACCAGAGCGAACTTACCGAGTGCACCCAAACAAGTCGAGCGAATTATTAAATTACTCCAAACATTTGATTAACTCAAGTTGCAGTTGTTGATTTGATTAACCTGGTCGGAGATGGTAACATCACCTAGTCGAAGTCTTTCCTCTCTGCACATGGTCCTGCCCACTAGAAGGAACTTCCTAGTGTCGACTCGTTCCTACTCTTTCGCCTAGTGTATGATAATCGAGATTGAAAACTATAAGTTAGCTAAACCTCTCTGTTTTTCTCAAAGAAACCCAATACACACTATTTACTTAGTTTATCTAAATAAACTGAGCAAATAGTCGGGGGCTAGGATAAAGTTATTAATTTGACTTCGATTCTTAGCCGTAACTTCTTTTTCCGATTCATTATCTTATGAGTTACTAATTACTTTACAAGATGATATACAGGAAGAAGAAAGGAATGTATATATCAACAACAAAAACTTGTTTTTACAGGTTCCAGATACAAACTATTCTGACTAGGGGGATCTTATTTGCATATTCTCCGTGACTTCCTCGACGATCGGCTGCATTTCCATCATTAACTGCCCCGCTTCTGCTTTAGAGCAGGGGAAGTTGTCTATAACGGGTTGTAGATTAAGGTCGGGGTCGTGAGCTTTAAGTTTTGCCCAAACAAAACTTATCCCCTCTTTGACCGCCTCCTTTATCGATTCGGCTTGGTTCGTCTTCAAAGTAGTCATCAACTCCTGCAAAGTCCTGACTTGTTCTCTAATGGCACTCGTGTGGGCAGGCATCGTGTCTTCACGAGGAGTGATTTCCTCAGAATGTAGCCCACCGAGAACATTGTTCAGAAGAGAGATGTTGTCTCGAAGACTAATCTTCATTGACTTCATCTCCTCCTGATTACGAGTTGAAGCCTCGATGAGTCGCTTTATTTCGACTGCTTGCTCTGAAAAGAATAAGGCCAGTCAGATGAAATGACTTCGAAAGGATAAACAAAACTGATCCTAGGTAAAGACTTGCTTACCTGCTAGTCGAGAATCCAACTTCTTGACTTCTTCGTCATGGGAGGCAATACTCTTTGTATAGCGCTCCTCCCACGACTTGGCCTCTGCTTCTTTTTCTTTGGCGATGAGGGAAACCTCTTTTAACACCAAGGACTTTTCTTTGACCTCGGTTGTGAGCTTTCCCACTTCGGCCTCTTTTTTTGAAAATAAATAGGAGTTAGAAAAAAAGGAAAGTGGTCGTGAACGGTTTTAAGTTCAGCACTTACCGTTTATTAGTCCTTGCAACTTTTTAATTGCAGAGTTTGCCTCCTGAAGCTTCTTTAGGAGGTCTTCATTCTTCTCACTTAGCTTTTTCTTCTCGGCTTTCTCGTAGTCGAGCGAATCAGCTAAACTCTTCTCATCACTCTTAAACCTACGAGGGAAAAGAGAAGACACGAACATTAAATAGGTAGTCGTAGGTCTTTCTGCGACTACCTAGTCGTAAACTTTTCTACGACAAACCCCTGGTCGTAAGTTCTTCTATGACTAAAACCCAATCGTAAGTTTTTCTACGACGACCCTTTGTCGTAAGTTCTTTTACGACTAGGATCTAGTCGTAAGTTTTTCTATGACACCCCCCTTAAGTACTATGCAAGTGGTTGAAATGTAATAGACTACGAGTATCAGTTACTTACCACCTCTCTGCTTGCTCACAGAGTGCCGCTTTCTCCTGTCGCAGCTGGACAAGTTGCCTATTGTACTCGACAACAGTTGCAATTTGTTCCAAAGCTTTCTGCATAAAGAAAGACAATGAGAAGCGAGAAAAGACATGTATGTAAATGCTGATCAACCAGTACTTACATTCATGGTTGTCCGAGCAAACATGGAGACCACGCTTGTAGGGTTCCTCAGTTCATCCATTTCCTGGACTCGGTCCCACCACACATTTTCGAGATATTCGTCATCGAAAACATCCCCTCTATTGGGAATGTCCTTAGGGTGTGGAACCCGAGTGCAAGATCTGAATGCACGAGATCCCACAATGGTAGGAGGGACGAAGAATCCGAAGGAATGGTTGAAGAATTCACATTCTTCTTCTTCTTCTTCGTCAGCGCGAGCTGCATCAGCAGCCCCTCCTTGTGAACCGAAAGGAACATCTGCAATGACTTCCTTCCCAGCGCGGTGGACCAAAGATCCATCATCTTGGCCGGATGCCTCCGCAACATCATGCGCCAGCTTCGCCTCGGCCTCTACGACCACTCCCATGGTCGTAGTTGCTTCGGTAGGCACGACCTCCTCCACCACTCGGACGACGGAAGATCCTTCGACCACTGCCACTGTCATTTCTCCGGTCGACGAAGAGACAATAGTGGGTTCCCCAATGGGAACGTCCTTGATGGCTAGAGGAGGCGGGTTAAGATCACAAAAAGGAAAACACGTCAGATGGTAAAAAAACAAAGAGTAAATGTTGTCCTTGCACTTTGATCTTTTTACATACCTTCGTATGCCGGTTTTGATCTTAAATTTAGAAGAGACCTTCCCTAGGGAAGATTTCTTCGACTTCTTCTCAACCACGTCTGGTCGAGACTCAAGTTGAGGAATGGGGACATCCACGACCATGTCTGGTCGTGGGTCTTGAGCGAGCACTACCGCTCCTTGAGCCTCTTAGCTCTGTGGGTGGCCGAGACCTATCTCGACCACCTCAAGGGCGGTACTACCCTCGACCACAGGTACTGCGGGTGCAGCAGTTTCCTTCACAAAAGACATGAAGCTTTTCTAGTTCTCCTTTTCTTGTTGTTTAACCAAGCCACGAGAGGCAGAAACTGTGAAAGTCTTATTGTCATAATAGAAGGGTACCTTGGTCTTGGGGGCTTTGTGCTTAAGTGGCTCGATCTCTTCATCCACCACAACCTTCGCCGCAGCAGCCCAACCAAGAAAGAAATTTTGCAAAAGGTCCGGTCGATCGAAGAGTCGAGCTCAAGGCTCCCTTTGCTCGCGAATCGCACGAGCTCAAGACTTCTTGGCCGGAGGCGTCTTAGCTTGTTCCACCGTCGTACCAACAACTATTAGAACGACCTCTTCGTCGTCCCGACGGTTCTCCACATCTACTTTCTGCAAGAAATCAGAAAGAGAGATGTTACAAAATGATCGTAAGTTTTTCTATGACCTTAACCTAGTCGTGAGTTTTTCCACGACAACCTCCTGGCCGTAAGTCATTCTACGACCAATGTCTAGTCGTAAGCTCTCCTACGACTGCAAGATCCTAAAGGAAAAATCAGTTCTTGATTACCTTTAGGCGTTCTACCTCTATCCTCTACGGACAGGACCGCCAAGATTTGAGGGGCCGCCGCATTCGGCGAAGGGGATTTCTCACAAATGAGCTTGACTTGAGCGTCAACTTCCTCTTGTGAGAGGTCTGCAGGAACAAGTAAACTTTCAATAAGCCAATTTCAGAATCAACAGGAAAAAGGCTAAGAACTAGAAGTTTACTTACCCTCCCCGTAATCTCTGGTCAGGTCTTGCAGACCCGTATACCTCCACATGAGATGAGCCCTCTTCTTTAGAGGGCTAATATGGCGCGTGATGAAATCCTTCACCACGTGCTAGCCGGTAAGCCCCTCTTCCTTCAACTCCTTGATGGCTTGAATGTAGGGGGCGATCTGGTCGAGATTTTGGGGAATCGAATCCCAGGAAGAGTTCTCGACCGGACGTCCAGCAAAAGAAAGGCTGTCCTCACTGGTCGTCTCCCAATAGAACCACCTCTTCTTCCATCCCGGCCATGATGACCGGGTGAACATCTGAATATACTCCCTCGACTTCCCGTCGTAGAGCTTCAGATCGAACTACAAAGAACTCCAAATTGACGAGTCATTCCATAAAAATATCGAACAACTCCAAGCTCACGGAATCCCTAGGTAGGTCTCAAGACAAGTACATCGAACGTTTCAAGATTGTGATGGAATTGGGAACGAGGTTCACCAATTCCACCCCAAAGCGTTCATGTACAAGGGTGAGGAAAGGGTGAGCGGGCAATCTAAGGCCACACTCATAGAACGCCTGGAAGACAGGGATTTGCCCCGTCTCCCCCGACAGCCAATACTGCCCGGCAGATTCAATCCACTTCACGAACTTTCTCTTCGGAATCTTCTCAGCAGCCACCAAAGCCTTGATCTTGGTCGCATCCATCTCCAATTCGACCCACTGGGAAGCGGCTCCGGCCATTTCTCTCGAGGGTCGAAGATTTGGATTTGGAAAGATTTCAAGAAGATGCTCGATTTGGTCGGTGGCGGAGAGAGCAAGAACTCGATGAACATCAAGAGTGATTTGGGGGAAAGTAAAGAACCTAAGTGTAGGACCGAAAAGGCGATTAGAGGGGGGGTGAATAGGAGCTTTAACAAATTTTGCAACCTCTCAAAGAAACAAGAATATAATGCTCGAAAGTCTCACGATGAATTCAGTGGTGCAGATTACCGCTTATTGATGATGCGGATTATCACGTCAGGATTTCCTTCCGCATGCAGAGAGTTTCAAAACAAAAAGATGATCAACTTGAGTTCTATCCAACCAAACTCTATCAAATTTGAAACACAACATCTAGAGGATATCTCTAACCTATTCCATTCAACTATTCAACAGATCCATGACAAAGTTTTGACCTTTTTCAAATTTGGTAAAGTGCATGTCAAAACTGAGTCCAAAACCTATCTCTGAATCTAAGCTTGCTCGTGGGTCATGAATGATCAAGATGACCTTGGATGATCTCCCACAAGTCACAGTAAGCAAATCCAACAGAAAGAACCAACAGAAATAGGATGGATCATCATAAGCACAAAAACATCAAAGAAAAGTGCAAGAACAGAGAGAACTCAACTTGGAGAAATTTCATGGATTGATTTAGGAATAGAGATTTGAGGTTTATAGCCACTCCACACTTGGAGGACAAAACTCAATACATGAGCAACACTCAATCCATCTCCTAAACCCTAGCTCTCCTTTTTCTCTCAAAACCCTAAGAGAAGGTCTCCTGAAAACACACACACCTGGTGGAACCAGCACATAGGGCTTATATAGTGGAGGCTAAGCATCTAGGAATATTCCATTAGGGCACCCATCAAACCCTAACACACACAATAGGTTAACTCACGCATGCATCTCAAAGCGCCGTATTCGTTTTCGATTGACCTAAACCGCTTCTCCAAGCGTTGACCCGCGCCGCGGTTTAGCCAATAAGTCACAAATGCGGTATTTGGTGAAATGACCAAAATACCCCTTCTCGATCCTTCTCCATGAACCAAGTCCAATCTTGTCGAAGCAATTGCTCGCTTCCGCCACGTAGGTTGCTCAACGGCTTCATCATGCTCTGCAAGTCTCTCCCGTCCAAACCCATCGAAACCTCCAAGGCACTTGCACCGACCCCCATGCCGCTTGATCCAACCAAATGATCGAATCGCCTGCTCGATCAACTCGCCCATTCTCAAGGCCATGCTTGAGTCACTTGACCTCACCCAAAGATCCATGATCGCTTCGACCTCACCTTCCAAGCTTAGTCCCAATCCTCCTCGCCGTTGACCGTTGTTGACCTGCAAGCCACCCGCACAGCAATAGACAGAGAAATCGTCTCTGGGAACAAGTTCTTCACAACTTGACCCACATTAGCTGAAAATATGCAATATGCAACACATATGCAATTGCAAACAAGGATATGACCTATCCCAAAATCAAACTTTCAAGAGAATTAGCTTTTAGTCCACATGCGGTACTACCGCCAAATAAATCTCGGTACTACCGCTTCATGGTAGTACCGCTCTCGTGCTGCGGTCGTACCGCTCTCGGAGAATTCCCAAAAATCTCCCAAAACATTGCTACTGGAATTTCCATACCGCAAGCAAAATGATCATACCGACAAATGGTAATACCGACACATAAAACGCGGTCATACCGCTCTCAAGAAAGTCCAAGACCAAAAACACTTGTTCTGGAAATTAACTACCGTCAACTCAGAATCGGTTCTACCGTGACACGGTAGTACCGCCTTTGAACCTACGGTATTACCAAGTTGCGGTAGTACCGCCTCTCAATACGCGGTAGTACCGCTCCACGAAAATACGCAAAATCCTCAGAACAAAGTCCTTTGAGGGCACCAAAGGACACGTGGACACTCTAGATCTACTGAGCTGATCGGACCGTGAGTCTCAGTCGTTGGATATAGGCCACTGTTCAAAGTCCGAACGTTCCATCAATTTCCAAACGTCTGATTTTGATCGAATGCCTCACAGTCCTTAACATGTTTGGACGGTCCAAACGTTCATCACAATCTGGACCGTTAGATCAAGATCTAACGACTCGAGCAAAACACACGTTCAAACCCTAGACATGCAGTAGTTTCGTTACCTTCAACAGTCGTTCTGTTGTGCGGTAGTACCGTGGCTTCCAAGCCGGTACTACCGATACCAGAAAATCACTCGTTCTCCAAAGGCATTCGCAACACCGCCTACTTAAGTCAAGTTGTTCACATACGGATATACCGCTAAACACGCAGATACCGATTATCCTAACACTTTGTCAAACTTGCCGATAACCCAAATTTTGTCAAACCCATGCACTAATTGCCAATTGTTTCATCACCTAAGATCATGGGCATATCCCCATGACATCCACACTAAGTCTCACCCTAGAAGTTTTTATAATCAAGACGCTCGAAGTTAAAGACGGCGCACTCCATCTGCCACCTCTTCGAGAACCGCTCCAACAGACAGGTCGATGAGAGTCGTTTGCAATTATTTAATTTGTTTGTTCGAGGAGATCGGATCTGTCTTCACACCTCAAGAAAAATTATCTTCTTGACCAAGCGTATTTCTGGTCAAATGAAACAGCAGTCGGAAAGGTTTTTCACCCTGCGATCGTAAGATCTTCTACGACCAACCAAAGGTCGTAAGATCTTCTACGACCACATTGGAAGTCGTAAGATTTCCAACACCTTCCTTGACCAAGTCTTTTCTGGTCAAATGAAAAACCAGTCGAAGAGTTTTTCCTTCGACTGCTAATTCACGATCAATTACTGATCGTAAGGTCATCTACAACACCTTTTCCAAGTAAGTTATTTTTGCTTGAAGTTGGGGGGCTAGATGATGAGGATCTAATAATCATCCTTTAATTTTTTATCTATAATTCTAATTATGGATAATAATGACGTCATATAGTTCCTGAGTATACCCCTTATTTCATAAGGGAGAAGATGGAGGTCGTAAGTATTTCTACGACCACCCATAGTCGTAAGACTTTCTACAACTACCCCTGGTCGTAAGTCCTCCTACAATTAGTGCGTGGTCATAGGCATTTCTACGACCACCCATAGTTGTAAGACTTTCTACGACTACCCCCTGATCGTAAGTCCTTATACAACCAGTAAGTGGTCGTAAGGCTTTCTACGGCCACCACCTGGTCGTAAGCTCTTCTACGACCAATCCCTAGTCAAAGAGGTTTACAGACATGTGGGCCTAATCGACCAGGGGATCTTTCGCACCATATCAGAAGATATGTGCAGTAAATTACACTATTATTCTCTGAGATAATGGCACAATTTAACTCTCTATCATGGTGATAACTGCCTAGCGACGTGGGAATATTTCTATTCCCACAATAATCTCCAGTAACGGCTCCATTATCTATAGCATTAAGGCACCCAATTAACTGGAGAAGCACCAGCCCACTCTGAGGACTGTATAAAAGGCGGGATCATTAGAAGGAGAAGGACAACGCAATCAAGAGCCTAGGACATTACACTCTATTCTTACTCTTGATCTTGTAAACCAGCATACTTAATACATACACACAGGAGTAGGATTGTTATTCTCCCAAGGAGAAGGCCCGAACCTGTATAAAAATTCCCGTGTCTCCCTCTGCGTGATTTTGAGCCTTTGAGAACCCCCGAATCAAACAATCTTTACGTAAGTACGGTTCTAAAACACCGACACTTACTAACAAAACCCAAACGCGAAAACCAGCGAACATTCAGCAAAGATCCACAAAAAACAAAATGAACGAACAACATGCACTTACTGTTGGGGGGAGATCGCCGACCTCATGTTACCCACCTCTCAGCTGTGCCTAACACCTCCTCAATCCATTGTTTCAAGTGAGATGTGTGCGGGTGTGAGGACCCGAAAAATTCGGCTTGTAATGTTTAACCATCCACTTGGTCCTAGCATCGCAAAAAAATATCCCGTGCCTCGAGATACATGTACTTCCCAAGAACTTGCAGTACACATACCCCTTTACAAAATTATGTATCAATTCCATTCAACACATAGAACCGAAGCACAACTAAGGAAATCAAAAGACATACAATATAGAGTTATTACAAAAGGGGCCGACCGGCCAAATAACAACTAAAGAGTTAAATAAACAGCGGAAGCAAAAGCCATAAGAAGGCGATAAACAAGAGCCAATTAGTGTGACTTTAACCCACAAGGCAACCAACCGGGCCGCCAACCTAGTCGTCAAACCCACCGCATAGCTCACAAAAGTGGATCCCTTGGGGATCAACTTCCTCCTCTACAACATTTCATTAAGCAAAGCAAATGAGTACAAAAATGTACTCGTAAGACTTACGTGTAGTGTAACAACCTATACATAGCTACATGCAAGCTTATTTAAGTGGAGGAGGCTCTAGACTCATTTTCAGCATAAAGTAAGTTTTCATTTGCAATAATGTAATAGATTTAAAGCAGTCTTTGCAATCTGTTTTTATTTGACAAAAACGGTGAGATAACAAGTAACAATAATAACAAGACATCCTGGAAGTGGCTAACCCAATAGCCACCCCAACAAAAGCATGAATTCCCCATTCATACCACCCACAACAAGTTTTAATTAAAGGTTATAGTCTAGTTCTTGCACGACCTTACCAAGTATGTCCATAACCTAGGACGAGGCTATTCGAATAGTTTGAACCCTGCAGGGGTGTACCAATATACCCACACGTCAGACCACCTTTTCGCCACATGATTAAGCACACTTCCTTTGGTATGCCAACACGGCTAAGTCCTACGAGACATTTCCAATATTGTGCATTAACTACGAGTCGCCCGTATGGATAGAAACCCATATGTTGAGACAGAGTCATTGTAAAGCCGAAAGTCAACTACCATTGTAGGGTAAAGCTCCCGGACAACTACAATGCTCTTCGGTGTGGAGAACCTAAACAGGATTCCACTCCCGCTCACCCAACACATAACCACAAGTTTCTTTTTCAACACCACCCACACACACAATCTCCTCATGACTGAGCTAACACACGCCAAAGTACTAAGTCAAGAGAGGTCCCATATCCCCTCGTGTGATTAGCACGCAATAATCGCTATTTAGTGACACAAGTAACTCGGTCCTTGTTGACCTGTGCACCATTTCACCACAAAGATAAGATCACACCATCAACCATTGTGCCCAAGTCTCAAACATTTCATTTTCAGTTTCAGTTTTTGACTTTACAAAGTAACAAAGCACAAGGTACTGAGCATAATGATAATGATAATTTTGTGTGATATAACCGCCCAATTCTACCGGTAGCTAAGCATTTCTAAGCATGACACCGTAAAGACAATAAAAGAGCATAATTCAACTACCGGGCTCTAATTCATCGACAAGATTAATAAATTATGTTTTTTGGCAGGGGATAAACAATTTAAGGGCAACCATGCAATAGGAATAACTACCTCTAATCGGGAAAATAAACTTTGACACAAAAGCATGCATGCATACAATTTGTAAACAAAGTATTAGACTTAAAAAGTAATGGGATTATTATGATCAAACTGCTTGCCTTGTTGGAGTTGCTCAGTTTGCTGCAGAGGAGCACTTTCGTTATCAACGAACTCGTCGGCACCTAATCGAAAAGAACGAAAAGAACCGATAAGAACGAAGAACACCGAAAAGACTCAAAAACCAAAGTCAACCAAAATCCATGAAATTTACACAGCAGGTAGAGAAGGCTTTTTAAGAAATTTAGCAACAAGAATCAATTGATTTGGATACTTGATGCTAAAGTTATGGCCAAAACAATTTTGGTCTGCTCGAAAAAGGCTGAAAATTCATCTCGGTTACTATTCATCCAAAATTAAATTTTTGGCATAAATTTCCAGAGAGGTATTGCACCTGAAATTTTTATGGTAAGCAGAGCACCTCATAAGATGAACAACACAATTTGATTCACCTCATTTGGAGCTAGGATGCATTTTCTATGATTTTTCAAAGACATGAAAAAGGGCATAAAACAAATGCAACCCCAGAAACTTAAAATACAGTAGTATGCCTAAAACCTATTCTACAATTAAGCACATTAACAGAGGAAACCAACAAACTTGGTTTCACTCAAAAAGGAGTTACAGGGAATTACTTATGCATTTTTCAAGCTAATTGAATTTTTAATGCCATAAATAAAGCTAAACTGAATTTAAATCTATCAACAAATTTTTCTGGAGACAAACTAAGCCTACAACCATTTTTAGATTAAAGCTTAGTTAAAACCAGAACTAACAAAATTGGAATCAACCGAAAAGAGTTTAAAATGAATCAGTTTTGAATTTTTGAAGTTTAATACAATTTTTAGTTAACAAATAAAGCTTACCGGGAAATAAACAAACTTAACTCAAAGGAAAAGACGTGGCAAAACATGGGCCTTTGATTTAAAATCGTACGGTCCACGCGAATCAGCAACAATACAAGCCACAAGACAAGATGTAACGAAACCGTTGGATCTAGATCCAACGGTCCTCGTTGATCGAACCTTTGGGTGGTCCGAACGTTCAAACGAATGTGGGCCATCGATTTCGTGATGAGCGGATGAGAGTGAAGCAACGTTCGGACGGTCCGAACGTTCACGCAATCTCAGCCGTTGATCAAGAATCGGACAGCCAAGGCTACGGGGAGGTCCGGGTCCGAAGGTCCCGCAGATCTCAACCAGAGATCTTAAATGGACTACCGAGGTTCTAGAGTCCTAACGCTCCACACGATCTAAGCCATATATCTTAAAATCGACGGTCCAGATCAACAAAGTGTTAAGACGCGCCCGAGAGGGTTTATGGCGCCTGGGCCGACATGTGTTTACTATTAAGCTACTCACAAAGGATTAAACACACGGGCCCACCAGAAGTGATTTAGGCTATGACCCAAACTTAACTTACAGAGCGCGGTCCCACATGTCACGCACAAAGGCTAACTTAGGACAATGAGCCGAGAGGAACGACGGTGACAAGCACTACCAAAAGACGACAAAGAAAAGGGAGCTCTGCAATGTTCAAGAAGTAGGTGCCCAAATTCTAGGGACTACCAAGAAGTTACTCGAGTGCCGGGAGACTAGGAGATGGATTTGAGCAGCCCATGACGTTGAACCGCACCCCGGCTTAAGGAAGACGACACAGAGAAGACGGCCTGAGCAAAACGAACAAGCCCGCGTCATCAAAATATCTTCAATAGGGCTCAAGGAAGGTCCATGAGCAATTAATTGAAGAGAGGCGGTCCTTACCGGAGTTGAGGACGAAAGGGGGTGAACTCGGCCAAAGGAGATCCAAAACCCAATTCAAGCGATTCTTGTGAAGGCAAGCCAAAATTGAGTTAGGGATTTGCGTATAGCCGAGGGGCTAAAGTGACGCGAATGTAGTGAAAAGAACCTCAAGCACCCAGGCGCATTTAAGAGCTCCACGGGCCAACAATGGCGATTTGGGGATTTCAGAGGTTTGAGCACAAGCAACCCGAGAGGAAGCAAGGCAAAGCTACAGGTGCTTGAAAAGAGAAAGAGGAAGAGCTTGGGGCTTTAAATAGCCAGGGAGCAAGGATTGAGCTAGGCAAAGTTCAAGGGTGAGCTTTGGCCATCGCTTCCGCCATGGGCGAGCCGAGCGACAGGAGTGTAAGAAGGAGACTTCGAGGGCGACCACTGACGAGCATTAAATGCTAAGAGTCGCAGCAGATCATGAGGAAGGGACAAGGCACAGCTTTGGTTTCTCGCTTACGCCTCGCAAGATCAAGGCACGCACGGGAGCGACCGAGGAAGGAGATGATGACTAGGACGCGATGGGGCCCACCAGTCAGCGAGAGCAAAAAGGAGTGGCTCGGGTCCAACAGAGCCAAAGGGTTGAGTCCAACCAAAAGGCACGGACCCAACTCAAAAGATGGTTAGATCAAAGAGGGATGGCCAGGATTGAAAGCAACCTTGGCGGTTTGATTTAGATCCAAGGGTTGAAAGGGGTTGGTCCGAACGACCCAACTAGCGAGGACCGTGCGATCCAGATCCAAAGGCTGAGAACGCACGTGCGATAGAAAAGGCTTGGGACTGAGCTGAGTAGGTTGGGTTCAACCGAAACTCAAAACCGGCTCGGACCCAACCAGCTTAGACTAGGGTTTGACTGGGGTTTAAAAACAAGCTGAAAACTTGGAAGAATTATTAGAGGTAGCAAACTAACTCTAAAAATTCTGAATTTTTGACTGGAGGTTTCTAGCTCCAGGATTAACTTTGTATAAAATTTTTAGAGGTTTTTATGCACAACATTTTTCTCCAGAAATTCTACAAGGATTGTTCTAGGGTTTGACTAACCTCCAAAAATTATCAAATAATTTCTAAAAAATTATGAAATTTTTCAGAGGAGTCACAAGCTTCCCTAGGACCAAGGAAAATTATTTCCAGGGGTTGAACACAAGATTTTCAACAAGCAGGTCATGACTTAAGTTAATAGGAGGTTTAGGTTTTTGATTTCCCACAATTTCTTTACAAGAATTACAGAAAAGTTCAAAAACTTCAAGATGCAAGAAAAGTTTTAATTTCTACTCATTTTCTTACATTTGAAACACACACCCAAATTTGGGATGTTACATCGGGATTTGTGGATTAGGTTTCAGTTTCAGGAAGGGGATGGATAGCGCAGAGAGAGAGGGAGCGATCAGAGGAAGATGAATCACATGAGTCATAGTGTCTGAGGGCACTCATCTTGAAGACTACAGACCCACTGCCATCAGGGGCATTTCCGTCTTTCTTTCAATCTTCTTGCCTTCCACCGAAGCAAACTAGTGGAACCATCCAGTCAACGCGGCTTTGATTGATGGTGGTGGCAAAAGAAAAATGGAAGCAAAGTTTTGGTGGCAGAAATCGCTGTGACCAATTTGCGGGGGTAGAACCCATGTGGCAGACCTTTCCAATGGCACCCGCAAAATTTTCCCATTAGTTAAATGTGGCTCAAAGAGGTTTGATCCATATACTAAAGTTTTCCGCGATATGATATCTTTCATAAATCATTCTAACCAATGAATAGCAGCATATAAGAACTTTTTGCAAGGCAATGAATGTACGTCTAATAAAATTTGGTTTGGACATGCCAGTAAGATGGAACTCTACTTACTTGATGCTTAAGAGCCTTTTACTATATAAGAGCTTCATATGAACTACCACAGCCATGATGATAGTACACTATTGACTGAGCAACGTATGTTGTTGAGAAGTTCCTAGCATTTTTGAAACTTTTTTATGATTCCACTGTTGCTTTATCCGTTGTGTATTATCCAATATCTCCTTTAATAGTGCATAATATTATTGAAATTGCTAGTCACTTGAAGGCTTATGAAAATAAAATAGTGTTACGAGAGGCTATCGTTGCTATGAATACTAAATACTTGAAATATTGGAAATAAATCTTATTCTTATATGCATTTGCATTTATTTTAGATCCGAGAGCTAAAATTCAAGGGTTTGCTAATGTTCCCCAACTTGTCTGTGATGTTACGGGCCTAAACTATTCTAACTATTTTGTAGACGTTTGTACTAAATTTTTCGAGGTTTATCAAAAGTACGAACATAAGTTTCAGGAGTTCACTTGCAACGACTTCCAATACCACACACTACAGGTAAGAAAGACAGCTGCGTGGGGCAAAATATAGGGTGCATGTTCTTCGTCTAGGTCTAGTGGTTCAGATTCTACAACATTAGGTTTTGAAGCAAGACAAATCACTCACCTAAGGAGTAAAAACTATTCACCTATCTCGACAGTGATACCGTAGATTACTAGGACGAGCGCTTCGAAATTCTGCAATGGTAACATGATCAAAAGGTAACATATCCAATGCTATCCATATTAGCACATGATGTGTTAACTATTCCTATCTCCACGATTTCCTCTGAGTCTGCTTTCAGTCTTTTTGGAAGAATATTGGAGGGAGAGAAGAACAAGTCTCACGAGATGGTAGAGATACTTCAACTATGAAAGATTGAGAACAAGCTGATGCACAAGAACAACACTATGTAGAAAATCTAGAGTTGGTGGACGTGTTTGAAAATATTTACCTAGACAACGACACTTCGAATATGGCTGTATGCAAAGCTATATGTTGTACTATTTTTCCTTTGCCAAGGTTTTCTCATATTGAATTTTTACTTGGCAAAGTTTTTAACAAGACAACCATGTAAACATTAATAAAGCTCATTATTACATTTTCAATGTATTTGTCTCTTCTTATGGGTATATAACTTACTTTTTTACAAATTTAATATGTATTTTTGAATTATATACATTTTCTAGAATTTTTACATTTTTTTTAAAAAAAATTCAGGCTGAGATGGACTACACGGGCCAACCCCGGCTCATTAGGCTTTCCGTGCCTAGATCGGCACAGCATGGCCTGTGAGCTCGGTGTGCCGTGCCTGGATCGACGGCCTAGCCCATGGCCGACACTGCATGGTCGTTTAGTTAGCTAGGTCGGCCTAGCCATTCCTAAATGGGCCGTGCCGGGCATCCCATTTGGTCGTCTTTGTGGTGCCCTTACAATTTCTAAATCTAAATCCCCTGGCTGCTGCTGTTGGCAAGTTGTTTATCTTTTGGAAAATTGATAATTTGTCCCACCTTTGGTGTGGTTTCGATGATTTAGGACTAAGTTCCATGTAATTGATCTTTTGTCCCATCTTTTGTACGCCTCTTGTTTTTTGTCCTTTTGAAACATACATATCAATTTTGCCCTTGTCTTTCATCTCCTTCTCTTCCTTTCTTCCACGCTTCCTTGCTCCAGCCATGGCCGGCCATGATACTCCCACTGTCTCCACGATCTCTGACTCCAACGATTTCCATCTCTTCCTCCCAAACCTCCTCCCCACCTCCACCACCACCACCTCTTGCCCCTTTTGTCACCCATCACCATCTGCACCCTCCATTCTCGTGGCCTCACCTTCCAGTTTTGGCCCTTCGCCTCCTCCCCGCCTCCCTGCACCTCCTCCTGTGAGGCATCCTCGAGCTCGGCTCCAGCACCAGCACCGCCGACCTCGCCCTGGCCGCCGCCCTCCCCGCACACGTCGTCCTCACCGACCTCTCCGCGGTGCTCCCCATCTGTTGCACATAGAATTGGGCTGCGCACAACACGAACGATCGCGGCAGCAACGAGGTGCTCCGGATCACGTCACCAACGCGCAGCACCTAGGCAGAGCTAGTCGTGGTGCAGCGCGGCGGTGTTTGCACGGACTTGATCTTGCGATCTTGCCAGACGGGAAGCAAAAGAGGTTGGAAAGGCACGGGACTACGAGGAGCTATGAATAAAAGTAGATGCGATTGGTATTTCATCGTTTGGTTGATAATTTTTACAATCAGCCATGACCCTTTTAAAGGGTGGCAGGTCTCAGCTGTAAAGGTTTAAAACTCCTAATCCGATCAAGATATGATTCGGTTACAACCTCCAAACCTTCTATACTTGACATACTTTCCCTAATTTAAATACACAAGTTTTCCATATAACAATTCTTTACAGAAGGTCTTGAAAAAATCCTCGCTGAAGATCCACACGGGAGGTCCCGAGAATACCTTGAGCGAAACGCGGTAGTTCCACCAAGTAACAGCCAGAACGACCGTAATGCGGTAGTACCGCACTAAACAAGCCGGTCGTACCACTTCAGTAGCAGCTGGTTATCTTGAAGTCTTTGCGAAATTCTTGAGTGAACCACGGTACTACCGCCATAAAATGCCTGGTACTACCTTTGTGTAGTAATACCGCTCCACACCTCGGAATTACCGCTCCACAAAAAAGTTCCAAAGCTTCAGAGATGCACGCCTTGCCACGTGGACGGCCTAGATTGAAATGGCCAATCGAACGCTTCACAAGCCCCTTTACGTTAGAACGGTCCGAACGTTCACCTGCTTTTGAGCTGTCAGATTTCAATCAGACGCTTCATAAGTCCTTTTATGTTCGGATGGTCCGAACGTTCACAATGATTTGGACCATTCGATTTCAATCGGACATCACCAAGAATCCATCTCAGATCAAATGACCTGCAGTAGTACCTTTGCATATGTGCGGTACGCTCAGTAGTAGATCCAAGAACACGGTATTACCACCATTGAACATGTGGTATTACCTTTGAGCGGTAGTACCGCTTCATATTGCGGAACTACCGCGTTACTGAAACGCTTCAAAAGACCTCAAAAACACACGTTTTGCCACGTGGACGGTCCAGATTGACTTGGCCAATCGGACCACATGTTTTTAACTGTTAGATTCGGCTATTGTTTGGCGGTCCGAACATTCCTCTGCCTCTGGGCTGTCCGATTTTAATCTAACGTCTCACAAGTCCCCTCACATTCGGATGGTCCGAACGTTCACAATGATCTGGGCCGTCTGATGTTAATCGGACGTCATCAAGAATCTACTCAGATCAAGTGTCTTGCGGTAGTACCGTTGTACTCTCACAGTAGTACCGCTTTGCGGGAGTTCCGCACTTAACTTGCTGGTACTACCGTGTTAGCTGTTACTTGCCAAAAATCATAACTTCAACAAAACTCAAATGCGCTCCAAAGTCATGCGGTACTACCGCCAAATAACGCACGGTCGTACCGCTGTGAAAACCAGAACTTCCCAAGAGGTCTTTACAGCCTTTTTTAAAGATGCCAAATCTTGTCATCAACACATGCCCCCCTGTTTTTTGATAAACAAATACGTTTACCACAAAAATATCTTCAATTGTTCCTCAGGACGATGATCAAACACCGGCCATATGTATATTTCTTAGGACGATGATCAACAACTCACTGGCCATGTGTTTCTCAAGCATTTTGCTAAACACTTGGATAGTATTTCTTCAAATACTTGCCATTAAGAGCTTTAGGCAGCCTATCTCCCTACAAATTTTGCACTATATATGAATTTCCAGGTACAATCTCTGTAATTTTATATGGACCTTCCCAATTTGGAGACCACTTCCCAAATTTATTATCTTTGTGTCCAACATGCAAAATCGTTTTCCAAACTAAGTCTCCTATTTGAAACGATTTTTCCTTCACTTTCTTATTGTAGGCCTTGGCTACCCTTATTTTATCTTTCTCAATTTCCCTCAAAGCTCTTAATCTCTCATCTGCAACTTCATCTATCCTGTCCATCATCAAATTATGATAAACTTCAGCCGACAACTCATTTTGCCTGGCCACTCTAGAAGCATTCAAATATACCTCAACAGGCAAAACAGCTTCTTGCCCATATACTAATTCAAACGGCGTTACCTTCGTGGCACTATGCTTAGATATACGGTGAGCCCATAATGCCTCAGATAGCACCTCATGCCACCTCTTAGGATGTTCCTTTATCTTTTTCTTAATGAGCCTAATTAAAGTTTTATTACTTGACTCGGCCTGACCATTGGCCTAAGCATAATAAGGCGAGGAATTAAGGAGCTTGATTCCATGTGATTCGGCAAACTCTTGTACTTGGTGAGACAAACGATGAACCTTGATCAGTAGTCAAAGTTTGTGGTATGCCAAATTTATAAATAATATGCTCCAAAATAAAACTAATCACCTCCTTATGAGTCATATTTTTAAGAGGAACAACCTCTATCCACTTTGTAAAATAATCAGTAGCTACTAAAACAAAACGATGACCTTTAGAAGATGCAAGGTGTATTTGGCCGATAAAATCTAAACCTCATCCACGAAACGGCCATGGTTTAATTATAGGATGCAACATAGCAGCAGGTGCCAATTGCACATTACCAAACTTTTGACATGACTCACACCCTTTGTAATATCTAAAACAATCTTCTAACATAGTCGGCCAATAGAAACCAACTTTTCTCAACAACCATTTCATTTTATGAGCCAACTGATGTGTACCACATATACCTTCATGCACTTCACCTATAGCAACCTTAGCTTGATCTGAACCCAAGCGTTTTAAAAGTAACCCATCTATGGTTCGGGGATACAACTCTCCATCAAGCAATGTATATTTTAATGCTTGCCGCCGAAGCTTTCTGTCAACAGATTGACTAGGGTTTCCTAAATAATTGATTAGAGGCCTTCTCCAGTCATTAGGTTCGGCAACACTTGATGTTTTCAAAGCATCCGAACCACCATCATGTTGTTCGGCCATGCAGATTGCAGCACCTCCAAGCATCGGCTTTTCTATCATAAACAATTTACCCCTTTTAACTTGATAACTAGATGCTTGTTGTGCTAGGTCATTTGCTCTAACATTCTCTTCTCTAGATATATGACTAATAGTAAAATCATCCAGAGTTGCTATGATATCTAAGCATCTTTCCAAATAACTATTTAGTGATCCATCAAAGCACTGATACACCTTAGATATTTGCTGCACCACCAACAGTGAATCACCAAATGCCTCTACATTCTTTATACCCATGGACTCTAAAATTTGCAATCCTAACAAGAGAGCTTCATACTCGGCCTGATTGTTAGTGCAAAAGTATTCTAAACAAACTGATGTTTCAAAAGCGACATTTCTAGGTGAAATCAGCACAATGCCAACACCCTGTCCCTCTTTACAAACCGAGCCATCAAAATATAACTTCCATGGACGTACAGATAGATAATCAACTAACTCTATATTATTATCAATCCTATGATCAACAATGAAATCACCATAACTGCCTTTCATAGATTTCAAAAATTCATAAGCCAAATCATACTCTATTAATGCATAAGCCCACTTTCCGATTCTACGACTTAAAATTGGTTGTTGCAATATATACTTAATGACATAAGTTTGACAGGCAGTCACACAAGTGCTAGACAGCAAATAATGCCTCAACTTGGAACAAGCATAATACAAGGATAAACATAATTTTTCAACAAATGCATACCTTGTCTCACTCCCAAAGAAAGCGCTCTACTCAAATAAGTAATAACATATTCCTTGTCATCTGCTATTTGTGTCAAAACAAAGACCGATGACATCCTCTTGTGCAGCAATATAAAGCCGAAATGGCATCCCGGCTTTGGGCGCCCTCAACACAGGAGGTGTAGACAAATACCTTTTGATATCTTCAAATGCTTGTTGTTGTTCTGCCCCCCAAGTGAATTCGGTTTCTTTCTTTAACCGAAGTATAGGAGTGAATGCACTGATTTTACCGGATAGGTTGGATATAAACCTCCTCAAATATTTCACTTTCCCAAGGAACTTTTGCATGTCTCTTTTGCACTGTGGCACCTTCACTTTCTCAATAGCTTCTATTTTGGTAGGATCTACCTCTATGGCTCTTTCATGTATTATAAACCCTAAGAATTTACCAGCCGACACACCAAAAGCACACTTAAGTGGATTCATTTTCAAACCATACCAACGCATCCGTTCAAAGGCTAAACATAAATCGGCTCAGTGATGATCCATACTATCCGATTTAATAACTATATCATCAATGTATACCTCTAGGACAACACCAAGCAAGTCATGAAAATTTAAATTCATGGCCCTTTGATAAGTAGCACCGGCATTCTTTAAACTAAAAGTCATGACGACCCACTCAAACAACCCAACAAAACCGGGACATCGAAAAGCCGTTTTAGACATATCTTCTTCGGCCATAAAAATCTGATTGTAACCAGCATTACCATCTAGGAAACTAATTATTCTATGTCCAGAAGCATCATTAATTAACATGTCGGCTATAGGCATAGGATATTCATCTTTAGGTGTGGCTTTATTTAAATCCCTAAAATCAATGCACACCCTCAACTTACCAGTGTTCTTCTTCTCAACCGGGACAATGTTAGAAACCCATTCAGCATATCTACATGGCCTAATAAAACCAGTCTTTAGTAATCGGCCTATTTCTTCCTTGACCCGATCATATATATTAGGATTAAACCTTCTAGGTGGCTGCTTATAAGGCCTAAAACCAGACTTAATAGGTAACCGATGCTCAACTAGCTCTCGACTAAGTCCTGGCATATCATGATATTCCCAAGCAAAGCAATCAACATATTCTTTAAGCAACTCTACCACTTTGCCTTTATGCTCAGTAAGCATGATTTTGTTTATAAATGTCGGCCTAGGGATAATTCCATTGCCTATGTCAACCTCCTCTAATGGGTCAGCCGATGAGAAACCTTGTCCTCACTTTTCTATTTCGCCAAAATCATTAATGAATTCACAAATATCGTTTTATTTGATCGACATCGTTTCAGACACGCCGCAACCATTGTAAGCTATTTTCTTTATTCATTTATAACACTACATTGCTAAGCCAAGCTCAAGAAGCCTTACAAACACGGGTACAAAACCATCTTTGGTAACACCGAGATAATCATAACTAGAAAGGTCTAAACCCGTTAAACATTGAACATTACCATGTCGCCAATCACCAAGCATCGGCCAAAGCAACATAAGCCGATGTATCTCGCTTGAACTCGCCTTCACGCCATCATCGATCCATTGTATTAAAATCTGATGTAGTGTAGAAGGTACGCAGCGATTTGCATGTATCCAGTCACGACCCAATAAGATGCTATAATTACCTTGCACGTCGACGACAAAGAAAGCCGTAGGTAAAGTCTTGCTCCCAGCAGTAAGCTCTATGGATATAACACCTTTGGCCTCCGTAGACTCACCCGTGAAACCATTAAGCATCAAATTGGTCTTCATGAGCTCGCTGTCCTCTCGTCCCAATTTCTTGAAAACTGAGTATGGCTTTAAGTTCACAGCAGCCCCACCATCAACTAACATCCTAAAAACCGGCCTACCATTGATATGTCCTCTAACATACAATGGCTTCAGATGTCGGCTCGATTCCTTGGGCTTCTCAAAGATAGCTTCTTTAGGTCCAAGACATAACTGAGCAATACTCTCACTAGCAATCTGAAACTCCGCAGGTAATGTAAATACCATATTGATATCCATACCTTGATGAGGTGGAGTGTCATCTTTAATCATTGGAGACCCTTCATAATCTAACAAATCATCCTCATCATCATCATATACTTGAGCTGGTGTTTCAATTGTCTTCACCCTCCATTCTTTTCGGATAGGCACCATAGGCTTTATCTCATTAAATATTTCATCTCTCAATTTTTCTGCTTTAGCCTCCTTAATTTCTTGCATTCGTAGCCGCTACAACCTCCTCTTTTGAGAATGAGAAAGCCCAAGAGGACACCAACGAGGATGCGACTTTGTCCCAGACAGCAAGGACATTTTTCCCCTAAGTTTCTCCACTGTTTTTGGTGCTTTAAAACCATCATGCAATGCAGCTTGCTCGGCTGGTACTGTAGCTGTTACTATAGCCGAACGAGTGTCCGCGGGTGCTGTAGTTATAGTATTATTCATGACTACTATACACGTGCTACTACTAGCGTCCGAACTGCGGGTCGCTGCTGCTGCTATATGTTTTCCATTGCTGATTTTTGAAACAACAGTAGCCGGTTGCTCTTGCTTCTCTCCTTGTTTGATACTTGACTCTTTTGCCTTTGAATTCACATCTGGCTTTTCACCCAAATGATCACTGCCCTTGACACGATACACTTTCTTTACCACTTTATTATACCTCCCATTGTAAGACCGATTTCTTTGATCAAAACGGTCGTTATTAGGATGTGTCAATCTATCAAACACGGGTCTTCTAGGTGCTGTCCACCCTGGATGGAATGGTCCTAAAGGCATTAGAGGTGGCATCCATGGACCATACCAACCCCATGGTGGATAAGGAGGAAAACCAACAGGAAGAGGACCCCATGGGATGGGCATTGGTGGCCCAAAAGGAGAATAAGGTGCTGCTACATGGAAGTCTTCTTGACGACGATTCCGACCATTAAACTCATGCTTTATAGGTGATCTAGGCCGCTTGAAATTATTTGGCCGATTAGTTGCTTTGTGGCTAGCCTTACCATCTTCATATTTGGCCAGAAGCTCCTTGAATGTAGGTTTCGGCCTTTCAACTCTTTTGATGGTTTTGCTTTTTTCCTTCGTTAATCTTCCAATGATCAACTTCTGGGCCTTTTGGTTTGATCATCTTTGACTTAACAGCCTGTACAGCTCCAGAATTTGATGTCTTTATGCCCCCCATGTCTACCACCACATTTTTTTCCTTTTGTAGATTCGGCTTGAGACGGCCGAATAAGCACCTTCTTGTTCTCAAAATCAATCATATTGAAAATCAATCATATTGACAGGGAAGGGGTTATGATCTAGCTGCATTTTTGGATTTTCAGCAAACTTCAATCGTCCCTCGTTAATGGCCGATTGAACCTGTCGACGAAAAACATTGCAGTCATTAGTGGCATGAGAATAAGAATTATGCCACTTATAATATGCACGCCTTTTTAACTCCTTAGGCGCCGGTATAACATGATTGTCAGGCAACTTGATCTATTGTTCTTACAGCAAATAATTAAAAATTCTATCACACTTAGCAACATCAAAGGTGTATTTAATTTCCTCTTGCCGATTTTTTTGTGAAACCGGCTTTAAGGCTGAACAAGCGAATGGTTTAGACTTTGAAGACCAAGCCCATTCGGCCACACAAACATCAATATCATCATCGCCCGAATCTTCGGATTCATACTCAAGCATGTGAACATTAGGACGATCTACTTTTATTTTGTCACTTGACCTTTAAAAATTCCTAGATTCTTTAACCCGGCTTTCTTGTGCCAGAGCTTTTTGTAACACTTGGCTGACATCTAGGAAATCATGGTTTTTTAGCTTCTCCCTCAAGTGAGAAAGTAAACCTGAGTAGGCTAAATCAGCTAGGTCCTTGTCAGAAATTATTAGCTTAAAACATCGGTTTCTTATCTCTCTAAACCTCCTAATGTAATCAGCAACAGGTTCATTGTGCTTTTGCTTAACCAATGTTAAATGTGATAACCTTAACTCAGTGCCACCAATATAAAAATATTCATGAAATGTTTGCTCCAACTGGGACCATGTGTGAACTAAATTGGGTGCAAGCGAAGTATACCAATTGAATGTAGTGCTAGATAGAGACAAAGGAAATAACCTTAACTTTAGAGCATCAATAGCATTAGCTTCACCACATTGCACAATAAATTGGCCTATATGTTCTAATGTGGATCTATTGTCATCTCCAGTAAATTTAACAAATTCAGGAACTCTAAACCCCCTAGGATATTGCACAGTATCATAAATATCAGGGTATGGCTTTTGATATGAATGTGATCTTCCTTTAGGCTCTACCCCGAATGTCTCTCTAAACATACTGGCTACTTGTTCTCTAATGTTCTCAGGCCCAACATATGTTTCGGTCATAGGCTGATTAGGTGTTGATGAGGACATGACTCCTATGCATACAACCATATTTGCTATGCTTGCTGTTCCAAGTACAAGAGCTCGTACGCTTCACTTAACTTATCAGGTGAGCTCGTTTTTAGGAGTGTCTTTATATTATATGAACTATATGATGCTACCTAATGATGGAATATCTATATGTGCAGCACCATGTCACTTTTGGTCCAAGACAAACAAGCAGTTTGAGCGGGACCCGTTTTGGAATCCAGTTCGGCCTCCAGAATCAGCCTGACAGCACTGACTTCAAACGCCCATAACTTTCACATACGACGTCCGTTGGAGGTCCATGAGTACTTGATGGAAAGATGATTTTGTCCTCTTTCCAACGGATCCGGCCTCACCTCCAAACTCCTTCTGGACTGATCGCAATCATCAAAATAAGGCGTCATATCACTTGTTTGAGCTAAACTGGGCTTTGTAATCATACTGAACTTGGCCCATCTGCCGGCGGCCCACCCGGGGGCGTGGTTACTGTTCACATGAACAGTAAGCCACGACCGTTAGTACCACCTCGCTAGTTCGTTAGTTTTGTGGCTCCTCGTTCCCTATTTAAGGAGGCCGCACTCTTTAGTTTTTCTTGGATTTTGTTTATGTTAAAAGTTAGACTTCATGTAACTTGTATCTTTTATGTGTGTCGACTAGACCACCCAATTAAGATCCTTATTCAGAATCCCAATTTATCAAGTGTTTCAATCTTTATTCGCAATTTCAGATTGCTTTACCTTGTTCTTATGCGTTTTCTTGGTGTATGCAGAATCAACCTTCGTGGTCGTCAACCGTATTCGTGGCACGGCTGATAACGACTAGTCAATCGGTTCAGCGATTGCGTGGTTTCGAGCCTTGCGTGTTCGTGAGCCAGGATCGCTGTGGTTGAGCGACGCCACCGGACTTATCGCTTCTCATCGAAAGATCGGGCCAACAAATAGAACCTTAGGGTTCATCAGGTGGTATCAGAGCTTCAGGTTCATCGGTGAGAATTTTTTTTTCTTTCCTACAGTCCAAATAGCCAAAAAAATTTAAAAAAGGTTTAGTTCATCGTCCAAGCCAATTTGTGCCTTTGCAATTTGTTCTTTTTCGTTTGCTTTATTGAATTGTTTGTCATTGCATCGTCGAGTCTTTGTGCTGGCTTCCTGTCTAGATTGATCTAGTTTAGAGTACCTGCAATTCTTCTAGGTCTGTTCTTCGCAAAAAAAAAGGGGATCGCGCTGTTGTATTAGGGCCAGCAGAGATACATCAATATCAGATTGGTTTCAGCGGCCGGGAGGATACAAGCCAGCGCACTGTTCGTTTCGATCCACAACCTGCGTGCCTCCCCTGTTTTCCCTTTGCCCTTCGGCATCAATTCATACAATCGGCAGCATACAGAGGCAAACAGCAGACACACAAAGAAAGAAAGAGAGCAGATCGGTTTTCTTTTTAGGCCGCCGCTCGCGGAACCGCCAGCAGCTTTCCACCGGAGCCGCAGCCGCCCACTGCTGCTTGCGCTTCCACCGTCTCTGCCAGCCAGCTGCTCCACCAACCTGCTGGGCTCAGACTCGCCAAGAAGCTCTCCGTCTGCCGCTTCCACCATCATGCGTGCCACAGGTTCGCCTGCTCGCCATGCCTCCAGCCACTAGGCCCGCTGCCGCTTTGGACTGCTGCTGCTGCTTGGGCATGCCACCAGATCTGCCTCGCGCTGCTGCTGCCAAGGCTGGTTCTCGCTCGGCTGCCTTGCCAGCCATGGCGGCCATGGCCGGGCTGACTCCGCCGATCAAGACTGCCACCTTGCGCTTGCTCGCGTTGGAGTCCGCTGCCGCCTGAGCCTTGTTTCCAAGTGCCTTTGTTTTTTTTTCTCTTGTTGCTCGGTTTGAAGAAGACAAGCCTTAGCTTACTGAGGAAGGAAAGGCTTTAAAGCAAAAAAAAAAGGAGGAAAAAAAATCGGGTCTGTAGCTTTTCGGTTTCATGTGTTGGGTTCCAATAGCTTCTGTTGACCCTTAAAGCAAAAAGGTGAAAAAAAAAGAAAAAAAAAGACAGAGATAAAAAAAAATATAGAGAGACAGGTTAAAAGAAGAAGAAGAAGAAAGGCAGAAAAAAAATAATCGAGAGTCAGCTTTTGTTTCGGGCCATATAGTCCTCCTTGCTCGTTGGTGTTGATTGTTCGGTTTGGCTACCATTTTTACTACTAGTCGTTTTATGAAGTTGCTCTAGCTAGGCTTGGTTTAGACTAGGACCAGTACTTGTGACTAGTACTTTGAACTACTTTTCAATTTTGCATGCTGAATTGAATAATTGCTATTCCTTTGCTACATACTAGCCTTCCGAGCTCCACTACCTACTAACTCAACAGTGTCGCTCCTCGCAATCGCTAATGATCGCAAGTGAGATTATCACGAACCACCCAATCGGTTGTACCACTTCCTTGCTGCATTGGTAAGAACTTGCAAGAGCTTGGTAAGAGCTTGAGCGCAGTGTGACTTGAGCCTCCAAATCCTAGTAGTTAATAGGAACATATACTTGTGATTTGTTTCCTTGTTTTCTACTAATAATGACAGATTGGTTGAAGATGGCCGATTACGATGTCATCGCAGATTTGAACTCAAAGGGAAACAACTACTGCATACATGTTACCACTCACCACGAGAGTACGCCATTGGACTACTTTATATGGGTTAATATGTTAGATATCTACTTTGAAAGACAGACCTTGATCCTTATGAGAAGATGAGCATGGCAAGGACGGCAGATCGACGGTGATGTTCAACATTGGTGGTCGAATCTGAGTACCACTTCATGTACACATGGGAGCAGATGAAGAAGAAATTGCAACGCTGCTTTTGTACCTCCACCACCCACAAATACAAGTGAAGTGCAACCTAAGGTAACTAAAAATGCTGACATTGTTTTAGCTCCTACTCCATCTCCAGACATCGCCGAGACGCTTGAAGAGATGAATGATGATTTGGTGCATCCTAAGTCGTTAGAGGAGAAGTTTGAGGTACCTACAAGATCTCGATGAGGACGATAATGACAAAGATATTGATTTGGTGCTACAAAGAAGACATAGAGCCACATTGTGAGTATATACCTCATCAGTGCAATCTTGTGAATTTTCTTATGTTGACTTGAACAAACCATGTGTCGCTTTTAAATCTCATAATTGTGCACATGTCTAATTAATTACACATAAGGAAGTACTTGATAGAATATCCTCACGATACTTTGTGCTATATCATGCTTAATGAGCCCATTAGTTTGAATGCGCTAGGAGAAAGTTTTTGAACTTTCATCTCTAAATTCTTTTCCTAGCACCTCCACCTACTATTTTAAATTAATTGGAGATTATGGTATAGACAACCAATTTCGGTTTATCGAATATGCATAACTTGTGCTCACATGGATGAATTGAAACTTGTTGTTTTGGATAACAATTCTTGTGTACTGAACCTTGTTCAATCTGAGAGGAAAATAAAATTTAGTGCTTATCCAATGCCTATGTGTTCACCTTATATTGCACAATCTAGTATGGACAATCAATAAAAATGTTGAATTATGGAAGAGCTTACATTTCTTTTCACCATTGCTAGATGAATTTGCTATTGCTCGATTGAAATCTGATTATATGGATGAATGTTGTTTGATTCCAAAAGTTGTAGATTTGCCCATATGTACTACCACTGCAAGTTTACAATTTCAGAGATTTGAATTGCATAAACGCTTCACTTACATTTGCAAAACTAGTTGCAATAATTGTTGTGTGAGAAATTTTGTTTTGATCATTCACATATATGATTACTCTTGGATTAATAATACAATGATCTTTTATGATCGCCGCTGTCTTCTAACATTAAGTGTGCAACAACGAAGAACCGTTAAAATGATGACATATACATATACCATACATACACCTTGGCTTCTTTGTTACCCTATTTTCAGTTTATCAAAAGCCGAGGACGGCTTTGTTTTCAAGAAAGGGAGGATGATGAGGACATGACTCCTATGCATACAACCATATTTGCTATGCTTGTCGCTCCAAGTACAAGAGCTCAGACGCTTCACTTAACTTATCGTGAGCTCGTTTTTAGGAGTGTCTTTATATTATACTTAACTATATGATGCTACCTAATGATGGAATATCTATATGTGCAGCACCATGTCACTTTTGGTCCAAGACAAACAAGCAGTTTGAGCGGGACCCGTTTTGGAATCCAGTTCGGCCTCTAGAATCAGCCTGACAGCACTGACTTCAAACGCCCATAACTTTCACATACGACGTCCGTTGGAGGTCCACGAGTACTTGATGGAAAGATGATTTCGTCCTCTTTCCAACGGATCCAGCCTCACCTCCAAACTCCTTCTGGACTGATCGCAATCATCAAAATAAGGCGTCATATCACTTGTTTGAGCCAAACTGGGCTTTGTAATCATACTGAACTTGGCCCATCTGCCAGCGGCCCACCCGGGGGCGTGGTTACTGTTCACGTGAACAGTAACCCGCGCCCGTTAGTACCACCTCGCTAGTTCGTTAGTTTTGTGGCTCCTCGTTCCCTATTTAAGGAGGCCGCACCCCTTTAGTTTTCCTTGGATTTTGTTTATGTTAAAAGTTAGCCTTCGTTGCAACTTGTATCTTTTGCGTGTGTCGACTAGACCACCCAATTAAGATCCTTATTCAGAATCCCAATTTATCAAGTGTTTCAATCTTTATTCGCAATTTCAGATTGCTTTACCTTGTTCTTATGCGCTTCTTCTGTATGCGTGAATCGACCTTCGTGGTCGTCAACCGTATTCGTGCACGGTTGATAACGACTAGTCAATCAGTTCAGCGATTGCGTGGTTTCGAGCCTTGCGTGTTCGTGAGTCAGGATCGCTGTGGTTGAGCGACGCCTACCGGACTTATCGTTTTTCATCGAAAGATCGGGCCAACAAATAGAACCTTAGGGTTCATCAGGTGTCTCATTGATTAGCTGCGGTGGCCTAAAAACATTAGGTTGTAGAGTGTCATAAGCATATTGTGCAGCTTGGTTCGGCTGTGTGTGTGATACATGTTGCAAAGGACCGTTAAAATGACCGTCCGACAATGGTCCATATGCAACACCCGAACTTTGAGGAGGTATAGGAGGTGTACTATATGCTACAGTGTGATACAAAGGTGTCTGTAAGTTTGTTGAATTATCTCTCATAACACTGTAATCGCCAACATTATGTGCACCCGAATTGACTATGCTAGCATCTGTATATGAGAAAGGCACAAGGGCCATAGACCCGGTCATAGCAGCAGTATGTGACGAAGTACTATGATCAACCGGAACTAACCCATTAGTTCAGCTATGTATATGCTGCATCGGCACACTCTGTGGAATAACTCTAGATGATGTGTTTGCTGCTGATGTGCTTACAAGCAAGGAATTATGCTGAGCACTGCCATCATTGTTAACACTGTAAGCATGGGGCAAAACAGGTTGCTTCAGATTTTTCTCACTTTGTGCTTCAAGATCTATAGCCTTAAGATGACTAGACAGCAACCTATCCTCAGTAGCACCTATTTGCTGATCAATCATCAAAGCAATTTGCTCTTCAGAAAGAGATGCATTACTTACAGTGGGGGCTGCTTCAGGTTTAATGTAAACAGATGGCAATTCACCCTCCTTTTTGACAATACCTTTGCCTTGTCTTCTGGAAACATGATAACATCAATTTGTCAAATTTCAGTTTGCGTTGTTCGTACTCCTAGCGATACTCTTCGGGCAGATCCTCAAGCGTGGGAGTGATGATGTTCTTGGCATCAACAGTGGATCCATCCTTAGCCATGGTTGTAGAGATTACTCCTTTGACTTGGTGCAACAATGCAGCCTTTTCTTCAGCTTTTTGCCCAGGGAACAGGTTCGGTTGTAGCTTATAGCCGAATTGATCTTCCCCAGTGGAGTCGCCAATTTGTGTTGCGCACAGAATTGGGCTGTGCACAACACAAACGATCGCGGCAGCAACGAGGTGTTCCGGATCATGTCACCAACGCGCAGCACCTAGGCGGTGCTAGTCGTGGCGCAGCGCGGCAGTGTTTGCATGGACTTGATCTTGCGATCTTGCCGGACAGGAAGCAAAATAGGTTGGAAAGGCACGGGACTACGAGGAGCTATGAATAAAAGTAGATGCGATTAGTATTTGATCGATTGGTTGATAATTTTTACAATCAGCCATGACCCTTTTAAAGGGTGGCAGGTCTCAGCCGTAAAGGTTTAAAACTCCTAATCCGATCAAGATATGATTCGGTTACAACCTCCAAACCTTCTATACTTGACATACTTTCCCTAATTTAAATACGCAAGTTTTCCATATAACAATTCTTTACAGAAGGTCTTGAAAAAATCCTCGCTGAAGATCCGCGCGGGAGGTCCCGAGAATACCTTAACCGAAACACAGTAGTTTCGCCAAGTAACAGCCGGAACGACCATAATGCGGTAGTACCGCACTAAACAAGTCGGTCGTACCGCTTCGGTAGCAGCTGGTTGTCTGGTAGTGCCTTGTCTTGCTATTTTCTTTCTTCTTCTTGGGTGTGAAGCCAATTCCACTCTTATCTTGCAAGCACTTTTGCTTGCTCAATATTTCATCAAGAGTGACCTTCTCTTTATAGCTTCTTTCCAAGTCAATTGTCAATTTCTGACTTGGGCTTTGAGCTCATTATTTTCTTCTACAAGATTAGTCTCAACAAGCATAGAAGAAATAGAATCATCTAATTTAGAGCAACAAAGCATATCAATCAAATCATCACAAGAAGTGGATATATTGATTTTAGATGAAATGCAACAGTTTGCAATTACACATGGCATATCATCTAATAAATCACAAGCAATACTAATATCCACTTTAGGCTTTTTAAGTTCATTTAGGAGGAGAATTTCATGTTCATCTTTTAAAACATTATAATCATTTTGAAGTGAGCAATACTCATTCTTCAAAACCTTGAATTTAGATTTCTCCTTTCCTAAATAATCATTTAGTTCTTCTAGCATATCTAATAACTCATCATATGAAGGTTCATTATTATCGTTTACCTCCTTTTTACCTTTAGCCATAAAGCAATGAGGCGATGTAGATGGAGTTGATGTGTCATCATCGTCGGAGTTAGAAGTTGATGTGGAGGGGCTTGTGGACTCTTCATCGTCGGAGTTAGAGATTGAGCATTCTTCTCCCTACGTCCACTCTTATATGCAATCCTCATTAGTTGAAATGGACCTTTCATAATATTCTTGAAGATAGGTCCACATCTTATGAACATTTTTGAGATCACATACGGCATCAAACACATCTACACTCAAAGCACTAAATAAAGCATTAGTTGCTTGAGCGTCGAGATGTAAGCATTTCTCTTCCTCAATTGTTGGAGCAAGATGACCCAATGGAGGAGAAAAGCCAACATCTACAATCCACCATATATTTTGGCCCATGGCCTTAAAATAGCATGACATGCGGATTTTCCAATGAGCATAGTTTGTGCCATTAAATTTAGGTGCTTCACCAAGGTGCACTAAATCTCTAGTCGCCATCCTTTACTCTCTAGACGGTTAAGTCTAATGAATGAGAGACCAAGCTCTGATACCACTTGTAAGATCGAGGAGGCCGACTAGAGGGGGGGTGAATAGGCGGTTTTTAAAATCTTTTGGCTAAAACCGAGTTTTATGCGAAATTGTAAATCAATTCGGTTTTGCACAATTAAAGCCTAAATCAACTAGTCTTTATTAAGTGCACCAACAATATGAGACTATATGAATGATAGCAAACATACAAAGACATGTAAGCAATTTAATTATAGGAATGTAAATTGCACAAAGTAAATCACAAGAGAGCAAACCACAATGACACAAGGACATTTTACCGTGGTGTTCGGAGACTTGCTGGTCTCCCCTAATCCACGTTGAGGTAAGCCCAAACTAATTGGACCGGCTCCACGAATTAAGCCAAACACCTCAATTCCACTAGTGGTAGCTCTTTCCCGCTCCGGGTAGGTGAGCTCCAACCTTCACAACACGCCGGGTTTTCACAACCTTCTTGAGAAGATCACCGTCCACGACACCTCCACGCCGCCTAGGTGTCTCAAATACCAAGAGTAATAAGCCAAGCCCCTTGCTTGACTCTCACCACGCAACTAATGCACAAGCTCAAGTGGATACGCATTCACCTCTAGATGCAACACATGCAACTAGAGACCTCTCCTTGCTCATAAGGTGCAACACATGCACAATTGAGAGGAGAAGCTCACACTAGCTCAAGAGAGTGAAATGGGATGCCAAAGGTTGTCTCTCAACCGGCCAAGGGGGTATTTATAACCCCTATACCCAAAAACTAGCCGTTGGGAGACGAAACAGCCAAAAACTAGCTGTTACAGACTTGGTGCAGTCGAACCGCACTCACAAGGGCCGGTTCAACCGTTCTGGGCGGTTGTACCGCTCTTTTCATGGCGGTTGAACCGCAGCTCAAAATCAGCACGCATTTACACTCGGTAAAAGGTCATAACTTTTGACTCGATGTCGGAATTGAGTGATCTTGGACTCTATGGAAAGCTTATTCAGAGGGCTACACAACCCACCTATTTGATTTTATCTCAAACACATTTTATCAAATCAAAAAGCACAACTCCAAAGAGCCACTACCATGGTCTAAGTCCAAAGTATTAGCAACAAGCAATCTTAGACCATGCCAAGGGAAAATACATGAATCCCAACAATTTGCAAATTTAGATCATGCCACAAGGAGTAGGTACATGTACTTCAACTATTTGCAAAGTATAGTCACATGCTACAAGGATTAAATGTATGAGCCTCGACTATTTGCAAAACACATTTGCAAATAATATCATCATGCCATGGAGAGCTAGAGCAAGTGAGATTGAGTTATCAACACATGATGAGACTCAAGCTACTAGACAAGTCCCCTCTTAATAGTACAACAACCTATACTAGCAATCCGGTCTTCCAACCAAACACCAAGACCGGTAAAAGACTAGGAACATATCCTTATCCCTAGCTAGTCATACCTTTGCCTTGAGAATCTTCTTGAAGGTTGATGACGCACATCTTCACTTCAATTTCGGGTCATCGTCTTGACATGCATCAACCCATGATGTATCCTTTACCTGACCTCAATCAACACATGATGAATCTTCTCTTGACTTATGATCAACTCATGAACATCTCTTCTTCGAGATCTTGATATGCATCAACATATGATGCATCCACTTCTTGAACCTTGACTTGATGACGATCAACTCATCATGCCATCCAAAGTTTCCATTACCCTAGAACATAACCTATTCATCCAACTCATGGAAAATGTTAGTCCCATAATGATTAACTTTGATTATCAAGATATACCTGCGATAATGTTTCTAAACAAGTCGTTGCAGAAAGGTGCGGTACGACCGCCAACTAGAATCCGGTAAAACCGCTCTCCTGTCAGCATTGCTTTCATGTGCGGTACTACCGATTGCAGGGTTTCCAAATTTGCCGAAAAGACACGCTCTCTGGAAAATATGTACCACCTTAGAAAAATCGGTACAACGCAAGGTCTTGATTCAACAGCAGCAAACGCGGTACAACCGATTATCAAAGAGAGCTCCGAGCCAAAATTACATCGCTTCGGTTTATCAAACCGCCAACTAGAATCGGATCAACCGCAATGCGGTAGTACCGCCAAAGAGCCGTACCGCATCAAGCGCTAGCGCCATTAGCGTAACCGGTCAAAACCCTAGTACCACCAAGTATAGTGCGGTCATACCGCTTAAATCGGTACAACCGCCAGTTTAACTCCGGTACAACCGATTTCTGACAAATGCACTTAGAGCTTTCAAACTCAAATTCAAATGCATGCATGATCCTAAATTGATCTGTATGGCACAAGAACATGCTATCAAGCTACTAGCCATGATCCCTCTATTGTCATGCATTTCCATTACCATGTCGCCATCCATAAACTGGGACTAAGCCTTTAAACATCTTAGCACACATGTTAGTCCCACAACACAATTTCAAATAATTGAATATAAAGTAATATGAGTATATATAAACTACACAAGTTTTATATACTCAAAGGATATGTTTCAAAGTAGAGATCCCCAATATATGTGTATAAGGAAATATGGATCAATACTAATGAAACCACAAAACATAGTGTGAACTCCCCTTAAATGTGTGCATACACGAATGTGTAATAAAAATATCTGCACATATTCAAGTTAAGCTTTTGGTGGAGTTCAACCTATATTTTGGATCCGAGGAATGCAACAATATATAAGAATATGATGTCGAATGCATACCTCTTTGATTTTCACCTTTTTATCCAATTGAGACTGAGCAATATGTATATCAATAAACGTGTTAGTCTCACAAATAGATTTGTCATTAATCACCAAAATACTCCATTAACATATAATGGCGGGTCTAGATTCTTCAATCTCCCCCTTTTTGGTGATTGATGACAAATCCTTTATCAATAAGAATATTTGGATATAAATCAACATAAGATAGGAATTTTAAGCTATTGAATATATCCATGCATGTCATTGAGCAATTTAACTTATCCTTTTGTACTATGCATGAAAAGGTGAAAACAATACAAGAGAGAATCCAAATATGTTGCATTGATCATATAAATATTCTCCCCTTTTGGCATTAAACACCAGAAAAAATTTCAAAACAAATTCAAGCCAATATAAAGATGTTGCAAAAGAAAGAGCTTGGCAATTGAACTCATTTTATTTTGAGCATATAGCATTCTCCCCCTTTTGCGATCTCAAAACATTTCCACAAACTCCTCTTTTATGGCCGAAAAGAACAAAATAACTCGAAATGAGGCCATATTGGAGTTCAACTAAAAGAGATGATATTTGTAACACATTCAAATAATCTCATCCTTGAAATCTCCCCATAAACATTTTTCATGAAGATACCATGCCCATTTTCACAAATTCACAAATTGAAATCATGTTAAGTTCACAACTTTCTTAGAACATTTGAAAACAGTATGCAAACAAGCTCCGAAAAATTTGAAATAAATCATGGAGCTAGTCCTTATAAATACACACACTTTTCATTTTGGGAGGCTCAACCAAATATCAACCATTTTGAAGATATGAAAATCACAAAGTTTCAGAAAACAGAAAATTTCAGGTTCTCATATTTTGACATTTCATTTGAGCTTCGAAAGACAGCTAAAAAATATGCTAAAACAGTCCCAATAAATCTAAGAAAATTTAGCATAGAAGATCAACTATAGAGGACAAAAAGTCATCATTATATCTTTCTCAAATTATGAACCAATTTGGAGATACAAAATTCCTTTGTCACCTTTGGCTCATTTCTAACTTCTTTGCCTGGGTTTCTCCGTGCTCAAGTCCTTCCCAGGAGCTCTCCGAAGCTGAGCTGTGCTTCCGGTTTATTTGGTTTTTGGTTGAAGTTTTGCTTAGTTGCTTTTGAGTCTTTTTAAGTTCTTTTGCCTAGTACTGGTTGCTTAGTTTGGTTTTTGCGATCGTGGAGATCCTATGTTGGAGGAGGAGCTCTTGGACCCAGTACCTTCTACAGAAGATTCACCACTGCTTGACGAAGGCAAGTCACAACCCTTGATCATATTGAGCCTAGCCTTTTAAATATATTTTGTTTTACTTTATCATGCATGGCTACTTTTATATAAGAAATGTTTGGGCAGTAGCTATTCTACCTCACTTGATATTATGCCTCATTTGGACTTGTTGCTGGACATGTTGATATAATCCCTTTGGAAACTCTAGGTTGGGTATTTTAGTTGGTATTGTTTGATATTGCCAACATGGGATCGTAGGTTTATATTTAGCCTTGCTTTAGAGCCGTGGGTTTTGAGAATCATGCTTCATCAATTGATGATCTTGACTAAATGAACTATGGAATCTGTGGTTGGTGCCGCTGTTAAGCAACTATGGTGGAATGCCGTATGTTGTGTTGGCTGTGGTGTGAGGCCACTTTGTTTAAAAATTTGAGTGCCAAGACTGGGTGGTCTTTTGGTAGGGTAAATCACTGAAATGGTTTTTGCTTGGGCAAGAAGGCAGGGAGTGAGAAGTGGGTGCTTTGCACATGGGATTGTGGAAGTCTTGCCTAAGCACAGTTAAGGACTTAACTTTGTGATCTGTTGATCTGGGCCAATCAGTGCAACCACAAGATCACTTTATGGGGGTGGTCTGGGTTGAATAGTTAGCAATGAGCTGGCTCGGTTCTGTTGTGGTTGAGCGCGTGAGGCGCTAGCGCAAGAGGGGGCACCCGATAACCCGGCAGGGGGAAATGCGAAACCTTAGCGAGCAGCTCTGAGTCAGTTTAAAGCTTTGTAAAGGCCTTACCGCGCTCTCTAGACTGCTCACCTTCGGAAGTGAGCAAGGATCTTTCCGGAACCCGTCCCGCTAGAGATCGTAGATTGTGGGTAAAGTTGTACACCTCTGTAGAGTATAAAATCTATTCGAATAGCCAAGTCCTTGGTCATGGACATGCCCGGTGAAAATGGTGCAAGGGGTAGCTTTTATGGAATGGTGTTGCCTGGGCACTTCTGCGAGAAGCCGTGGCTTTGCCTCGAAGAGACCTTGGCTGGCTTTAGAGGGGTCATGGCTGGCTTGAGATGTGGTCCAGGAGCTAGGTTTGAACTCTAGAGTTGGTGCTCTAGAGAGGCCTTGAGAGAGGCCCTGGCTGTGGGTGCAGCCAGACCTCCCCCAAGTGGTTTGGATGTGAGTTGGTGCTCACTCCCTTCTTTCCAAACAATGTAATTATGTGTTATTGCTTTTAACTTGTTGCCTTACAATCTATTATGTTATTTATTGTCAAATATTGCTTTGTGCAACTAACCATACAGCTCTCCATTGGTAAGCCATTGCATGATTATTAATTGCATAAATGCTCCCCTGTGATTTGCTGAGTACATTCAAAGTACTCATGGCTTAATGCCCTGTGTCAAAGCAGAGTTTGAAGATGATCAAGTGCAGGGCTGCTCAGAACTCTTTGAAGATGATTTCTGTGATGATCCAGCTGCCTAGGACATCCTCTACTCGACAGCCTGTGGGCTTGCCGGATAGCATCTATGCGTTTTTTGTGTTTCGGCTGCCGAGGTTCTTTTATTGTCGGTTTGTAAGCCCAAGTGGCAAACCTTCTATAGACAAGCTTGGAGTTGGACCATAAGGTCTTGTTTACTATTAAGTTTAATTTGTCTGCTTCATCTCCTGTCTTGACCTTGTGGTTGTGATTGTATCGAAGTGACTCTGTGCGAGCTAGCATTTGGTATCCTGGGACTAGCTTGGTGCATAGAGGCAGGAGCACCAGGTGGTCCCCCGGGATTTTCCTGAGAGTTCCTGTCGGACCTCCCCTCAGGTTTTCCGTGTGGTACTACCGCTGCTCTTCTTGCAGTAGTACCGGCTGTTAAAAAAAATGGTCCTCCTGGACTCCCCTGCATAACCTGAGAAGAGGTCTTCAGAATGATCACCTTGTAATCAAGTGAAATACGATCGGGTGATTGCTGCTCTCCACCTTCGGTCCTCAGGCTCCTATGTATGGAAGCGATCACCTTCGGTTTTGTTTACTTCTTTACAACGAAAAACGAGAACTATGAATGGAAGCCAATTATATTTGAGCAGCCTCCAAGGGACATCGTCTGTTACACATAAAGCATGTCCCTTCTATCAATATTGAGCTAGCACTACTACAGAAAAGGCCTTTACTGAGCGGTTCGTAAAACGCCATCACGCATTTGTTAGTGAGCCGCCCGAGTTTATGGGTCAAGAATGCTAATGGTCATCACAGACGGTTCTCGAACCGCTCAGAATACATACTATCACGCACGGTGCTCAGATGCAACCGCTCGTGATAGTCGACTACCACGCACGATGCGTAGATAAAACCGCTCGTGATAGTCGATTACCACGCACGATCGTAGATAAAACCGCTCGTGATATTCGACTACCATGCACGGTCCGTAGATAAAACCGCTCGTGATAGTCGACTACCACGCACGATGCGTAGATAAAACCGCTCGCGATATTCGACTACCACAGGGCGGTCCGTAGATAAAACCGTCGTGATAGTAGACTACCAGACGATGCGATATGAAACCGTCAGGATAGATCCACTATCACGGGCATTTCGTGATATGAAACCGCTCAGGATAGTGGACTATCACGCATTTGGTTTCATATATGCATCGTCTGCGGGTAGTCTTTTGCATTGCTTAATCTATTTCGCTTATTGGCTAGCCTCAGAAATGCTAGCCATGCCCTCTCAAACAAGCACATCCAATTCTCATTCATTTCGTAGCACATCAAAATTGCATTCATTTCGAAACAAGCACACATCCAATTCACAAATCAATTAACTAAAATTAACCATTAATGTACATTAATTTACACACATGTACCATTATGTTCAATCTATCTCAATCAAGTTCAATCGCTACATCGTGGAAACTCCCATTTGGATTTATGACCGTCTGCTCAGAATGCCGCAAGGTGTGATCGAATTTTATGAGCTCGCTCTGCTCCAACGCAGCTTCAATGATGTTTGCAACTTTGTCGATATGAAGGTTAAATTCGGGCTTATATAAATTGGTAAGTATATATGAAATAATTGTTGAAAGATTGACAAACCCGAGGATCATTGGTGATCGCGAACCGATTTAGTAGTTGCATGTTGTGGCAAACATAGTATCCACAGACGCTATGCCCTGCTTGGTAACACCGCAAAAATAGAATTGGTTAGTTCAAGAGGCATTGCTACGAAGTGTTATATAGGATTAATGTGTACTAGCTAGCAAGTACCGGAATGTTTGATCATGTTGCGTCATTCTTCCCTTGATATTCCATCCTCTAGCATGTAACACGTCGAACACCCTCGTGACTCCAAGAAGTTAGCCTTAGCCATTGCAAAGGAAGGAAAGACTACAATAGAGTTTCTATGGAGGAAATGTGTTTACGATGATTAAACTCCTGATAGTCGTGAAGTTGTGACCGGCCCTCAGAGGGAATCTAGGTATATTACGATTTCCGCTTTTGGTATAATTACAATTAGAATCCAATGGAACCTACATGTATGTCAAGATGGTCATTAAACCTAAGTTCGTGTTGCTTATAAAGTACAAATCAACATTAAGTATAGCCAGAGTGCAACACTACTTACTTCGTTGTAGGGCAAAAGTATGAATTCCTTGTTGCGGTGAGCCATGAAAAATCTATAACGTAATTCTCGATTTAATGTTGCATTCGCCGTGATGCTTTGCTCGGAGACAACGTGTGGGTCGAGGAAACCTACCGTGATTTCCTTCTTTCGCTTCACGCATCATGTATCTATTATACAAAAGCTAGGAGTTATATATAACATTTATCGATATTACACGAACATTGACCGTGATTGTACACACTTACGATGTCTAGCATCGTATGATTGAGACGCCGAGCTCGCCGAGGTTGAAGAGACGTAACAAGTTGTCGAAGGTCACCGTGAAGACAAATGTCCTTGATACACGTGGTTAAAATGATGCTCCTTGAACTTGACGGTGACACCCGAGCATCGTTGATCAACCGCTTGTTGGATCGCTCCATGTACCATGCATGCAATTCCGTGCAATCCAAATCCTAGGGTAGGGTCGTCTAACTTCTCGAGCAACGGCTCGCTGGCTTGTATTTCCGCCAATGGCAAGAAGGGATATCGGAGAAGACTCAATCGCCTTCGATTTGCCCTTGCCCTTGCCGCCTCGCTTTGTATAGGTCGACTTCACAAGAGTCGATTGAGCACGAGGTGTAGATGCATGTGATGCAATGGCCCTTGCCATGTCGGTCAGAAGCCGGTGCGATCAAGTCCGTGGACTTGATGCCGCTGCGAGATATTCCCGTGAAGTTGACACCGAGCAGTAGCTCCAGCGGATGTCCTCCTTGGGCCATTGGATGAATGTTCCAACGGCTTGCCCTAGAGTCATGACCTCATCGCTTGGGGAATTTTCACGGACGGCCTCGAAATTGGCACAAACACCGCCCACATTCACTTTTATGAAACACGGAGCTAGATTTGCACCGTGCACCAAAGTCTGACATCGATGGATACACCGCCCCAAGCAAAGATCTAGGGCAACAGAGACATATCTCACTTGGAGCTTGCACTTCAGAGCCACCCACGCATATAACGGTACAAAATTAGCTACTCCAACATGCTTATGAATGGATTGAGCATTCCAGATAATAATTATTACCCGGATGTCATCGACGGAAAATCTGTCATCACCTATTGTGGTAGGGTTAGGGTTGACGCCAGACTACTCGGATGTTTGGGGGGCTAGCTAGCGGTATAGTAGGGGCGGGCTTCCAACCGACTTGGCATTTGCAATCCCTAATCCTTTCCTCAAAAGTCTCTTCTTTGCTTTTGCTCGAACGCACGAATCCTTTCCTCAAAGGATTGATCGACTTTTTCACCGACCTCGCTCTCGATTTTTTCAAAGAGCTCATCTCGAGGGATGCACGAAGATCCTCTCGTAGCTTTGCATCGTGCTCGGCTTTGGCTCTCCTCCTACTCCTAAGCGATCCTCTGTCGCTTGGAACCATTGTTCCCATGTGACAAAACACCGGCGCCTCTCGTGCGATCCGGATGCTCACTTTGCTTCCTAGGGCCGCAGAGAGTATATCTTTCTCCCTATCTGCCTGAAATGAGCCTTGGGAAGATTGTGCACTCAGCGTTATCTGCAATATAGCCCGACATGTCATTTCACTTCCTATGAAGTTATGGAGTAATTACAAACTAGGTAGTTCGATATCTTACCAGGCGTTGGGACACTTCCTGGTCTTCGGGGTTTGGAAAGTACACTTCCCCCGTAGGCCGAATAGCTAACCTCGCAAATAACCACTGTCGGGCGCGCACATCAGTGATCTCGGGAAATAGCAGGGAGAGATTCAAACTACTTGCCTGCTGTTCCTGATCCCTCCATATCGGGGCTTTACCCGCATACCCAGCGGTGCCGAGTCTGTGGGGGTGCTTGTTTTTTGCCTGGAGGGCCGTGTGCGCCGCACTTTCACTCTTAAATTCATCTGTCGTCTTCTTCGCCACAAACTCGGCCCAGGACTCTTCCAATAATAGATACTTGTGGAAGGCGGCGGATCCTTCTCCACGTAGTTCTTGACAAGCGTGCTCTTGAAGTTCTTCCACGCTTTGCACGCTTGTAGCAACGCGTGTCGTCGCACGGAGTCCAGGAGTTCTACCGGGATCTCGAACGATGAAAGAATTTCCGCGGCAAGACAAGTTTTCAATGGTCCGGGCACCACCTTCCACGAATCGTAGGTGATCTTGACCCGTTCCCGTGCAACTATTCCGACCATTCTCCGGAATGCGGCTGCTTCTCGGCGAGGATTGATAGGGGTCCCAGTGATCGACTCCGTGATGGTAAATCGCCGTGGGCCTTTTCGATATTCCTCTTCTTCTACGCGGTTGGATATTGTTCCAGAGGATGGTGCATCATCGACACATGAGGCGGCTGACTCGAGAATGAGCGGAAGACATCTTCACAAGAAATAGAACATCATGTGAACAAATGAAATCAAGATAAAGCTAAGATTTAACATTTTGATATTGCTATCGATGTAGAGTAAGCATTCCAATTAGAGCTCAAGTACAAACCCGATTATCAAAACAATTTCAAGACAAGACTATTATCATCACAGAGCATTCATCTCAAGCCCAACACACCACATTGCAATGTATTCCATGAGATATCAAAACAAATACCATATGAATAATCGACTAGAGCAAATACAAATTCCTAAAACAAGTACAATTATCACGAAGGACCATGACAGATTATTGATAGAAATAGTTAGGAAAGGGGCATGGGGGTCGATCGGTAACTTCGGCATTGGTTACCTTTAGGCGCCGAGGAGAAGGACGAGCAGGAGCAAGACGAGCAAAGAGGCGGCGTCGAAGGGGAGGCGCGCTGCTCGGGGAGGGGAGGAGGCGGCGGGCTCGGCGGGTCAGAGGAGGAGGCTCAGCGGGCTCGGGGAGGCGCCACGGCCGGGGAGGAGGAGGCGTCGCGACGGATCGGGAGGAGAATGCGCCGGCTCGAGGAGGCGTCGCGAGGACGGTGGCGACAGGCTCGGGGAGGAGGAGCGAGAGGAGTTGAGAAACTTAATCGCTTGAGAGTGGCGGTAGCGGCAAACCCTAGCTAGAGTCCGAATGTAAATAGGGATGGACATCACGAGCGGTTCTAAATTAGAACTGCTCAGGATACCTATCACGCCGGTTCTAACTTAGAACCGCTCGTGATATGTGATATCACGCACGGTTTTAATAAACAACCGTCTCGTGATATTGATGAATCACGCACGGTTTTAATAAACAACCGCTCGTGATATGATTATCACGAGCGGTTCTAATTTAGAACCGCTCGTGATAGGTATAACGCATTTGGTTCTAAGTTAGAACCGCTCAGCGATATATGATGTATCACGAGCGGTGTTAATAAACAACCGTCATGATACACATGTGAGACGATGCGTAGTTCAAACCGCTCGTGATATTATTTTGTATTGGTTAATATCTAGATCGTTTCGCTTATTGGCTAGCCTCGAGAAATGCTAGCCATGCCCTCTGAAACAAGCGAGAAAAGACAACAATGTATATCCAATTCACATTCATTTGAGAAACAATCACATCCATTTCACAAGACAAATCTCAATTAATTAACTCAAATGAACTAAAATTAACCATGATCATCGAAATGTATATAGTACATATATACACACATTGTTCAATTAATCTTTAAAAATTAGCCCTTCATGATGATCGACGCAGATGTAGCTAGTTTCGTCATGTTCTTCTTCCTCGACCCTTATGCCGCTTCCAAAGGAGGCAACTCGTCAAATTGATTGTATTCTTCCTCGTCCACTACATTCTCAACTCCGACAATCCTCCTTTTTCCATGAAGAACTACGTGGCGCTTCTTATTTGCCGGTCGGTAACATAGAAGACTTGAACAACTTGGTTAGCCAAGATCGAACGGTTCGTCTTTGTATCCGACACGCTCGAGGTCCACGGTAGTGACGCCGTGCTTTGTCGACCTTCACCGTGGAGATGGACCCAACGGCACCAAATAGGGGATCTTGAAAAGCACGTGGTCGAGCTCCCATATCTCCTCTATTTGCCCATAGTAGGAGCTCCTCACCCCATCGGCATTGAATGCATCTATCACGACACCGCTGATACTCGTTAGTGCTTTTTATATCCCGAGCTGCGTATAGAATGTGTACCCATTTATGTCATTATCCTCGCCATGTTACAAGCTCAGAATGTTGGCCTTTTGCCAACCATGTCAAGATATCACTTGACGAGCTCCTAGCAAGTCGCTCCTTCAACCATTGGTTGAACCGCTGCATTGTGTTGTCTCGTGATCCAAACATCCGCCGCGGCGGATTACATTGCAAGCACGCCCTTGTCTTTGGTCGATATACGGGGACACTTCACTCATGTGTTGCAAGACAATGAAATGGGCTTGAGCATACGCATCCATATTTGGAGTGATTGCTTTCCTTCCGATGGTCCCGATACCCTCGAGCCTCCCTCATGGCGAGATCGAGGCACACCCATCGGTTCGACTGAGCCATGTAATCGGCGAGTAACTCAATGACCTCTTCAGTTGCATAACCTTCGACGATGCTGCCCTCTGGCCGAGATCGATTTCGTACATATGACTTGAGAATTCCCATGAACCTCTCGAACGGGTACATGCTACGTAGGAACACGGGCCCGCACATCTTTATCTCCCTCACAATATGAACAATGAGATGGACCATGATATCGAAAAACGACGGAGGGAAATACATCTCAAGATCACATAGTGTCGTCACCACCTCGTCCTGCAGAGCATCTAGTCCTTCGAGATCGATGACCTTCTGAGCAATTGTGTTAAAAAATAACACAGCCTCATGATTGTCTCTCGGACCTTGATCGGCAAAATACTTCTAATTGCAACAGGGAGCATTTGTGTCATCAACACATGACAATCATGAGACTTCATGCCAATTAACTTCAAATCTTTTATCGAAACAAGTTTCTTCATGTTGGCGGAGTAACCGGACGGAACTTTCACGCCATACAAGCACCGCACGATTCGGTTCTCTCGCCTTGGACAGAGTGTAACAAGCGGGGAAGGTGCGTTCGTCCTTTATCGGTCCTTGTTGGTGCTAACTCAGTCCGATGTCCATATCAACCAAGTCAAGCCGTGCGTTGACACCATCTTTTGTTTTGTCACGAATGTTGATGAAGAGACCAATCAAGTCATCACATACATTCTTTTCTACATGCATGGCGCCGATGCGATGGCGAACTTCTAGGTGCTCCCAATAAGGTAAGTCCCAAAATATTGATCTCTTCTTCCATATGTTCTTCTTACTTGTCCTCGATTTACATCCCTTTCCAAGCACAACATCTAAATCCTTAACCATATCATAGACCTCTTTTCCGCTTAAATGCCTTGGAGCTGAATTGTCCTCCTTCTCTCCGTCGAATTGTTTCTTCATCTGCGGTATGGGTGAGCCCTCGAAGGAACCTACGATGACGCATGTACGGTTTTGCGCGAGTGATTCACCACACACTCTCGGTATCATCTAAGCGGTGAGTACTGGGCTTTGGCCCTTTTGTACTCGCCCGACAGATTAGCAAGGGCGGGATAATCATTTATGGTGCGAGAACAACAAGGAACGTAAAGTGAAGTTCTCTCGTTTGTACGCATCCCATACATACCCTTCAATCCACAAGATTTTTAGATCTTCCATCAATGGTGCTAGGTACACATCAATATCATTCCCGTGTTGCTTCGCCCTTGGATAAGTATCGACAACAAAATATACTTCCGCTTCATACACAACCAAGGAGGAAGGTTGTAGATCTGAGCGTCACGCCCAAGTGCTATGTCATTGCTCATATTACGAAAGGATTCATTCCATCATACTCAATCCAAACCTTATATTCCTCGGTTCCTTTGAAGTCCGCAAACCTCCTATCGATGTTTCTCCTTTGGGCGGAATCGGCGAGGTGTCTTAACTTTCCGTCATTCTTACGCTCCTCGAAAGTGCCAATCTGGCAGCTTTGCATTCTTTGGGTTCGCAAAAACCGCTTCAAACGAGGAATTACAGGAGATACCACGCCACCTTAGCAGAGGTCCTTTCTTCACCTCGATTCCTCGTCGTCATCGATTGCTTCTTACGCTTGTATCGGGATCGTTGCACACGGACATACATGCATGTTTGTATACTCGTTACGGTAGAGGATACAGTCGTTCGGACATGCATGTATTCTTTCTACTTCCATTCCCAATGGACAAAGAACCTTTTTGGCTTTGTAGGTGGTTTTGGGCAACTCATTTCCCTCAGGAAGCATGTCGCTAAGAGACCTAACAACTCAGTGAAACTCTTGTCGGACCAACCGTTGCTTGCCTTCAATTTCAGCGGCTTTAAGCACGGATGACAACCTTGTGTATTCCGACTTGCGGCCGGGAACAAAGGTTTCTCTGAGTCCTCCATCACGCCCGGAATTGAACATACTCCCTCTCATCACGGTTCCTTACGCATCATGGCATCGATCTAGATTGTCATCGTGCGGCCTATCCGAATCGGAACCACAATCGACATTCGCGGCATATCGTTGACTTCTGTATAATATGCATATCGTTGACTTCTGTATAATATGCTCTTCACCGGGTGGTCCAACATGTATAACCCTTTTGAAACCCTTGAATCAAGTGTGCTTCGATCTGCGCTCGGTTGTTAAACATCTTGATTCTCGCAATCAATGCATGGACAAGACATATATTCCGCCTTTATTCAACATATCCTCCTCGGCGGCTCTTGTAAGCAGACACGCCATTAATGTACTCTTCACTCACACGGTTCTCGGTGTACATCCACTTCGGTCCATCACACGGTTCGTATTGAAAACCACGAAAATAAATAAAAGGGTGATGACTTTCGGCGTATTTTAGAGGCTTAATTATGGTTTTTTTCATTTTTACATTTTTTCGATTTTATTAACTTACATGTGGGCCCTACTTGTCGGTGACTCATTTTTATTTCATGATTTTATTTATAAAATCTATGGCGATCCCACATGTCATAGACTCGTTAGTTATTAACTAAATGATTAAAAACAGTAGGATTAATTAATTTGAAGCTCAAAGCGGGCTTAGGGGTGACATCGCATTGCTATATAGTCGTGGCTCTCGGCCCTAAGGTCTCTTTGAGGCGAACCGACGATACGATGTCCCATGGGCGCTGAAACTAGCGATTTGGTAAACGTGAAACTACTCAAATTAAAGGATGCTTATGCTTCAAGATCTCACCTCGATCACGAGGAAGGTGTCAATGAAAGTCGGGAAGGTCCAAGGCGCGGTGGGTCGCCGATCGGTGAACAGAGGCGACGCGGCAAGCTCCTCGGCGACAATATACAACCGAAATGGACCAGCCGGCCGGTGAGGTGAGGCGATGTACTCAAACCGCGCGAACGGCGATGGACCTATCGTGGCGCCTAGAGATATGGAGATCAAGAAGACTATATCTGTTTTTGGCGGGGGCGGAGCTATATATATACGCCTGTGGTGAGTTAATTATCACGGACGGTTTTAACAAAACCCGTCTCGTGATATTGGGCAATATCACGACGGTTCATGTTTGGAACCGCTCGTGAAGTATCACGAGCGGTTCTAAAACAAACCGTCGTGATATTGTGTAATATCACGAGCGGTTCATGTTTGGAACCGCGTGAAGTATCACTGACGGTTCCAAACATGAACCGCTGCGTGATGTGACATCTTCACGAGCGGTTTTAGCGCGGAGAATAACATGATTTGTGGGTAACAAAACCGCTCGAGATTGTGTTTAATCTGAGCGGTTTCGATGAACCGCTCGTGATCGGCGTCGATATTAGCATTTTTGTAGTAGTGTAGGGACATCATCTGTTACACATAAAGCCACATAGATAGCTGAGTTAACACCCCACACATGGTAGCAAGTAGTGGCGGTTGAAGTAAGCTATGATTCATTAAATTTTATATTTTAGATTGCAGTATTTCTTTATTTGTTGTTAAATAGACCTGCTACATTGTGTTCAGAAAGCTAAAGCAAACGTACCTTGCTATTGCTGTTAGTAATTCGCTGTAGATGATACGTCTAATTAGTAGTCTCATATTTGCCTGTTTCTGATTTTACTAAACGTTGTACCTATTTAGTTAATTTTACAAAACTCCAGTTTTACCCTCTGAATATACTTGATTTCGATTATTATGTAAATTCTAAGATACTACTGTGATTTGAGATCGGGTTATGCATCTAACTAGCTGTTCCTATTCATAGCTCGCAGCATACCCATTCAAATCAGTGTTTTAAGTTCTCTTTACCGGTAGTTTTCATAACGTAGTTACTGTTAACACTGCTTCATGATTTATACGTCATCTCTACATTACTATTGATACGGAGGGATGCCCGATCTTCACGACGTAGGATCGATGATAACTTTGGATCCGTGCAACCTGACGAACCGATGGTGCCAACCATCATCAAAACAAAGAACTCGCAACAAAAGAATTACCCAACCACACGCTCGTGATCCCGTCTGCCGATCACACCAAGTAGACGATGTCATTGCTCCCCGCAAAACACAAGGATTCACAAAAATGACGGAACGGCACAACAGATTGGAACTCCCTATTCTAATAGAGGCAATATTACTCAAACCCTAGAATCAAGAGTATATTAAAAATCTCAAATATGTCGTTCCCTTTACATGGCCCTCGGCCAGCCCTTTTATATGGACATACACACACGCGACCAGGACACCGACTCAAACAAACTAACGCATGACTAGGATAAAAAAATACAACACCATGCAGCCAGCTGGATTTCCAGTCGAGCCCACACGTTCCTTTAACCGTAACTGAATCTCTCTCTGATTTCTTTCCTTCCTATCACTACTACAGAACAGACCTTTGGTCGAACTGCCAAATGGGCAATAGTCTCGGAGAAAATTGCGTCCGGGACGAAAAAGATCTTTAGTCGGTTGGTAACACCAACCGACTAAAAGTCCTCGCCCAACGGCTCGGTGGCGAGCTTTTGCGGAGAACTTTTAGTCCCGTTGGTGTTACCAACCGACTAAATGTCAACCTTTAGTCGGTTGGTACTACAATCAGGACTAAATCTTTAGTCCCGGATTGTAGTACCAACTTGACTAAGGTTGGCATTTAGTCCTGTTGGTAACACCAACCGACTAAATGTCCTTCTATTTAAACTCTGCTTAAATGCGTTCGTCACAGAGGCGGAACGCCGTTGCCGCCAGCCGACACGCCATTGCCACACCACCGCCGAGCTGTTCATTCACTCAACCAGTATTCACCGGCGTGTTCGCGGTAGCTCTGATGCTAACCTGCGCCGTCCATTATGAAAAATATGAAATGTGAAATTTGAATATTTTTATATGTTATAAAATTGCCAATTAATTAATTCATAAATGGAACTTTCATTATTTTTGTAGGCCACAATAAATTTCCAAAAATCATGAAATTTGTTTTTCCACTAAGTTACACTGTGAACAGTCCATATAAAAATTTTAAGACTATTTGGACAAAGTTGAATTTATACCTATTTTATGCTTATTTATTTAATTATTATTCCATGAATTTTGTAGGCTAAATTAATGATCCAAAAATTCTGAAAATTGTTTTGCCATCTAATTAGGCTATGAACTATCTGTATAAAAATTTTGGGATCAATCTGAAGACTTTTATTTTTCACCTTATTTAATAATTATTTAAATAAATGAAAAATGACTTTTACATGTGTTAGTTAGGTTAAGCTTTGAGGGTGTTTGATGAGATAAGTCTTATCTTATCAGATCCAACCTCTTGGGTAAAAATAATAAATATTAATTTTGTTTTAATAAATAAGTTTAATATTTAATTATTAAGTAATTAGTTAATCTCTTAATTAGCTTAATCACTTAGTTATTGTTTGCCTTTTGGATTGTTTGTTGACCTAGGGTCATTCACCCTTAATGACTTTGGGCAATTTAGTTAATTATTGACCTAGGGTCAAACGTCATCAAATAGTGCCGATTTTTTGAAAATTCAAAATAAATTCATCTTAATTTCAAAAATTCTAAAATTTTTTGGGTAGCCTCTCTATCATGTGTACTATCTGGGAAAAATTTGAAACTTGAAATTTAATTATGTGATATATCATATAATGCAGACGATGACACGCCATTGGATGTACAATGTCGATCGCCGCTCCAAAGAGTTCATTGATGGCGTGCATTATTTCTTAAGAGTGGCCGAGGCAAACAAGCGGGATGGTTTCATGTCTTTGTCCATGTGCCCCTGTAAGAATTTGAAGGAATATTCTAGCTCAAGGAGTCTTCACTCACACTTGTTGAAGTCGGGTTTCATGCCAAACTATATTTGTTGGACCAAGCACGGAGAAACCAGGTTATAATGGAAGAAGGTGAAGAAGAACAATTGGACCCTAACGACATTATTGCTCAATACGGTGACTTCGATGATACTTGCAATGGGCGAAGTCAAGAAGAGGCGAAGAAAGACACACTCATCAAGATGATGCTCTTGGTGATGTCATTCGTGATGCACAAAGAGATTGCGAAAGTGAAAAGGAGAAGGCTAAGTTTGACCGCATGCTAGAGGATCACAAGAAATTACTATACCCGTCCGTAGAAGATGGGCAAAAAAGTTGGGTACAACATCGAGTTGCTACAATGGAAGGCATGTAATGGTGTATCCGACAAGGCATTTGGGCAATTATCAAGATCCAAAAAGATGCTTCCGGCCTAACGAATTGCACCGCCACTACGTCTGAAGCAAAACAGTCGTCGCCCTTTGGGATTAGAAATCCGGAAGATACATGCATGTCCTAATGATCGCATCTGTATCGTGGCAAGGACTACGAGAATTTGGATGAATGCCCGTATGCAAAGCGTCGCGGTATAAGATCGGCGAGATGACCTGGCGATGTTGAGGGCGAAGAACGTCCCAGAAGAAAATCCTGCCAAGGTTATGTGGTATGCTCCTATAATACCACGCTGAAGCGTCTGTTCATAAACAAGGACCATGCAAAGTTGTCGCGATGGCACAAAGAAGACCGTAAGGTAGACAACATGTTGAGACACCTGGCGATGGGTCCCAAAGGAGAGCAATAGATGAGAATTCCGGAGTTTGCGGATGGCGAAGAAACCTAAGGTTAAGCTTTAAATGCGGATGGTATGAATCCTTTTGGGGACCAGAGCACTAGTCATAGCACTTGGCACATTACTCTATGTATCTACAACCTTCCTCCATGGTTATGCATGAAGCGGAAGTTCATTATGATGCGGTGCTCATCCAAGGCCCGAGGCAACCCGGCAACGACATCGATGTCTACCTAAGGCCATTAGTTGAGGAACTCCTGCTTTTATGGAGCAAACCAGTGTACGTGTGTGGGATGAGTACAAGCAGAACACTTCGACTGCGAGCATTGTTGTTCGTAACAATCAATGATTGGCTGCTCTAAGTAATCTTCGGAGACGGACAAACAAGGGATACAATGCATGCACACAATGTTTTGATGACATTGACAAGATATATTTGAAAAAAATGTCGAAAGGTCGTGTACCTTGGCCATCGCGTTTTCTTCCTATGAATCACCAACTAAGAAAGAAAGGCAAGCATTTTAACGGTAAGGCGTAACACGAACCAAGCCTCGCAAAACCGGCTCGGGAGGATGTACTTGATATGGTCAAGGATGTGCAAGTAGTCTTTGGAAAGGGACAAGGCAAAAACACATTCGAAAGATGCTAAGGACACGCACCCATGTGGAAGAAGAAGTCCATATTTTGGGAGCTACCCTATTGGCAAGTCCTAGAGGTCCGCAACGCGATCGACGTGATGCACGACAAAGAATCTTTGTGTGAACTCGCTAGGATTCATGGATGTGTATGGAAAGTCTAAGGATTCACTCGAAGCACGACAGACTTGCGGCGCATGAAAGAACGAGACAACTCGCATCCAGAGAAGGCAGACGATGGGCGCCATTACTTAAGACACGCTAGCTTCACTCTTAGCAAAGAAGAGAAGGAAAGCATGTTTGAATGCCTAAACAAAGATCAAGGTCCCATCTGGATTCTCCTCCAATATAAAGCGTATAATAAATGTGCGGAGAAGAAATTCCTACACTTAAAGTCCCATGATCGCCACGTGCTTATGACGCAATTGCTTCCGGTTGCTTTAAGAGGAATTCTACCTCCACATGTACGTCCTGCCACCGTGAAGCTATGTGCATTCCTCAATGCAATTTCTCGTAAGGCAATCAATCCAATGGAACTAGCTACTCTCTGAGAATGATGTGGTTCAATGTCTTGTCGACTTTGAGTTGGTGTTCCCTCCATCCTTCTTTAATATCATGACACACCTCCTAGTTCACTGGTCAAGGAGATTAATATTCTCGGTCTGTGTTCCTACACAACATGTTCCCCTTTGAGAGGTTCATGGGAGTCTGAAGAAATATGTTCACCAAATAAGTTTGCTCGGCGAAGGAAGCATCGCCAAGGGCTACGGGACGAGAGAGGTCATTGAGTTACATGTTGACTTCATTCCCGACCTTGACCCGATTGGTGTTCTGAATCGCGACACGAGGGGAGACTTAGTGGAAAGGAACACTAGGGAAGAAAACATATATCGATGCGGGGACGATTATTTCAATAAAGCGCACTACAGTTCTTCAAAACTCCTCCGTGGTGGAGCCGTATGTCGAGTACACAAGGAGTTCCTCGATCCCAGCTTCGAGGAAGAATGAAGCTTGGATTAGGCATCATCACATGGAAACTTTCAGCGGTTGGTTGCGAAAAGAATGTCGGTGATGACAATATTGATGAGCAATCAGATTTGTTGGCTAGGCAACCATCGTGGCACATCCTCACGTACAAAGTGCGAGATAAATGGAAATACATTTTACAGTAGCCCAAGATAAAAGGACACGAACCAAAAGCAAGGTGTCGCGTAGATGCCACAGACCCAAATGGAAAGAGGCAAACATATTATGGCGCATAGAGAGATTTGGGAACTAGACTACGCACCTAATTTTAAAGTCCCTTTGTTCTAGTGCCAATGGGTGAAGATGACCGGAGGCGGGGTAACGATCGACAAGGAGTATGGAATGACAACAAGGACCTCAACAATATTGGGTACAAAGACGAACCATTAGTCGCTTGTCTGCCGATGTGAATCGGTGTTCTATGTGAAAGACATGTCTACAAAACCCAAGAGAGGGAAAACGACGACAAATCAACCAATGAGCCAAAACGCCACATAGTTCTTTCGGGGAAAAGAAACATCGTGGGAATTGAGGACAAGTCGACAAGTCGAAGATTATGAAAGGATGACCGAATCCCGCCTTCAGTGTGACCAAAGACCCAAGCATCTGCTAAATGCCGAGGACACTCCATGGTTACGGCATGATCATAACCAAGGGTCATCGTCAAGAAGAAGTTCACCATCGTGCCGCTTGATATATAGTGATGTTTAATAAATAGTGTGTATTAGAGATTTTATGTAATAATTGTAACCAGATGTTTCTATCATATTTTTCTTGTTTTTATCGTTTCAAATGAAATTCCTATTCGATAAAAGGACACATGTACCTCTGTGAAGCATGTCTTCTCCACCGGTGTCAAAATGACTTGAAATTTTTTAGCAAGTATTTATGCCTTCAAATGAAATTCGACTTGTGGTTTGAGCCCTTCATTTTGTTTATAGTTGGCTCTTCACTTCGACTTGTGGTCACTATAAAAGTCGCTTTGAAATGTCAATAAGATAAAAGGAAATGCAACTATTATTTTTAAAAAATTTATGCCTAGTATTTAATTTACTATGCATTTAACAAGAATTAGCATATTTATACAAATAAACTTAATACAAAACCCAAATCTGTGAAAACTGGGGAATCGAATAGTCTTGGACCTTTAGTCGGTCATTAGACACGCCGACTAAAGGTCACACACCGGGACTAAAGGTTCTCTGAAAATATGTCCCACAAGAAAACCTTTAGTCCCGGCAGTGGCACCACCCGACTAAAGGTCCAACCTTTAGTCGGTCCGTAGACACACCACGCGGGACTAAAGGTCTTTAGTCGGTTAATATCTGCTTGACTAAAGGTCCATCTTTAGTCGGTCCGTATTACCACGCGGGACTAAAGGTCTTTAGTCGGTTAGTATCTGCCGACTAAAGGTCCCCAAGATTTAAGCAACGATGGCTTCTTCCTTCTTCCACCCCTTCCTCCCTCGCCTCTCCTCGCGCTTAATTCGTCGCTCCGGCTCCTTGCGCCAGCAATCGCGCCTTCATCTCCGGCCGTGGCCGTGCCCCATCTCCGTCGTTCTCCATCGTCACGCGCGTCACGGCAGCGTCGCCTTCCTCTCCGTGTGGCGCCCACCCAAAGAACGCCCCGAGCCGAAGTTCGCCTCAACCAAGCCTCATCTTCGCCAAGGCCGCCATCATCCTCATCGACCGCTGCGCAGTCGCATTTCACGTTTTGCATAAATTAGCATTATGCCCATCGATCCAAAGTGTAATTGGCTCATCTCAACCCAAACCCAATTTTAGATCTTTGTTATCTAGAATATCTATGCTCTGGTCACATCGATTACTCGATGAAATGGATGTGTGCCGCTTGAATTTATTTCCTATAGCTTAAGAGCCGATAAGAGAGCCTGGATGAATATGGGAACCACTTATTATGTTGTTTGTGATTGCTATCCGCCGCTTAATTTTCTTGAGGAATGCAAGCGAAGATTGGGATCTTGATCTTTGTTCTTGCTCGTTCATCCCCGTTGATTGCCCAGTTATAAGGATTTGAGCCGGATGTATTCCTGATTATTTTTATGATGCTAGTGCACACTTATGATAAGATATTCAGCTTTGTCAGATTCAACCCATTTATGCGTAGTATTTTTCCTGTGATGTTATTTAAAGCCATTTACCGAGTTATTCTTAGATCAGCGTATCCTAGTTGCGTTTACGACCTGTTGTCCCGGTCCGTATTACCACGCGGGAGCCCTCTTTTTGTGACCGGCCATCGAGCCGAGAAATCATTTTTGCAGGAGCTGGATATCAAACCGCAGATGTCTTTGCTTGATATTTTACAGCTTTCTATTTTTGTGGGATATATTTGTTTTTATTGATATGGAATTTATAGCAACCTAATGCTATGCTCCTCCTATTTTATTTTGGCCAATGTACCAAGACACTTTCATGATCATGGCTATGAATTAGAATCTATACACATGATGCATGCATGGCCATCCTCGGGGCAAGCATATGGACTCAAAGAAAACTTAATCTTGGACATTAGTTTCAAAATTTTGTGGCTATTTGTATGCGATGTTCTACCAAACAATGTGGTATGTGTGATTTAATTTGTTGCTACTTTTGTATGTATTGTCGATCTCGCTTAAATGTAATAAAACGAGTGGTGAACTGTGCATTTTATAGACAATCAAGAATTGTCTAATGCACATGCATGCCTCTCCTCGCACCTTGGATCAGCGGGCATTGAAGTACTATGGGCGTGGAAACTAAATCACTGAAATTACTTTTACCACCACCTTCCGTTCTCCACTAACGCGTCGTCGTTGTTAATGAAAACAGACGGTCAATTTCCCCAAAGTTTGCAAGTTTGTTATAAGTTCGCGAATTAAGCTTGGCGAGAAGGCACCAACCATGTATTTACACTATCAATGGCATCCCCGGCATCACGGTGTGTACGTGGACAACGCCTTTGGTGCGCTTTGATCTGAAGGTTTCTTTCCGCTTGTTTAGTCTAGACTCTAGAGACTTTACGGTCGTGGGACACATATGATCGAGCGGCCGACGGGCCGAGCATACAAATTCAGTGTATTACACTAAGCCGAGATAATACGGTGGTATTAAAGTGAACCGTCGTATTCGAGATAGTACCAAACCGATTTTACCTAAAAAAAATTGGAATACAAGACGAGCGATATTCGTTCTTGTCTGCTCCGACTTGGTCGCCGCGAACCCCCACATGCATCAACATCTCCATGAACTCAACACGCGACACGAAAGGGCACGGCACGCACACGCCGTCGGCCACGGGGAGGCCGTGCCATCGCGATCCTTCTTGACTCACGGGCTTGCACGGCGCGGCGCTGCACTGCGTGCTCACGTTGCCATCAATATGTTGTTTTTCTTTTGTCGATGCATGTCACGAACCGCACGCCACTTGATGCGAAATCATAACCCGATCACGAACCGTTCTAACGTCCTACACATATATTTGCAGAAATGGCCGACCCGAATGACAACATGGACGATGCCATGATGGATATTATCAACAATGACGCCTTACAAGGTGCCCAAGGTGATGACAACAATCAAGAAGTAGATGGCGGAGTCGATGCTTTGCCGATTATGAAGATGAGCAAGACAATCTTTGGCGAGGTCTATCTACAATCTCTTATGTATACATGAAATTCGAATAATTTCATTTGTCGTATAAATATATTTATTTAAATCTTTGTGTTTCTACATTCGTAGCCCTCTGGATCGACGACAACAACGGGGAAGAGTAGAAATGTACGAGGCCCGAAGAAGCCGTTGGAGGGTCGGTTCATTCTCTCGCAATTCGATGAGGATCAGAGCAAAGTACTTGGACCACATGCACGAAATTTGTCGACCCTCGTGGGTACCTTGTAAGGGACAGATCGATCAATGCTCGTGAATGGAAGCAAAAGAAAGTTGCTCCTCATATTAGTTTTGTCTCGATCGTGACAAGACACTAGTTTGGCAAGATGTCCTTCAACATTTCGCGCTCGTCTGAAAGATGAAGCTTTGAAGGAGAGAGTTAGGAACTGGGCTATGAAGAAGATGGCCACACAATTCCAAAGTTGGAAGAAGAAATTGTACAACACATTTATCGGGAAGAACTCGGCGCTTGATTTCAACACTAAGGCCTACGTCAAGTTGAGGCCGTTTTGGGATGAGTTTGTGCAGTTCAAGACATCGGAAGAGGGTGAGGCACGGGTGAGAAGGAACCAGCAGAATGCCCGACAAAAGCAATACCACCATCACTTGGGATCGGTGGCTCTGGAGTGCCATTCCTAAGTGGGAAAGAATGGAGCAGGAGATTCTTGCCAAGGATCGAACGAGAATCAATCAAGCTGCCCGAAGCGCTAAGTATTGGTTTTTCGGTCATGGGGAAGCTCGGACCTAGAGACCTGAAAGATAGTGTATGGCGCAAAACTCCAAAGAGCAAAGCAGAAAGATTTGCTTATGCTCGAGGCTTGGTGAGAGTGGCGGTGGCAATTAACGAGAGATAAGGATGGTGACATCATACGGAAGTCTTGAACACGGTGGGCGAACAAGAGGCTATGGGGAGGTGTCGTGGAGCATGCCTTCCCTAAAGACAAAGCCACCTATAGAAGCCGCTAGAGAAAGAAGTACGAGGAGGCAGAGCGGATCACGGGGATGGAGAAATGGTTCTTGAGTCACGGAAGTGGCTCGTGAAGCGATAGAGCGAGAAAAAGCACTTGAAGCCAAAATGAATGAGGAAATCAAAAGGCAAGTGCAGAGATAGCGATAAGTTCCATCCAAAGGCAAAGCATCGAGCCGGAGTCAACATCACCCCTAATCGGTTGAAAAGCGATTGCGCTTCCACGGAGGTGCCAAGATTCAAGATGGCGCAGGTGCGCTTCCCGTGGATGACATCACCGATCCTCTCACGACATGTGAGCTGCACATTCGAGAGGGAATGCCACGGTCATGGTGGCTATCGGTGTTGTATCTCGTACGACCCTACGAAGACACCAAGATGCCATGGGGCATTAATACCTCTGGATATGCTAGCGTCTCGGTGGATAGAGTTGTGAAAGGTAATAGCAATGTGCCTCTTGACATTGAAGGAGGTGATGGGGAGAAGACTTTAGGAGAAGCGGAGAAGACATTCATATGTTGGCGCAAGCGCTATATCATTATTCTGGGCGTCACCTCCTCCTCCTCAACAACCTAACCCTAGGTGCGGATGAAAGTGAGCGAAACATTTTTCACTAATTATGTGTTGGCTTAAATAACGGTTTACTCATACCACGTTGTTTTCACAGTGAAACCTCCCCAACCTAAGTCCAATTATCCATTCACCACACAGTCACAGTGTTGCGGCGATGACAATGAAGTGGAAGACACAACAGCATCCCCACCGCCCCATCGCCTCCACGGCGGGTTCCAACGCCGACGCCACCATCGCCCCATCGCCTCCACGGCGGGCTCCAACGCCGCCACCGCCGCCCATCGCCTCCACGGCGGGCTCCAACGCCGCCACCGCCGCTCCATCGCCTCCACGGCGGGCTCCAACGCCGACACCGCCGACCCTCTCTGCCAAAGAAGAGCGCACCCCTTAAACGGCGGCGGCCCCACCGCCGAAGAAAAAACCTCGGGAGAACACCACTATTTCTAAGACGCATTTAAACTTTCCTATGAGAAGATCGCCAGAAATAGATGCTTGATCAAAACAGATGTGGGCGGTTTCTTCGCGAAAGTCAAGGCTAAAAGTGAAGCGGCGAAACCACGAGAAGCCGTGCTTCTTCGTACCTCGAAGTTCTAAGGCAAAGGGTGGGCGCTCACGAGAAAAAGTTACGTCATGCTCGTAAGGATTCGCCACTATCGGACTATGACCGCACTCTCACGAAGTCAATTGAGGAGGCGAAGAAGAAAGAGAAGAGAGAAGGGTGTTGCCTGCTCGGGAACAATCACAACAATCGGTGCCCCGCTAGTTATTGGGAATGAATATGGTTCAAACACGAGCGTGCTAGAACAGATATCCTAAATGTGCATTTGGATCAACTTGATGAATTTTTCATGAAACCGGTCTAAGCATTTCCCAAATACTCGTGAGCACACATCAAAAGTGCTCGGAAGTTGATAATTGGAAGAAGGAATATGTATATGGCAAGAGTCTATACAACCACGAGAAGCTCATGGAACTTAAATGCGCAAATGTACTTGTTAAACAAGTGGTACATGGCGGCGTGTCAAAGCGGATGACTATATTTGCGTCAAAATTAGAAACCATCATTACTTCCGTGGCGATGACATTATAATGGTTCGATTTAATGAGTTACACCACTATGCCACATGAGCGCTCTAGACAAATCTCTCATCACCGCTTTTTATGCATGCGTGATTCTTTCTTTTAATAATCTCACTCTAGCATATGTATATGTATAAGTAATTATCCTCACACTAGCTAGCATGTCTATACATATCTTGAGACATGATGAGAGACCTCACACGTAAAGCGACAAGAACATTGGTTTCGTTGATCCATATATCGTATTCAAGGACCCAAACACTCCCTACGATCAATGGAGACCTCAAGCGGAGAGGAATTTCGGAGGTTCTTGATCAACCAAAAGAACAAAAGATTTATACTCTTCCCTACAACTTTGGGTGAGTGTTGTTATCGTGTGCACATTTTACTTTACTTACTCAATCCAACATAAAGATATATATGTTGACTCTATAAACAAATCGACTTTCCTTTGGATCTTGATTGTCTTGATCTCTCAACGGTCATTTGCTAATCTATGACTCGTTGAGAAAACCGCAGAAGATTACCAAGATATGATAGACATTATCCGGGGTAACCCGATCTTTAAATATTTATTCCTGCTCTTTAACTCTGCAATAGTTAATTAACGATCAATTATTAGGCGGGGTTTGGGCTTGGTTAGTTCACTACACCGTCCGGATCTGAAAGCGCCACTTCTGATCCACACCGATTGGATGTAAGTTGTACTAGCTCCGCATCTTTACCTTATCATGCTTGACTCACGCGGGATAGCGAGAGTAATCTTTTATATCGCTGATGGGTTCTCTGGCGGCCACCGGCAACAATTTGTGTGGATACTACGTTTGCGAGTTCCTCATGGTGTATGCAAAAGAACCCATCTACAGATCTTGAAAATGCGTAACAAGTATATATAATAAATCCATTTTATTTATTTGTTGCTATTAAATAAATCTTATGTATATTAATACTTCTTTCGTTTAATGCAAATTGAAGGAGATATGGTTGAAGGAACAGTGTTGGATATGGACCGCCTCAAAGGAATTCAAGAGACTATGGCGATTTCTTAATGAGCATGTCCTCAAGCCCTAACCGAGTTCTACTTTAACCCAGATGAACAATTGAAGCCAAACCGGGGCGAACATTTGTATGACATTTAAGTGGAGGACAACATTTGTGTTGTAAATACCAAGGATGCATGAATAATGTTGTAAATTTTATGTGCATATATATATATATATATATATATATATTATACATATATATAGCTCCATAATATATATAGTTTCATACTTTATTTGTGTGTAATAATGTTCCAAACTAAATTATATGTGGGCGTATACATATATTAGCAAATAAGAATACGCATTTGAAAACCTAATGTAATTGTAAAACCAAAATCAATAATGAATTGAAATGGAAACAAAAAGAAAAAAAAACACCTTTAGTCCCTTGGTAATACCAACAGGGATTAAAACGACCCCTGTGACCAGTGGACCTTTTTAGTCGGTTGGTATTACCAACCGACTAAATCGTTTTAGTCCCTGCACGGGACCCGGGACTAAAGGTGAGACATTTAGTCCCGATTTCCTAGTCCCGGCTCTATAACCGGGACTAGAGGCCCTTTAGGCCCGGGACCAAAGGTCTGTTCTGTAGTAGTGTATGTATCACACGTAGCAAATAGCCAAGGCCTTGTCCTCACTATGCAAACAGCCAAGGACCTTTATTTCTTAATTATTTAATCCACGTGTGCACTTTTCAGTCAATATTGATGCATGCATGCAGCTTGCTTTGGTTGCATCTTGCATGCATGAAGCAGCACAGGTGCTGGATGCTTCGGTTCTCATGCCATAAACAAAAATGTGACTAGATTTCTTTCTCTCTGCTAGCAATGGACAATAGCCGCTCCTTGCTGTTTGCGCCACTTTACATTTTCCTCATGCACAAACCTAAGAATAATTAAAATGCTAGCATTAAATAGTAACCAATTCTCATATAAATAAAAACCAAATTCAACTAGGAGTGAGTTCACCTATTAATTAATCTTTTTAGCTTGTGCTCGTGTAATAGGTCCAATCGGGATGTCCTCATCATCCTTCCCCTCTTGAAAAAGAGTCGTCCTCGACTCTGATTGTTCGGGTGCACAAGATGAATCCGATTGCTCATTTCGCGATTGAACCCCGAATATAAGAAACGATATATGTATTCCTTCAGGGTCTTCGAAGCGCATCTTCACTTTAGGCTTGTACAGATCATATATACGACTGTATATAATTAAATAAAATAGTAGTAGCTCTGTGTCTCTAAGTATGATAATTAAAGACCGAATTAAAATAGAGTTTACCTGATAATATTTAATACGGCTCAATAATTCTTTCCAGTCAAATAATATATTTAACTGAAAAGTACTAAGTGTGTCTATATCTGTATCAACTATCATCGTCGTACTATGTCACTTACGTTTGCTAAAAACCCTTTGTTGTCACACCTTTCGTTTGCAGAATTAAATCTCTCACCTCAGACATATATAGATCTGTACATGCACCTTTGCCTAATCTTTCATTAATGTACTTTAGTATTATCCCCTTCAAAAGATACTAGAACAGCAGGCTATACCATGATACTATTTTTTAAGTGATTCTATGCATATACGTTACTGCTAATGTTGGTCATCCGCAGTAAGACCTCATAGATCAGTTACATAAAGCCACATAGATAGCTGAGTTAACACCCCACACATCGCAGCAAGCAGTGGCGGTTGAAGTAAGCTATGATTCATTAAATTTTATATTTTAGATTGTGGTATTTCTTCAATTTGTTGTTAAATAGACCTACTGCATTGTGTTAAAAAAAAGCTCAAGCAAATGTAGCCCTTGCTATTGCTGTTAGTAATTCGCTGTAGATGATTAGGCTAATTATCAATCTCATATTTGCTTGTTTCTGATTTTACTAAAAGTTGTACCTATTTAATTAATTTTACAAAACTCCAGTTTTACCCTCTAAATATACTTGATTTAGATTATTCTCTAAATTCTAAGATACTACTGTGATTTGAGATCGGGTTATGCATCTAACTAGCTATTCCTATTCATAGCTCATAGCATACCCATTCAAATCAGTGTTTTTAAGTTCTCTTTACCAGTAGCTTTCATAACGCACTTACTGTTAACACTGCTTCATGATTTATACGTCGTCTCTACATTATTGTCATCGTTGTACTACGTCACTTACGGTTGCTAAAAACCCTTTGTTGTCGCACCTTTCATTTTCAAAATTAGATCTATCACCTTAGACATATATAGATTTGTACACACACCTTTGCCTAATCTTTCATTAATGTACTTCAGTCTTATCCCCTCCAAAAGATACTACAATAGCAAACTATACCATGGTACTATTTTTTTCGTGATTCTATGCATGTACATTACTGTTGCTGTTGGTCATCAGCAATAAAACCTCATGAATCAGTATTTATAAGTTGTCTTTAACGATATCTTTAATAGCATCATCACCATTAAAGGTGTTCTGATTTTCCCTTTCCCCTTTACCATTACTGTACTCACAATACTCCGTTAATTTATCCTATTATAGCCTTGGTTAGTTACGTCTGGCTTTTTAAATATCCTTGCTCTCATCTTACCTCCCATGCAGCAATAACATTTATTGTGCTGCTCATTAGTTGTTTCTTTCTACTTTAGCATGCTAAATTTAAACTTCCTCAACAAATCAGCTTCCTGATGATCATTGTGATGACACACTTTTCTCAACTGAAAAACAGGCTGCTATGTCCAGCGCTTCAGCTAGGTATTTACTTTTTGGACTAAAAAGCTCGCTATACCAGTACCAAACACCTGAGCTTGCTACCATACCTGCTTTTTATGCTTTTACTGTAACTTTATTGTTTTTGCTTGCAGTGGAGATGTCGTCCCTATATCACAACATGTTCACAAGAGCCTATTTACTAACCAAACAGCGACAGAGCACAACGTTGACCGGCATTTGACTTCTCAATTTGCAGCCATGCTTCGTTTTGGGAAGTCGTTGATGTTTTCCTTCTTTTTGGCAGGAAGATTGATCCTTACAACGCATGCACTTTATTTCCAGTGTATCAGAGTGGGTTATGGTGATAGGATTGTTAAATATTATTTAGCAAAAGATCCGAATCAGGCGATTAAGCGTGATTTTACTGGACCATTGGGTGCTCGCCTGTTTGATAAAACTGCCATCTACAAATCAAACACTTTGTAAGTATTGAAAGGGGGAAGGATTCTCAAATAACCATATTCATGAGCCACGCCTGTCCAGATATTGCTGTCTCGCTCTTAGAGTTCCCAATTTTTGGCTTAAGTTTGTCTTGAATCGCTATGTGTCTTACGCTATTAGAATCGCCTCATGCGGTTTTGCTGTGCTGAACATGAGCAGAACCTCATTTTATTTTGGTACTTTCTGTAAATTCGCTTGCCTCATACTGTATTATCTTTCAATGTTTGATCCATTTTAGCCTTGCATAATTATGTTTCAGCATTTTTCTTAATTGCCAATGAATTATGTAGCTTACATAGTATACATATATGAATGATCCATAGCCTTAGATGCAAAATGTTTTGTCCTTTACTCTCCATAGCTTGGAATTACGTTTCAGCATTTTCATTTTTGGCCAATGAATTATTTAGCTTACATAGTATACATGTATGGGTGATCACTAGCCTTAGATGTAAAATAATTTTTCCTTTACTCTCCAGAGCTTGGATGATTACATAGACATTATTTTCGAACAGATTCCCTTCCATATTTCAATTTGTTATAAAAGTAGTTTGCTTAGATAGATCTTACAAAAATTGTTTGGCATAGCCTTACGTAATTACGTTTAAACATTTCTCTTGGTTGCCAGTGAATTATGTAGCTTACATAGTATACATGTATGGATGATCCCTAGCCTTAGATACACAATGATTTTTCCTTCAGGTATGGGACTAAAAGTTAATAGTCCATATTGTTTATAGTGAAATTATCAATAGGTTTGAATTTACTTAGAGAAACTAACAAGAAGCAACATAGTCAAATTGTTAGTTTTATCTCGATTTTCTTAGCATAAAACCACACCTCAGGTTATCATATGGTTCTTAGTTCCAGATCGGGAATCATGTATAGTGTTTTATCAAACTAGCTACTTGGGGGTCCTCTTAATAGGCGATATTTTAGCAGAGTTTACACATTCGTGTTCTGAATTCTTACTGTTTTGGTTATACTATACTTAGCGATGTGTACGAGTTAGAATGAAGGATGATGAGTTCTCACACAGATATGGATTGCTTTTTTTGGTATATTCATCTTTTTTTTACGCAAATTCGGCTTATGTGCTATAGCACGTCAAATCCTTAGCGATGTGCTTTGATTTTACCGGCTTGCCTATTCTTTTCGGATTAGCACCCGATAGTGAATGCAGACAAAAATGCACTATCCTTTTTGAATCTATCAACAGCCGTAGCCGCGCCATTTGGCGCGGGCTGGCATCTAGTCCTACTGGTTAAATCCTGGGAGCTTTGGGGCGCAACCACACACACCACGTCGTCCAAAATTTCTTGGCCGTCGGATTCAGCGTTGCTCTGCGTCGCATCCGTCCGATTTCTCTTGCCTTTCGCTTGCCTGTGATTCCTGCGCCTGCTTCTTCGGTCTTCGCAGATAGCAGCTCCCGCACGCACTCCTCTTTCTACGGTCTTCGTTCCCTCTGCCGCTTCCACTCATCCCCTTCCCCTCCCGATCCCAACCCGCCTCCTCTTGCCCGGTTCGGCCTCGGTGCCTCCCTGTCGTCGGCACCGCCCACGCCCACGGCCTGCGTTCCTCCCTCGGCCCGCTCCTGCGCCGCGCCCGTGAGCGCCTCCCCCTCACGCGTTGTCCCCCAATCTCCTTCTTCCTCTCCACTTCCTCCATGGTGCCGCCTCCTCCTGGCGTCTTCTCCCTCCTAGCGTCGTCACCTCTAGCTGCTGGCCCGTCGCCGCCGCCTGGGCCTGCAGGCCCGTCGCCGTCTCTTAGCTCCCCTGGCTTGGTCCAACCCTGCACCTCCGGCCCTGCGCCTGCGCGCCTCCTTCACTGTGCCCACCTGGCTCCCAGTCACCGGCTCGTCGCCTCCTACGCCGCCTTGATTCGCCCTTCGGCCCTCTTCTCCGGTCACCACCTCCGGCTCCGCCCCCTCTTCGCGGCTCATTTTGCTCTCTCTCTCTCTCTCTCTCTCTCTCTCTCTATCTCTCTATGGCACCGCAGCCTCCTAGCGCCGCCGCTGCCGATGCTTACTAGCCCGCCACCGCCGCCTCCGACTCCTCCCCACGCGCCCGTTCGCTGCTGCTCCCACCAGCGTCGCCTCGCCTCGGGCCGGTGGCTCGGTCGGCTGGCTCATGTCGCTCTGCCCTCTTGTTCTACACAACAGGCTATAGGCTCCCTTTCCCCCTTCTGATTTCTTCTCGATACTTTAAAAGTGTATATGTGTGCTTTGATTTAACCACTAATGCTTGTGTTGCATTGACCGATCGGCCAGCTTAGAGCATCGAGCATGGACTGGACCAGTGATATCGCCGTCTTCTTCTCCTATGAATTCAGAACCCTGTTGATGTCTACAAACATGTATACTTACGCATGATAATTCTCTAACAGCATGCTCACATCCATGTAGCACATACAAGACCTTGCAAAAGGTAATCACATATTCCTTATTAGATCTTCTCAAGCAATATGTGAAGCTTGCTAAAGCAGCACTAATTTTATTATGAGGTCGTACTTTTGGCTAATTAGATCTGTTTTTTGACTGATGAATTCTGGCTCTGCTCCTTGCTGCAGTGTTATCTTTTGGTAAGGATGATTTTGGATTTTTGTGTGGATTGAAGTTGTCTCTGACCTCAGGTAAACCTTTTATCATGTATGAACTAGATGACCGGAAGTTGGCGTTTGCATGGGAATATAGACACACAATTATTGATCAACTTAACAGGTACCCTTCGATGTTTGTTCCGCTTTACGCATCAGATTGTTCATTTGAGTGTACATAGCATTATAAGCAACTATTGTTTATAGCATTACAATGTTTCTATGTTATGAATGTATGCTTTGTGATTTTGCCCTATCAGGCTTTGTTTCTTGTGCTAAAACATATGTTGTTCTATTAGGTATTGATATGTCGGAATATGTGTTAATTGCAAACTTATGCAGAAAAACTCACATTATTTATCTAATTTTGTTTTCGAACAAGTCGATCTGAGTTTAGCGTGAGTGTTAACAAGTACCTTGAAGCTAAGAATCACAAGATGAATGTAGGAATGGGGTTTAAGATGAGATTCGAGAGTGATGAGGCTCCTGAAAAAGGTGATTTCAGATTTATTTTCCACCACTTATATTTCATTGACTTAGAAATTGTGTGGGCACATCTCATGTATGTTTTCTTCATGGGTTACAGGTTTAGTTGGACAATTATTAGTGTGGGGAGCATGTCAACATCTCCATGGGCAGATTCTGGCTGGAGATCTTTGAAGGTAATTAGCCTTTTCGAATTTGTGGGTAGAATTCAAAATTTACTTTGCTCCTGCCACTGAAACATTTGTTTATTACAAAATGCTTGCAGTTGTATACTGTCATGTTTTCCCACCATCCGCGCGCTCCTAGAGGTATATATATTTTTCCTGCTTTCTCTTTAGTTTAAGCAGCAGATTAGACTTGATTTAGTACAGATTTTGCCAAAGTGCCAGTTGCTTGATTCATTATAAAGGTCACATCTTTCCTGTTTAATGACTACCGTATGACATTTCTAGAGCATCGTTAATTTGATCCAGAAATAACCAAAGGTAGAGTGACATAAATGGCAGTTCATGAGAAATGTACCCTTGATTTGCACATTTGTTCATTTGTCATCAGGTGATGTCGGGTTTAATTTGATTATGTTTTGACTCTGGCAATCCTAGCAAGCTGTAGGAGCAGTAGTTTGTCCAGCGATAATTTGCGATCAGCTGACTTGAGCGACTGATTAAGCACAAAAAGTATTTAAGGTGCCTCTGGGAATATGACAGCCAGACCTTGTATGAAATACTTTATTCTGTTATATACTCATCCAAGGAGTTACTTGGTCTTTGTCATGCCATAGTACTTTTCAAGTATATCTTCAAAATAAATCGCAACTGAGCGGCGTGCCAAAAAAATGGTGAAAAGTATTAGGTGTTTTCAACAAACTTAAAGGTCTTAATCGCCACTCATAGATGTGGTAGTTTTCTTTGTCCTAGCAATCTTACATGTAGTGGAATGGAGATGAAAATGATGAATTGTGACAGGTACATATGATGAGGCATTTACATAGGTACTCCTGGTGCATCTTTCTTTTACTTGCGCTGAGAAGCTTGTTTAAGCCTCTGTGAATACTGAAATTATTGTTGTCTGATTCACTCCATTCTACTAATAAAATTACAAATTATATTGAGTTTATAATTGAGCAATGATGGGGCCTTTGTTATTTATTCCTGTCTCCTGGTCTCCTGGATAGTGGATGTTGTGCAGCTCTAGGTCTATCATACAATTGTTAGATGCCTGTGCCCATCCACTGGCTTCTGCTCTAACTCAGAGAATATATGAGCATAGCCCCAGATTTTGCATATGTTTGTTTCAACTACTTTGATAGCAGACTCTTGGGGAATTCTATGAGCTATCAACATGTTTCTTTTACTTGCATTTTGTAAATACCACCGGTGCTTTCATTATCAAGTGTTTAATTGATTTAGGAGATAGCGCTCTCTGGCCTTGTGTTTTAAGTTTGATATCTTGGATCAGTTGAAGGAAAATATGAGTGACATGGGATTGATTTTTCAGTTCGTGGATCATCGCTACAGTCAATAGCTGATTGAGATGAGGAGAATACTACAGCAATGTTCTCCTTGTTCTATGGTCTATGGAGCATGTCTTCAGCAAGACAGAGTTCCGTGTGCTTATCCTTGGAGTTCAAAAGGCTGGGAAGACGGTAATTCTTCTGAAGTTTATATTTACATTTGTTGACCCAACTATGGCTCTTTTTCATGCCAGGATCCTCCTGTACTCCTATCCATTATATAATGGGATATATTTTCTCACCTTGCAAACAATTTCCACTATAGTTGCCTGGGCAATATCTATAACTGTTCAAACGATCAACTATAGATCTCTCTATTTGTAAGGTGAATACTGTGCATTATCATAACCACATTGGTCAACATCAGATGCATCGATGGAATGTTGAATGGATGGATGAATGCATGTTTGAATGAATGAATGATTCTACAGAAATGCCAGATGGTGATTTAGGCATGAGTCCTGGGCATGTTTATTGTTGGATTGTACCGATCTCATGATTTAGGCCAAGAACAACACATGCTAACCTTATCGTAAGCCTTATCATTGTTAGAACTGATCGATTCCTTAGGAATATATATATATAGTAGGATTTTAGATGCATAGAATAAATTTTTTTTGATCAAACATATATTTATAATGTTTTGCATATAGTTCGGGTGTAAACAAAGACCATTACATTATAGCTTTGTTTATCTCATGGCTATACTACAGAGATACATTCATATAGTAATCACGATCGTGTACATAATACTTGAAACGCATCATCTAAACCTATATCATTACTTAAATCGATCTGTTTGTTACATGCTTTGGCTGATGCAAATATGTATATCATTACTTTGTTTGTTTGTTTGTTACATAGTTTGCCTACACATATAGCAGTCTTTTACATCTCTCCAGAAACAATATCTTTATCTTTATTCGTATAAGCATGCAGAAAGTACAATCCATAGCAATCAGATCTTTTCCCACGAGTCGAGATTCGATTTAATTTATGCTACAGCCGATACAAATTATTACTAAGATTAGTAGTGTTTTTCCAATTCGCCAACTCACGTGTCATTCGTATTCTGAATACTACAGAGATACATTTATACAGTATTCACGCTGCATGTACATGATACTTCGAAACTGCATGATACAGAAACCTATGTCATTACCTCATCTATTTGTTTGTTACATGCTTTAGCTGATACAAAGATCTATATCATTACTTCATTTGTTTGTTTGTTACACAATTTGCCTACACATGCATGTAGCAGTCTTTTACATCCCTCTAGAAATAATATCTTTATCTTTATTCGTATAAGCATGCAGAAAGTACAATCCATAGCTACTATATCTGCACTTTTCCTAGAGAGTCGGTATTCTGATTAAATTTATGCTACAGCCGATACAAATTATTTACTAAGATTAGTAGTGTTTTTCCAATTCGCCAACTCATGTGTCATTCGTATTCTGAATACTACAGAGATACATTCATATAGTACTCACGCTGCATGTACATGATACTTCGAAACTGCATGATACAGAAACCTATATCATTACCTCATCTATTTGTTTGTTACATGTATTGGCTGATACAAAGATCTATATCATTACTTCATTTGTTTGTTTGTTACACAATTTGCCTACACATGCATGTAGCAGTCTTTTACATCCCTCCAGAAATAATCTCCTTATCTTTATTCGCATAAGCATGAAGAAAGTACAATCCATAGCTACTGTATCTGTTCTTTTCCCAGAGAGTCGGTATTCTGATTAAATTTATGCTACAGCTGATACCAATTATTTACTAAGATTAGTAGTGTTTTTCTAATTCGCCAACTCACGTGTCATTCTTATTCCGAAGGTCACCACACAGTTCACCAAACAACGAATAAATGAAGTCTATAGTACGTGTCCTTGTCCATATTGAGATTTTCCAACTTTTTTTTTTGCATAACTTCTATGCCACCTCTCTTTACATTTCAGATGTAGTAGGCATGTAGTCTGTGTGCTTCTGGTACATAGCATCTGTTTAGATCCTACACGGACTGTCTAATCCTGATTTTGTAAACTGCTATGACGAAGTTTCGGCCATCTTTTGTGCTTACTCAGCAGCTACGAATCCGTTGTACATATTGTATCATGTTATCAAGGAGCAATCAGTTTGATGTATTATATACGTAGTCTAAGATCTTCTGTAATCACAATACCCACTGATATCTCTTATTACCTATGTTTATGTTTTTATTTGCTTCTCCTGCTCGGTGTTACATGCTACAGCTACCAACACAGTTATCATCCATACCAACAGTCCACCTATATTAATATCACCTGCGTTGCGTAGCTACAAATCAGTTTTAATGGATTTGCTTATTCTAACAACCTGTTATTTTCCTTAGCAATATGTGTTCACTGTGCAACGCGCACGGGCATTGAACTAGTTACCAGTATGGCGCGCAGCAACAGGGGCACACGTCACCGGCCTTTGGGCGCGTGGAAAAGATGCACGCGAGCACGTCACCGGCCTTTGGGCCGCACGCGAGCGCGTCGACCGCTTGGATCGAAGGGCGCGAAACGAGCGAGCCAAATCTAACGTACGACGAGCCAGACACGCAAAACGAAACAAAAATCGCAGGGCGATGACGACCAGCTGCCCTGGAATGGAATGGATCGAGCGGGCCCGGGTGAAGGACTCGGGACGACCTGGGTAAATTATCAATCAGTTCTCCCGTTTGTCTTTCCTCTCTCCTCTGCCGATGTTTGTTGGATTGAGCGGAGATTCATCGAAGAGCACCATTGCGGCGACGGCGAGCCGTAGCAAGCATGGCGATTGGCGGCGAGGAGGCTGCAACTCCCGGACGGCCTTGGCGTTTGAGTTTGACCCCTTCTTCGTCTTCCTTGTTGATATTTTCCTACTTTTCTTTAGGAAGGAAGCCCCTACTTTTCCATCGTAGAGAGAGAGAGAGAGAGAGAGTTTGTTGAGAGAGATGGATATCTAGATAGGCGGTGTAGTTAAATTCAATGAATTGTGCTGCTGCTGAGGTCAGAGGGAGACAGATGGGTGGATGGATAGAGAGCGAGAGGAGAGGAGAGGAGAGGAGCCAACCAAGTCCACCACCACCAACCCCACGAGAGGAGAGCTGCTGGTGAATGGATGAATCGTTCAAACGGGAAAAAGCAAGCAAGCAAGACAGGGTTGTCCATTCCATCACAGTCACACCCCCTGATTCCCATTACAGTATTCCGTGATTCCTCACAAGAAGAGGAGGATTAGGAGGAGGAGGAGTTGGAAGGGGTCAATCCAATCCAGTTCACTTCCGTTCGATTGAATACTCCTCCTGTACTAATAATTCTAATGAGAGCTTTCTTGCCTGCTTCCCTGCCCCTTTCCTTGCCATTTTTTTTGACATAACCTTTCCTTGCCGATTAGTCCATCCTACACATTCACACTCACACCCCCTGATTCCCATTACAGTATTCCGTGATTCCTCACAAGAAGAGGAGGATTAGGAGGAGGAGGAGTTGGAAGGGGTCAATCCAATCCAGTTCACTTCCGTTCGATTGAATACTCCTCCTGTACTAATAATTCTAATGAGAGCTTTCTTGCCTGCTTCCCTGCCCCTTTCCTTGCCATTTTTTTTGACATAACCTTTCCTTGCCGATTAGTCCATCCTACACATTCACACTCAGACCCCCTGATTCCCATTCCACGATTCCTGCCTCCTTCGCTCTGAGTCTTTGTCCTTTCTACTCCATCATCTGCCGGTTCCTCTGCTTAATTTGCTGCTAACTTGCTCTGCCCTGCTTGCTACCTGGTGAGTTCAGCTTTCTTTCCTTTTTAATTTGTATGCTTATATCCATCGATTTCTTCCTTGCACCATATTGTTATCAATCAGTACACACGAATTCATCCCTTTTTTTCATTCGATTCCTGCACGCATGTTCTTCCACAACATAGTACCATGCCATGCCATGCTTGTTTCCTTTATTCCATTCGTTCATGCCATGGTGCTATGGTATCATTATCGCAAGGGATGCAGCAGCAGCGCCTCCTTCTTTAATGGTCTTTAATGGGTGTACGGTGTTCCCGTTAATTAGCAGATTTCAACAATTTTCCATCTAGTATAAGGTTCTTTTTCCCACTCACAACTTTGTTACTTTGCTGAGAACTTTGACCAGTAATCGGGCGCATCACAGGCTTTAGATTGTCTTTTGTGTATTTTTGGATCTGGACAAGTAAGCGTTGCTCCTTTGCTCTCTTTCAGGGAATGGACTCCGCTATCAGAGAGAGCCTGCACCGGTGAACTCTGAATATTCCGACCAAATTGGGCAAATTTTCTGTGCAACGGAGTCATGCTACGGTCCCTACTATTCTATCTTTGCTCCATTATCTTCACGTTATCTTTTGCCAATGTGCAACCAACGACTGCACAGATCACAGCACCATGGGAAGGTAAAATCCATCTTAATCCCACACTTTGCCTCCAGACCTCTTATTTTTGTTTCATCTCTACAAATTCATAATCATTTTACCTTTCACCTCATAAGCATGACCCTCACTCGAGGAGAGATGCATAGGATGGCACAAGTCAGGAATGCTACATATATTCTTAGTTCTATTTTTTATAGGCTTGTTAATTTCTTCTGCTTACATTATGAAACTAACTAGGTGTACAATTGGTTAATCTGGTCTGCAGTCAATGCCCTAAAAGCTATCAAAGGCAGCTTGATAGATCCACTGGAACGTCTTAACAGCTGGAACCGTGGAGATCCATGCGTGGGAAAGTGGTCTCACGTTATCTGCTACAACGCAACAGACAACGCAACAGCAAGCGATGGATACTTGCATGTACAGGAATTGTATGAGCATAAGTGGTCTCCTTGTCAATCGTGTGCTTGTCATACATTCCACACTACTCATGTGCTTCTGTTATGGCTTGCTTTTGGTGATGAATTGGACAGCCTGAACTTGGTCTTACATACAATTTTGTTGACTTTCATAACTTAATAGATCAAGTTTGCATCTTTGAATCTGTCGCCTTTTTTTTTTTTGCAAAACCTGATTTAACACTTACTCAGTGCTGTTGACAGCTTCTCTTTTTTGAAAGCCGAAAGATGTTCCAACGTTCATTACGTTCTTATTGTTTTGCCATTCTTGCAAAATAAACCATATTATTTGAAGTATTGGAAGCTTTGATGGAGCTATTAATGCAATAAAAAAGGATGCAAAGTGTGTTTAGATTGGACTTGGCGCATTTTTTTTTTCTTCTGAAAATCTCGTGCTTATTTTTTTTCCCAAGTGAATCTAATTGCTGACATTTTAGCAAAATATGTTTCACTTGATGAGATCTTCCATGCCTCCGCAGATGCCATGGCTATTAAAGTATTTATATCTATAACATATATGTGATTACAGGCAGCTTCTACGGTTGAACTTATCTGGAACTTTAGCTCCTGAGCTTGGTCAGCTATCTCACATGAAAATAATGTAAGTGGAATTATTTGAGCTGGCTAATTAGTTACTGAGTTAGCCTTAGGTTGCCATATGGTCGTGTGGATTACCTATTCCTTTAATCCTACATACACAAGGGGGATTGAGTACTTATTTTTGATTTTTTTTGCCTTTGAAGGGATTTTATGTGGAATGAAATCAGTGGGAGCATACCTAAGGAGGTTGGCAACATCACTTCTCTGAAACTATTGTAAGTCGAAATCTGCAGCAGTGATTAGAAATTTGGACAATAACATGGTCCGCCTGAATCAGTTTCCTTCATATCCTCTGTCTTGATATGGTAGTTCAACTTAGTTATTTGCTATACAGCTGTAATTGACTAAATATAGTCTGCACTATGATACTTTGTATTTCTATTTTCCATTTTAACATGTCCTTCATAATGTAACAGTTTTTTTAAATAAAAAGTTGTTTCTCTGAGATAAATTGTTGGTAGGTGTGTCATTGTTGTCATGTCCTCTGGAGGCCAGAATGGGCTCTGTGATTTATTGTTGCTTTCATACTGTTGTTTCTGCTCTTGTAACAAGGTGTCCACTGTCTATATTCGCAGGCTCTTAAATGGGAACAAGTTGACTGGTTCTTTACCAGAGGAGATTGGCTTCCTTCCTAACCTTGATAGGATTCAGATCGACCAGAACCACATATCTGGGCCCATACCTAAAACATTTGCTTACCTGAACAAAACCAAACACTTGTGAGTAGATTATGGTTTTGCATCTCTGTTAATGAGGAATAGTTATCCTTACCCTAATGGATTGGATTTCCAATTTTTATCCAGCCACATGAACAACAATTCATTGAGTGGTCAAATTCCACCCGAATTATCCAGATTACCTTCACTTGTTCACCTGTAAGTACCTGACCACTGCACCTACCATAATATTGTTCTTTATTTATACTTGACTGACAACATAAATTCATTTGCAGATTGTTGGATAACAATAACTTGTCGGGCTATCTTCCCCCAGAATTATCAAAGTTACCAAAACTGCTCATCATGTATGGAAGCTTCTATCTTGCAGTAGTTTGAAAAATATTCACTTTTTGGTTACTTTGGTTGGGTTGGATATCAATCTTTGATCAGGAATTGGATTAAATTTGTCTTATTATTGCATGAAATTCACAAGAAGTAGTTCCTCTATATGTGTTGTTTCTTAGCTTGACTGAATTTTAACTGGTGTTTACCTACAAGTTTGGGAGCGACATAAACAAAAAGTCTATGCTCCACTGCTCCCCTTTACTGAAAAATAGCTGCTGGTGTGTGTTCCTTGTGATAACTTATTCAATCATAATACTAAGAACTTACTGGCCATCATGCAAAAAAGAACTTACTTGCTATAACTGGCCATAGCTCTAGTTGTTTAGATTTAAATCTGGTTTATCCTGATCTCTAGGTCATTATTCTTACCAATAATAAACCACTAGAAAGCTATTGATCCATACCTCAAGCTGATATGCTTGAAAATTGAAAAATAGTATTGCTATTAAACTTTTGGGGCTTTTATACTAATTCTATACTAGGAATAATCCATGGAAAGAAGCAAATCACATGATGCATTGAAAGATCCATAGCAACTTGAGTAGCTTTCAGTTTATTTTCTTCACCTTTTTTATACGTCTTTGAAATGTCACATTTTGGAAATTTATACATTCACTGTCCGTCTAACTACATCTTTTCAAATGATTCCAGTCAGCTAGACAATAATAATTTCTCGGGAAGTTCAATTCCTTCATCTTATGGCAATATCACCACACTTCTGAAATTGTAAGTATGAACTCTATCTGCATTCTTAGCTCAGTGCTCTAATGAATTTTAAATCAATGAAGTTTTCGCATTCTTAGCTCAGTGCACCAAATGATGCTTGTGCACCTGATATGCTCCCCTCATCAATGGCCTGCTAAAATTTGGCAACCTAGCTTATCCATAACCCACAGAAATACAAAATCATGGGCATATTTGAATAAGTCGCAGAAGCAATCCCTGTATAAATGTACACATCATGGCAAAAATCACATGCTAAGTTTATAGTTTTATTTTTTAAAAAAATTGCCAGTTCAGTCTACACAAAAGCAAGCCAGTTATATTGCACAAAAAGATGAGGATATAGCCAATTTTTTTCTACTTTAGAAATGTATCAAGTCATTGTTATTAATTGATGGCCACATATTCTTAGCGAAATTTAGGGTACTGTAATGCTCCATTGAAGTCTTCATCATACACACATCCCAAAAATATGTGCACTTCATTACCCAAAGTGGCTGGCATCTCAGGAGGGTTGCCTTTTGAAATGCCTTGCAAACTAAGGCGTAAAGTTGTAATGTATTGCGAGAATGCAAGTTTAATTCAGACTTCTGCTCTGTTTTTCTCTTATAGTATTTGTGACTGTTAGAGATTAATCTAATTGATATGGTCTCCATCAGGAGTTTGAGGAACTGCAGCTTGGAAGGACCTGTTCCTAATGTCAGTGGAATACCCCAGCTTGGCTACTTGTATGTGTAGAATTCTATACTGCAGCTTCACCTTCTAGGAACAACGAATGACCTTTTTGTTATTACTTATTAGCAAAAAGTTTCTTACACATGATATGTAGGGGAATTTGACAGCTATCACTTGCTCTGATCTTTGTCTTATTGGTGTTTCAGGGATCTTAGTTGGAATCAGTTGAGGGGTCCCATACCATTTGGCCAACTATCGAGCAACATAACTACGATGTATGAAAAGAGAGCCCTCACAGACAACTCATGTCATTTTGTTTATTTTACTAACTATTTACAAAAACTACCATTTTTATCATTCTAATTGCACAAACTGTTATTTTCAGTTTATGCTCACTTGTGCAATTTGTGCAGAGATCTTTCCCACAATCATCTTAATGGTTCCATTCCTAGAACTTTCTCCGGCCTTCCTAATCTCCAAAGATTGTAAGTATGATTTTATCTTCTTCATGCTATTATGTGTTTAATGTTTGCAACTGTTATGTACTTATGTTCCTTAGATCGTAGAAGCTTTGGGATAGGGGATATATCTCTAGAGAGAAAGGAGAAGAACTTTAGAGGGGGGAGGCTTTTACCTCATTATTGGTCAATAGTAACAGTTACAATATGCCTCCTCATATATAGGTAACATCAATCTAACAGATAAGCTTCCTAACTATTAACTAACAGATAAGATGTTATGGTTCAATATCTAGCCGAGGCACTGCAGTGCACGCCACTGTAGCACCACGTGGTACTGTAGCAACACAGTACTGTAGCGGCGCGAGTATTAGGCATGATTTGTTATTTAGGAATCTAGCTATTAGGTGTTTGGTATTATCTATTAGTTAAGCAAGTTATTATTAAATTGGATTGTTAGAGATAAGTTTCTTCATAGATTATTTCTTAGAGGTCAAGTCGGGCCGCTCCTATAAAAGGGATAACATGTATCCATTATCAATCAAGCAAAGAAATAAACAAAGTTAGTTTCTAACCGGTTGGCTAAAGATCAAAGCCTCCTTGTTCGTTGGGAAGAGTCCCGGCCGAGTTTGGAGGGCGATTCCTTGCCTCTCTGGCTAATCAGGCCTCAGAGCCTCGCTATCTGGACAGGGAAGAGCCCTGCTGGTGGTTAGATGAGGGCGAGTACCCTACCCTCAGTCCTCGGACCCATACTCAACCAACGACCACAACATAAGATACTTAACAAGTAACAACCAAGCCTTCGTAATCTTACCTTGGGACCTTCTCATGTGAACAGTAACCATGTGCTAGAGTACCTTCTATGGGCCCCATGCCATGACAGTAGTGAGCATTATTTGTCAACGAGCAAGTTTCTTTTTCTTAAACAGTCTGCATGATAGTAATGCTCTGAAATGATCAGTTGAATCAGACTGAGCTGAATTTTCGTCTTTGTTCAGGTCATTGGACAATAACAACTTGGATGGTTCTGTTCCATCTGATGTCTGGCAAAATATTGATTTCAAAGGAAATAGAAGTCTTGTATTGTAAGAACTTCATAATCCGCCCTTCTTTTCACTTTTTTGAGAACGAGTCGATCGATAATCTATTTCTTTTTCTTTAGGACTGACAGTCTAAATCTCTGTTAAATATTTTGCAGGGATTTCCAGAACAATTCTCTCACCAATCTATCAAATCCTCTTTTACCCCCTGCTAATGTTACCATCCTGTATGGATTTCTATTCAATAATTTCCTTGATAATTATAATTTAGAAAATCTTGACTTGTACTATTATAAAGATGCTATGTTGACATTCAGGGATTGTTTTGATGATCTTTGTTTACTAAATAAAACCTCATGCGGACCAACCATTTTTTACTGTAGCTTGAATAACAGTCTAACTTCCACATACTGTTTAGCAAGAATATCTGCAATACAAGTAGACTAGCATGTTGCCACAAACCTTGATTTGTTCTTCTCAGTACTGGGTATCCAACTTAGTTTTTGCTATATGTGAAACTATTTCAAACATTGCTTATTTAATTAATTCATCTGGGCAATTAATTGGATGCAACCAAGAAATCCTCCTGGTTTGTCTTCCGATTTTCTTTCCCAATGTGACCCACCATGGGGAAAGTGAAATTGGACAAATGTTCAAGAGGGCTATATGGATAACAAGAGCTGACACTTCTAAGCCAGCATCACAGAAGTGCTACAAACCAATCAAGGCATGGTTCCAGTTTCCAAACCTCAAAGCTCAACTGGAGTCATCTCAATAAGGTTGACATGGTTGAAGATGGAATTGATGCTTTGGAGTGGGAAAAGTCTAACCTGCTACACTTTTGAGGGAGTTTATGGCCTTTGTCGCAACAACAACAGAGTTACACACACAATAGGGTGAACAGGGTGTTCGCTTGTGGGTATGCCATACTATAGATTTGTATCTATAACTGCATGCAATGGTCATAAAGGCTACGGCCTATCAGGTATAGTTATGCTTTGAAAGATCAGTCCAAACAACTGAGATATAGGCCCTATGGCTACTTTGAGCCTTCTTTCATGGGAGAAAACACCATGCTGTTTCATGGCAAAAATTGGTCAGTAACCTGGTGTGTGCATGAAATATGAATACTGGATAGGTGAATTGATAGAGACGTGTCGACACTTGGGATATCACAGTCTATTTCATGTGCTTATTGAAGAAAAGACTCATTGACCCAGTTACCTGTATTTATTTGATGATCTGTTGATCATTGGATGGTGTATCATTTGAGAACAATAAAACACGGCTTTTAATACAGACCTGTACCTAGTTAAGCCTTTGGTGTCAGATTTTTTCTGGAGATTTGTTTCTTCTATTGCTAATTTGCAAAGGCTGAGAAACGATATTATAGTGAGTAGCATAGGTGTACTCTAATTTGTGCCCCTCTGGCTCTCCTTTTTTTATGAACCTTCTGTATATATTCTCTTTTATATATTTTTTTACAGGAGTAGGGCATTTCCTACTGTAGTTCTTCCCAAAACAGGGGTGGTGCGATGACTTAAGTTTTGGTATATCAGTGGTATCATGATGTAGGTTGTAGCTGCTTTGGTGATTCGAACTAACATTTAATTGCTACTTTTACTAAGGTTAATTTGAAAAAAAAGTCTTTCACATTATCACATAAGAAACTGGAGAGCATATACTGTAACACTTGCTGTTGGCGCTTTTACATCTTTCAGATCTATTTTCCAGTACCTTATATTTCTTATCTTAACTTGCCATGTTTAGGTTATCTGGAAACCCAGTATGCACATCTCAAAATCAACCAAATATTTCTCAGTATTGTCAATCAATTCCAGTTGTTGCGCCTGGAGGTCCCACAAATAGCAGTACAGTTTGTCCGCCATGCCCTAAGGACCTTCCGTTCCAAATCATACCAATGGGACCCAATCCATGCTTCTGTGCTATTCCACTTATTGTTGTTTACCGGTTGAAGAGTCCAGGATTTTGGGATTTTCTTCCGTATGAAGGCCAATTTCAGCAGTACTTATCATCTGGGCTTTCGCTGAAGTTGTACCAAGTAGAAGTTTCTACTTTTATGTGGGATGAAGGCCCAAGGCTGAGGATGAACCTGAAACTATTTCCAAATAGCACCTTTTTTAGTGCAAGTGAGGTGTTAACACTCAAAGATATGTTCACAGGCTGGCTGATTCCGGACTCTGATATATTTGGGCCCTATGAGCTTATCGACTTTGACCTAGGGTGGTACAACAACAGTACGCTATGCTATCTTGACTCCATATTTTCATTTCGATTGTTGTCTTGATGTTTATCTGGTTTCTAGAGGTTTGGATCAGTGCTTTTCTGAGTTTCAAATAATCTATATATGTGTCATGTGGGGATTGCATTATACTAGACGTAGGCGTCCAGCCACAGTACCTCCGGTATCTCCTTGGCACGGTAAGTAGTCGGCTTCATAATTAGGAGTTTGAGTTCAGATCGGTAGGTGAGTTCAAGATAAGTTAGGAAAGAGATATATTAGGAGATAGAGTCCTGGTTAGATACTATTGTTAGGAGACTACCGATCCTAGTTATGGGACGGCAATTTGATCAATGAAAGCAGGCTAGAAGTATCAATCTCCTCCTTCCCTGTTATTTCTTCTCCTGCTTCCTACCCCTGCGCTCCTCCTCCCCTTGCGCTTGCTTCTTCCCTTATCTACCACCACCACGGCACCAGGTCGAGGACCGGGGCCTAAGCCACCTGTTTTCCATGACTAATCGCTGCGTTCCGGTACCAGTCGTGACAATATGACTTTTAGCATAGTTTTTGATTTCACTAGGATTAGGATACTTGTGGTAGTAAGGTTTGCATCTTGCCAGTATCTGTGAGAACCGAGAACAAGTATGTGAACAATAGCTGATGTCACTTAGTGAAAGTGAGCAAGTTATGGAAAATGATATAGATAATAATAAAGGACAACTATCTCCTCTACTCCAATGTTAACTGTTGAGACTTGAGAGTATGTCTTGTTATGAATATTGTGTGTATCACACACACTGAGTTTGGAGAGAAAATACAAATATTGTGCCCTAGTCTGTGGCTTCGTGAAGAAGTCAGCAACCTGTAACTTTGATGGCACAAACTGTAAAGTAAGTACTCCCTCCTGCACCTGTGAGCGAGTGTATGAAGCATCCACACCAATGTGCTTGGTGAGCTCATGCTTCACTGGGTCCCGAGCAATACTCATAGCACCTGTACTGTCAGACAAAAGAGTCGTAGGTTCCATCACAGGCACTCCAAAATCTGCAAGTAGTCATCTCAACCAAGTAACCTCTGCTGTAACTGCTGCCATAGCTCTCAACTTAGCCTCTGCGCTCGAACGGGAAACTGCAATATGCTTCGTAGTCTTCCAGGCAATCAGGGAGGAGCCAAGAAAAACACAGTAAACAGAAAGAGAACGACGATCGGAAGGATCACTAGCCTGTGTCGCATCGGAGTACGCTGAAGTCAGAGTGAGGTAGAGCTAGGGAAAACAAACAACGAGAGATAGTCCCACGCAAGTAGCGAAGAACACGAAGAAGGTGATCAGAGTGAAGATGGGTAGGACTAGCCATGAACTGACTCAAGATATGAACAAAGATAAGCAATATCGGGACGAGTGCTCACAAGGTACACCAAACTCCCAACAAGATGGCGATATCGAGTAGGATCCTCAAGAAGATCACCATCGATGGCACGGTCAGTAGGATAGCTCTATGGGAGTCTCGGCATGCGAGTGTCGGTCGAGACTGCATCGATCAAGAAGATCATGAACATACTTCTGCTGGGAGAGGTAGTAGCCCTCAGGCATGGAAGAGACCTCAATCCCAAGAAAGTACGTAAGAGAACCAAGATCAGTCATCAAAAACTGCTCACTGAGATGCTTCTTCACATACGTGATGAATGAGGAATCATCACCAGTGATGAGCATATCATCAACATACAAAAGAAGCAGTGTCCTACCCCGAGATGAGATATGGACAAAAAGAGTAGGATCATGGGAACTGACAGTGAAACCGACAGCAGTAATTACTGAGGTAAAACGCGCAAACCAGGCACGAGGAGCCTGTTTGAGGCCATAAAGAGCATGACGAAGACGACATACGTGCCCATCAGGAACAGAATACCCAGGTAGTGGCTGCATGTAGACCTCATGCAAAACACCATTAAGAAAGATATTCTTAACATCTAACTGAGAGATAGACCATCGGCGAACAGAAGCAACCGCCTAGGATGCACGGACACGGATACGCGTGTCGGATACGGGATACGCCATTTTCTAAAAAATAGCGATACGGGGACACGGCTGTATATATAATAATAATAATAATAATAATAATAAAATTAATAATAATATATGCATATGTATTATTGAATGCTTTTCTACGTGTTTATCAAACAAAAAGTGTAAAATGTTAGGAATATGTACCTCAAAGATGATCCTCGGCTCCTGATCTTTTCAGTTCTTCATAAAGCATAACTTCATATTAATACAAGAAATTCAGAATTCCTTTAACCTGTGAATAGGAAAAACTTGATTAGTAAATGTAAGTAAGCAATGTAACAAATACAATGCAACAGCAAACACCTAAGTACCTAACATTATAACAACCAATCAACCATCAAATAATTGACACCTAGACTTCCTCTTGTTCATCCTTGTCTTTCTTTACTCCACCCTCTCTCCATTTTATCTCTTTGCTACGGCCAAACAGCTCCTGTGTTCACTTCATCTTGCTTCTTCCCCATTCTTGCTCCTCCTCTCTCTCCCCATTCCTTGCGTTTTCTCTGATTGCTCTCGGTTCCCAAAGGGTCGCCTCCTCTAGTCACGGCTTAGCCATGGCGCCACGACCTTGACTCCGCTTTGGTTCTCCGCATGGCCGATCCGGCCATGGCTCGTCCTCGCCCCTTGTCATCCTCTCGGCTCAGGCGCCTCCAGCGCGTCAGCAAGACGGAGGCGCCAGTGTAGCTGGAGGCGAAGCAGCACCGGCGAAGCCGTGAGGCACGCCGTGGCTCTGGCGCAGTAAGGAGTCGTGCCAGGCGCGCAGAGGTCGAAGGTAGGTAAAGGGAAAAATCGAGCTGAAGAAGCCGAAAGCGAAGCGCGCCGCGTCGGCATCCGTCGGTGGTTGTCGGGATCTGCCGGATCTGGCGATGGTGACGCGGTAGGCGCGGTAGTCTTCCGCAGCGTCGCCGCTCCTGTATCGTCGGTTCGGGACTCGGGACCGTTGGGTAGGTTAACTAGTGAGTGAATGGTGATGCTGATGAATGGGCTGTTCGTTTTGGGCCGAATTGAATGGGTCCAAGTGTCCGATACGTGTTCAATCCGTCTCCGATACGTGTCCAATTTTGTTTTTGTTTTTTTTTGTGATTGCAATTTCCGACACGCCGGGGATACGTATCCGAGCCGTGTCAGAGCCGTGTCCGTGTCCGACACGGTGTCCGACACGGACACGGCATCTTGCTGGCGTGTCGGTGCTTCTGAGGCAACCGCAACAAAAGTGCGAATAGTGGTCATATGGGCAACAGGGGCAAAAGTCTCATCGTAGTCACGACCGTACTCCTGCTGAAAGCCACGAGCCACAAGACGAGCCTTGTAGCGCTCAATAGTACCATCAGACCGGGTCTTAATCTTGTACATCCACTTGCACGTGATCGGGCGAGCATGCACAGGTGTCGGTACAATATCCTAAGTCTCCATACGTCGAAGAGCATCAAGCTCCCCTGCCATAGCAAGCTGCCACTCAGAATGAGGAGCAGCCTCACGATAAGAACTAGGCTCGGATGAGAGCATGAGCTATCGGAGCAAATCCAAGACGATCAAGAGGTCGAAGGATGTCCGGTCCACGGCGGGCGAACGAGGAGCATCAACAGGGGATCGGATGTGGGTGTCGACGCGATACCGGAGAGAGGAGGGCGGTGAAGGATGAGGACGCTTGGAGTAGTGAACACCGAATAACGAGATGGTGGTAGTGTGGTACTGCAGGAACAAGAGGCGGTCTTTGGAGGTAGCACCGAGGCAGAGGTACGTATGAACCACCGGAGATGCACGGGAAAGACTGTGATAGTGGAGAAATAGGTGAAGAGTTAGAAAGAGAAAACCATGAAATCGACTCAACGGTGGCAAGAGGAGCCAAATCTCGATAGAAGAAAGGTCGAGATTCGTCAAAGACAACGTCTCGTGAAATCCTGATCCGTCGAGCAGAAGGATCTCAACAATGATAACCCTTATGCTCAGAACTATAACCAAGAAACACGCACTCAACTGACTGGGCCGATAGTTTAGTGCGTTCACGAGGTCAGCAGCAGAACAAAACAAGTACAAACAAAAACACGGAGGTGAGTGTCTTTGGGGGCTCGAGAGAGAGACGCTATAGGATCGACACCCTTAAGAGCGGTGGAGGTCGCATATTGATGAGATATGCACCATAGAAACAACCTTCACCGGCGTGGTGGAACGTGAGAGGCAAGGAGAAAAGCGCGGCGCCTCAATCGATGATTTATGTTTGCGCCAAGAACCCCATTCTCGAGCATGAGCACCGGACAAGAAGATCGGTAAAGAGTGCCTGCTTAAAGAAAAACCGCTAAAAGCACTAGAACAGTACTCACCAGCAGAATCACAGCGAAAAGTACGGATGGGAGAATCAAACTGAGTACGAACCATCGTTGCAAAGCTACGATAGATCGCAAGAAACTGACCACGATTTGATATAGGGAAAATCCATGTAAAACAGGAATAATCATCAATGAAGATCACATAAGATTTATGCCCGCCTTTAGAGATAATAGGCGCAGGTCCCCATACATCTGAATGAACTAAATCAAAAGGGCGAGAAGACAAGGACTCACTAGAATGATAAGGAAGTTGGAGCTGTTTGCCAGCTTACAACCCTGAAAAAACATAGGCGTGTCAACAGGAACACGTCCAAGAACACCCTGACGAACTAATGAAGAAAAACGAGACCCACACAAGTGACCTAACGATGATGCCATCAGCAAAAACTCCGAGTGGTGGCGGCGGTGGCGATGGATGTAGAGGTGATAGGAGCAACCGAAGCGGACGGAAGGTGGAGGCGGTCAAGAATGTAGAGACCCTGACGATCCCTACGGTGTCGGCCAGTCCCAAGTACCATCCTCGTCATCGGGTCCCGACAAAACAGGTGTGAGAGTCAAAACCAACCCTACAGCCGAGATAAGTGAGCTGACTCACTGAGAGAAGCTACATGGTAAGCTGAGGAACATGAGAAACAGCTGGAATAGAAAAATCAGTGGACAAAAGAGTGCCCCGATCACGATGACAAAGGATTATCGCTCCGTCTCGAATCGAGACAAGAAATGGAGGTCCTCTCAAGTAAGAGATGTGGAGTCTGGTGTCATATGGAAAGAGACCAGAATCCAGAACCCAAGAAGTACCTGGAGGGACGCTCGAGCTAGACTAGCGTAACTCGCCGAGCCGAGAGAGAGCTGCCAACTAGAGCTGGCGAATCTAGCCAACAGAGTCACCTCGCCGAGAAGATCTGACGTCCGGTTCATCCTCTGCCGAGGAAGGGCCTCGCCTCCCCATGGGCGCCCAACTCCACGCATCTTATTCTGCTTTTTTCGCACCGCACAACGCCGTAGTCGTGCAGAAGTTCTTGCAATAATTACATCAACCCCGCTTGGTGCAAAACAGAGCGTAATCGACACCGAGAAGGGATCGTAGTCGGCGTAAACTGCCGATGTAGTCGAAGAAGAAGGGTAGCAAGCATCGGAACAAATCGTCTTTGCTAACCCATGGCGAAGCTCTCAAAGACGAAGCGTCGAAAGAGTCTCGGTCGCTTGCCGGTGCGAAGGTGGCCAGTCAGCTTGAGCCTCGACAGCTCAAACTCGACGAAGACGGCAAACGAAGTCATAAAGGCGGCGGCGATCATGATCCGCTATCGCGACTTTATGACACTCTGGCAGAAGCGAGAAGCTACCGCTCGTCCGACGCCAGAGATCGCCGAGCTTCGGAAGAAGTCGTCGACGGAGGAGTCCTCCTGGCGAAGCGTCTCCAACTCACGCAAAAGCGAAAAGAACTGAGCATCGCTGCTCTGCTGGTATCGCTCGCGCAAGTACTCCCAGATCTGACGAGTAGCACGTAGACCAACAATGTCTGGTTGGACGGAGTCGTCGACACTGACCACCAGGATGGCGCGAACACGGGCCTCGTCAGCACACCAGCGCTTAAAAGCGTCTATGGCCTACTGAAAGGCCTCATCAGCAGCGTCAGCAGTAGCAACAGCGGCCTCTACCTCCTTGGCGGCCTCATCTTCCGCAGGAGGTGCAGAAATAGGCTGTCTGGGAGGAGACTGAAGCGGCGACGGCGGACAAGGTCGAGCACCAGTGACATGTCCCCAGAGGCGGAGACCATCGAGCGTGATCTCCATGAGCGAAGACCACAACTCAGTAGTTCGTCCCATGAAGCTTTGTTCCGAGAATGGGATCACAATGGAAGACAGGCTTACCCAGAGGCGGCGTTGGACGGTAGCGGCGCTAGATCAACGATTTTTTTGAATTTTTTGCCAAAAGACTCACGCTACAAACGGGCCGAAAGAAAACTCAGCCCGCAAACACGAGGGGGCGCAGGAAAGAACCCTAGCCCTCGCCAGGCGGCGGGTCCAAGGGTCGGCGACGGCGGCGGGTCCAAGCGTTAACAGCAACGATGGCGGTCGGCGTGTCGGTGGCGGTGGCCGTCTTGGGGCGAAGCCTCAAGTTTTGGATTCTGCGCTGGGCGCAGAGGCAATACAGAGATCCAAAAGCGCGCTGCGTCGTCGGCAGAAGCAGCGGCGGCGTGGGCAGGCGTGGTGGCTTGCTGGCGTGGCGGCGGCGGCGGCACGACGACGACGGATGTGGCGGCGTCGGCCGGCTCCAGCGGATCTGCGCTTCGGTGCTTGAGGCGATGCGCAGATCCAAAAAGCGCTACGGCGGCGTGGGCATGCAAGGATATTTCCGCTGGCTTTGGCGGCGGCGACGACGGATGTGGCGGCGTTAACCGGCTCAGCCAGGCGATGGCGGCTCGAGAGACCAAGAGCGTCGGCGGATGGCGCCGAGATGCGCTGTCGCGTCGAGGTGGCGGCGGCGACACAAGAGTGGCGGCGGCGGCCTTTGACGACGACGTGGCAGCGAAAGAGCGGAAGAGCTAGGTTAGTGCCCTAGCTCTGATACCATGTTATGAATATTGTGTGTATATTCAAGAGGGCCCAATGGGCAATATATATAGGGAGTACAAAGAGGGTTGCCATATACAGATAAGGAAATACAAATAGAGTCCTATTCTAACAATAACGACTTCTACGATCTGCACGCGGCTCAAAAAGAAGAGCGGGAGCGGCGGCTGCTGCCATACGTAAGACAATTTCTATGCTTCTATGACTGACAATAAATTTGTGGACTCGTATGGCTTAGACGAATTCAAAGATATACTGGTACGGATTTAGATGGACGCAACGGAAGAAACGACACAAAGAAGGAAATGACTCAATGATAACTAGTAGCGAGTAAGCTTTAACAATGAAGAAGGTCGTGAGGTTTGAGTTAGAGAAGCCAAAGTAGAAACCGGAGCCGGAGCCAGTAGAGAATCCGGAGCCGGCTTCGTGCCTCTATCCAGATGACCTCGGCTTCTTTGATCCCATCTCTTCCTCTCTCTTGCCTTTTCCCTGCTGCTCCCGAAGCAAAGCTTCCAAGAAAACTGGCTGCATGAGGAGGTAGAGGCGGAGGGAGCGAGAGACAGATTAGGGAAGCGATCGGTCGACTTCGGCATGGCGAAGAAGGCGACATCGATGAGCTCCAAGGCTGGGCTGCAACCACGCTCTCCTCCCCCTTCTCCCCCCTCTCGCTCTCCTCTTCCTCCCCGCTTGGGGAGGTGGTGGTTCTGAGTCGGCAGCTTGGCACAGGCGGCGCTAGATCGGGAGCAGGGGAGGCGGCGAGAGCTCGCGCGGCGTGAAGCAGAGGAGCTGCGGTGGCATCTCGGGCCTTGACGGCAGGATCCGTCGCAGGCGGCACAGATCCGGTTCGGGCTGATGCCGCTGCTCGCACGGGGAGCCAAGAAGACGACCCTGGCGGAGCTCTTCTGTCCGTCGCACAATCTGACGTACACGTTGGCCAAGAAGAAGACAAAGGCACATAGAGCTCGGGGCAGCGCAGATCCGGCGGCCTCTCCCTCGGGTTCTTCTCCTCTATCTTGCTGCTGCTTCTAGTATGAAAACCTACGACTAAATTGGCCGCCCTCGGGAGTCCTCCCGGGGGTAGCGGGCAGCGGAAGCAATCGGAGGCTAGGGTTTAGAACCTTTGCTCTGATACCATGCTATGAATATTGTGTGTATATTGAAGAGGCCTAATGGGCAATATATATAGGGTGTACAAGGGTGCATGCCATATACAGATAAGGCAATACAAAATATAGATAAGGAAATATAAAAGAGTTCCTATTCTAACATGTCTTACTTTCTCTTTGTATAGCGTGGTTTCTGTTTATTTGCCTTTTGGCCTTTGACCCTTGTACATGTTTATGTTATGAATATTGTGTGTATGTATTCAGAGGCCCAATGGGCAATATATATAGGATGTACAAGAGGTGTATGTCATATATAGATAATGAAATATATAAGGTAGATAAGGAAATACAAAAGGATTCCTATCTCTAACATATTTCTAACACCCCCTCAAATGTAAGGCGTATGCAATAGCATTGCATTTGAAAAGGGTTGACACTAAACTAGGGACAATCCAAAGTCCGAGTCTTGATAATGTTGTCGTAGCATGCAGCTCTTGAAAAATATATCGATAAAAGATCTCCCATCCGGGGTCGTGCGGCAGCCCATAAAGCACAAGGTGCGGGAGCAAAGTCGACCGCGACAACATGACGAAGAAGATGATGAAACCGACAAATATAGAGAAAGCTGTCAAATCAAGCCGAATAGGAATAGATAGAAGCATGGTGGTACAGATCGTAGCCCAAGACGGCGGCGGTGCAGTGCGCAAGAAGCGCAACGGAGGCACAGTGCAAAAGAAGCACGACGCAATGCACAAGAAGTGCAACGGAGGCGCAGTACGGAAGAAGCGTGGCGCAAAGCACAAGAAGCACAACGGAAGAAATGTGGCGACCTTAAAAGTTTGGGGTGGTGGATTTGCAGCGGCTCGAAGAAAAGAGCAGCGGCTGCTGCCATGTAAAGAAATTCTTATGCTTCTATGACTGGCAATAAATTTGTGGACTCGCATGGCTTAGACGAACTCAAAAATAGAGGTGCGGATTTGGATGGACGCAACGGAAGAAACGACACAAAGGAAGAAAAATGACTCAATGATAACTAGCAGCAGCAGAAGACCCATCTCCTCGTCCAACCAGCAAGCACCAGTGTCCAGAGAGGAACAAGTCCCTTGTAAAGCCCAAGAGCACCCTCAGATTGGACGAACTTGGGGAGCCCATCACGACATCACCCCACCCACGAGCAAATCCAGGTTGTGTCTGCACACGGACCTTCGCAGTTTCAAAGGGGCAGAGGACCAAAGCAATAGCATCCCAATAGCCAACCGACTAACCGAGCCATCCAATAGCCATCCCAATCGGCATATTCCTCTTCTCTCCTTCCCAAGCACCGATTGCTCGGCTCTCCAGATCCAGAGAGGCGGAAACGGAGAGGCGGCAGTAGAGGCCCGGGGCGCCGGGTCCTTCAGGGCTGCAGGCCGGCAGCGCGGAGGAAAGCACAGAGCCGGATTTGAAGAGCTCCTTCGCGGGAGAGGATCGGGTAGCGCGAGCAGAGAAGCTCGGGGAGACGTGCCTGGATTCGACGGGGATCCGGCGACGACAATGGCTCGGGATGATCCAGCGAGGATGATACCACCGAGCAGAGGTGGCAAGGATTTGGGCGATGCGGGAAAGCTCCACTGCGACGAAGAAAGGCTGGACGTCGGTTGAAGATGGCGACGCATGGAGAGTTTGTTGCTTCTATGAGGAGCAGGCGACGATGGCCTTATGAGACCCGCAGAGAGGTGCCGTCGAGCAGGCCAGCCCCAGGAGTGGAGATAGCTCCTCCTGGGGCGGCGGCAACGGACAAGCGGAGGCTAGGAGGTGGCGGTGGCTACAGTAAACTCTAAACCTAACCTTTGCCCCGATACCATGTTATGAATATTGTGTGTATGTATTCAGAGGCCCAATAGGCAATATATATAGGATGTACAAGAGGTGTATGCCATATATAGATAAGACAATACAATAGGTAGATAAGGAAATACAAAAGGATTCCTATCTCTAACATATCTCTAACAGTTTATATGTTGGCCTTTGGCCCCATGGGATATATTTGAGTTCCATCCCAACATGGTATCCGAGCACTAGGTTGATCATCCGACATGGCGCTTGCGTGGCACTCCAGCGTGGATCGGTGTAGTGGGCTATGTCCTGGGAAGCCACCACAAAGCTACCACAATGTAGAAATCTCCCAAATCGCCACCAAATCAAACACCTAAAATCACAAAGTTCCCTACTAAATAGGTCGTAATAGACCGAAACCTACCAAAATTGGGGCAAATGCAAATTACTGGACTACAAGCGCTGCCGCGACCACCTTTTCCCCCTTTGTGCCTCCATCTTCCGCGTGCTGACCACCATCACCTTAAACCCTACCTGCGTCGACCCCAAGGCCTTGTGTCGAGACTTAGAGGGCACTTCTTGGAGCGGTGAGGGAGATGACCCATTAGGGTGCACGTTGGAGTACCACGCAAGCGCCACAACGGACGGTCATTGGAAAACTAGCCCTTGAGAAGGGATTTGCAACAATATAAAACTTGCGGGTGTGAGACTAACAAAATTTGAGATGTAGGTGGGGTTTTGACAAACTCCCCCACTTGTGGGTGGGTCTTTGCAAAACTCCCTTCTTTTAGCATGAGAACAAAGCTGAGAGTAGTCCCAAAAAATAATCGATTTTCCATTGCTCAATTCAGGCCTAGCAATAGCTTTGGACCAAACCAATTGTTTTAGAACTTCCTTACACCAAAATGATCCTTTTTTACTCTCCAGTTGAGGGACAGTACTTCTATAGTATCTTTGCCATAAAAAAGTTTACCCAAGGGATATCTTTATTGTTGAAAAACTTATATAAAGATTTCAAGAGAGGAGCTTCATTTTGCCTCTTGATATTAATTATTTCAAGACCCCCTGCTTTTTTAGGTAGACAAATTGTGTTCCATGCAACTAAGCAAGATCCTCCCTGAATAAATGAATTTCCTTTCCAAAAGAATGCTCTTCTATATCGATCATTTATAGAGATTACGTTAGCTGGCAAAAGGAAGATACTCATGTAGAACATTGGAAGGGAAGATAACACTGAATTCACTAACTCAACCTGCCTCCTGGTTGGTGCCAGGAAGTGGAATTTCCTTCTTCCTTCTATCTTTCGGATGGATCATATGTTTGGCCAAGATGCAATGCATCTCATGATTCAATTACCATATCATCAACAGCAAGAGAAAACTAATATCCTGTATATGGATTATGGATTTTCGTTGGAATGACTGAATGGTATCTGATATTGTTATTAGCATGTTTTCTTATTTTATGGGCTCACAATAAAGAATATATTGGATTGAGGACATTATAGCTAGGTTTCCAGAAAAGAATATGACATCTCAAATGAATAATTTGGGATCGAAAAGGATGTGGTGTGGCACTATGGTGGATACTTCCACCACATCTGGTGCTTTTCAGCAAACATACCCACATAACTTATTGCTATGAAAGTTTTGCGAACTTTGGTATCCTGCGGGTTCAAGATAAATCAATTTAAATTTCCATAAATATAGCAAGTCTTGAAGAGAGAGCTCACATTTTGTTATGCTATCTTTCCAGTACTACCAAATCGTGCAAAGTCCAGTCTAAGTACAGGTGCCATTGTTGGTGTAGTCTTGGGAGCATTTGCTGCAGCGGCAATTCTTTCATCCGTCATTACTCTTATTATATTGAGAAGATATTCAAGACGTTCTTCAAAGAAACGCTCTGGTAAACCCTCCATTTATACTCTCTATGGTCTAAAACTGTTAGATGATTTGCCTCTTTTGCAAACACACACAGAATAATGTTTCAGTTGTTCACCTTTATTTATTTCTTTAAAGGACTTGTTACTTTATTTGCTTCTGATTTTACTGCCTTTGCAGACAAAAGAATTCCGATGAAAATTGATGGCGTAAAAGACTTCACTTTTGAAGAATTGTCACATGCTACAAATGACTTTAGTGATTCAGCACTAATTGGTCACGGAGGGTATGGGAAAGTATACAGGGGTGTGTTGGCTGATGGAACAGTAGTAGCAATAAAACGTTCACAGCAGGGATCTCTTCAGGGTTCAAAGGAATTCTTCACAGAGATTGAATTACTGTCCAGGCTGCATCACCGACACCTGGTTTCTTTGCTTGGTTATTGTGATGAAGAAGATGAGCAGGTTGTCCCTGCAACCTTTTTTAAAATTTTATCTAAAACATTAATTTCATCAAATGTTGTTTATTATTCAATTGCTTGCTTGTTTTGAAATGGGCTGTGGAAAAGCTGATAACCAAATTTTATGTGATCCATGCATTGCCGAAGTACATATACATGAATTCATGTGTTATCAGCCTATTTCCAGTACAGCAGCTCAACACATTGTTTCTTGTTTAGTTCACAAGTGCTTTCTTGTTGATAGGTATTATAAGATCCTGTTCTGTTGGTTAGCACCGTGTGAGCCCACCTTTTGGGCAGTCTTTATGGCAGAAACTGAACTACTGCCTATCAATTTCTGTACTGAGTTGATACGTTTGGTTCAAAATTATGATGATATAAACTAATACTGTTAAATGTATTGCAGATGCTGGTATATGAGTTTATGCCTAATGGTAATCTACGTGATCATCTTTCAGGTAGAACTTTATTTCTGTAGCCACTACTGCACCTTAAAATTTTGAGTAAATTTCGCAAAACTACACATATGTTGGCAAAATTATCAGAAAACTGCACCTTTCAGTTTTCATTTCGTGAAACCACCTTTTGCACCAAATTTGATAAAAAAAACTTCACTCCGTTACATTTGATGGAAACTGGCAAGACGGGCCCACACGTCATTGGCTTAGCAATGCAGCTTTCGCCACATGGATTGGACATGTCATGATGTGAGGTGGCTAAGCTGACGTGGATCAGGCTAAATAGAAAACCACACAAGTTTTCATTTCACAAAACTACATGTTCAAGCACTTTTATTAATATGAAATAATGTATTCGGTAGAAAATCTTAGGATTTTTACCTATTTCTTGTGATATATACTCAAAATACCTTTTATGCACTTTTCTCATGACGGGAATAATTGTGACGTGTCGCTGACGTGCGGGCCCGTCCTGTTAGTTTTCCGTCAAATGTAACGGAGTCGGGTTTTTTTTATATCAAATTTGGCTCAAAAGGTGTAGTTTTGCTAAATGGAAACTTAAAAGTGCAGTTTTGTGATAGTTTTGCCAACATATGTGTAGTTTTGTGAAATTTACTCTAAAATTTTACTTACAGTCATTAACTGCAGCCAACAGCTAAAGACATCACAATCCGTGAGTTTCTGTTATGTTATTACATACACCCTTTACTTTGAAAAACAACTTAAAAGGCATAGACACTAGACTACGATATGTGACATAATTTCTGAAATACGCTTATTTTATCGAACTACTTTATTTCATAGTTGTCCTGTTGGGCTAGGAGGTTCTTCTAGCTATCTAGCATGCAAATATATGCAACATTTCTTTTGCTAAAGATAACATGATTACAGTCACACAATTAATGTTCAGAGTTCAGACATCCAGCTGAAAAATGATATCAAGACACAAACATATGCCTTTTCATTGCTATGGATCATTGTGCATACATACTAGTATAATACATGCTTTCTTGATGATACATGCCTTTGTTGGATCAATAATTTCTCAATTAGAATATTATTCTAGCACCACTTACAACATAAACATCTACCATTTACCCAAAAATTCAATCATGTGAGGTATGAAGGAACCCAACGTTGGATATCTACGTTTTAAATTTTAATAGTCAGGTTCAATCCAATGAAATCTCCATGCTATTTGGTTGCATGTAATTTATTTTTGCATTTTTTGTATGCGTGCTAAGTCTGTTCACCGGCATTCCTATATCATTACTTCTGATATGTTACCTTTCTGTCCTGTCGAGTTTCCCTAACTATTGTTTTGTGTAACAGCTAGAGCTAAAGAGCCTCTAAATTTCCCCATGAGGTTGCGAATTGCACTGGGATCATCACGAGGCATCCTCTATTTGCACACCGAAGCGGACCCTCCAATATTTCACCGTGACATCAAAGCTAGCAATATTTTATTGGACTCGAAGTTTGTTGCAAAAGTTTCTGATTTTGGTCTCTCACGGCTTGCTCCGGTGCCAGAAACAGAGGGGACTGCTCCTGGTCATGTGTCCACTGTCGTAAAGGGTACCCCGGTTAGTAGGTTATACCAAATAATACCACATGTCTTACAAGAACTAGTTAAGCATAAGTTAGCATCAACCACATCAGATGCAGCTATACTGAGTTCCATTCATACTGTAATCTTGGTGTTTTGTGAGTAACCCTCCATAAGTTGTTTGAATTTAGCTTTTGTGGATTACGATAGCCAGAATTTACCTTACATTTTGATTAGTTGACTAAGAAACTTTTAGTTGTTTGCAGCTCCAAAGTTTGTTTGATTGCTCAAGGAGTTTATTTGATGAAACTTCTTTTCAAGAGCCACAAGCGTAAATGCAACTATTAGAAATTGATTAATGACTAGCATAAACATCTATTTTGCCTTATTCTAAGTTTCCAGCTAATAGTAAGGAGATTCTTAAAAGACAGTGAAATGCACCGCATGTTGATGGTCACTATCCCGTTGCCTTTCTTTACACTTGCAGGGCTATCTTGATCCAGAGTATTTCCTCACTCATAAGCTGACGGACAAAAGTGACGTGTACAGCCTCGGTGTTGTGTTTTTGGAACTACTGACTGGGATGCAGCCTATTTCTCATGGAAAAAATATAGTCAGAGAGGTATATATTATTAGATTCCCACGCTCTCCTTACATACTATTTTTGTTTATATTTCCTTGGGAAATCATATGTAATGCACATGAAAGAACAGCAAAAGTAGTCTTTTGTACATCAAATGCAATCATTATGCCGAAGCTGAATTGTTGAGTCCCTTGGAGACTAGCATCACCTAGGTTCAGATTTGGCACCATATATTTATGTTGATGGATACCACAATATAGTGATGACCACATATTTTCATTAGAGTAGATTTTCATTAGCTATTCATACATCTATGAGAACATATATAGTGCTCCCAACATGTTTCGTTCTACCGGTGCTCTGAATCCTTGGAAAACCGTCCAAATGGTTATGAAAAATTTCAAAAAAATTGTATAGATAGGGTACAATATAATATATCATGCCACACAATTTCAAATCTAAATTCGATCTACACATTGAGAAACAAAAAAAATACAAATTCTGCTGAAAAGGAAATCCGAAATATAAAAGGAAAAGATAAAGGAGTGAGCCATGTATGTTCTCTATTTTAGTAACTCTAAACCCTAAACAAGTTGAGCACTATATATGTTCTCTCTATTTTAGTATCGCATCAGAGGAGTGAGCCATGTACATGTAGTGTTATTGTTTAGCATTCAATCATAACTCTGTCAATTTTAGAAGATGTAAATATATAAGCTACGCAGTATGCATGCTTAAATATCGAGGTGTGTACTTATATTTTGAGGTCTTTATTGACTTATAACAGAAGCAGTTTCATGAAAAAGAGGATTTAGTAATCTTAATAACGTACATTATCTAGCTAAGCTTCCTAACATGATTTGTTGGCAAAAGTTGTTTTTGCATTGTACCACCTTTTTTGCCTCAAATTATAACTAGCAAGATGTTGATACTAATTTTGCTACCAAGGCCCCTTATTAGCAGTAGGAATGTAGGATCATTGATAATGCTACCTTATGCTGGTGATGTCACTGTTGAAATGGTCACACAAACATTTTGGGAGAGATATTCCAAGCTTAATAGATTGCAAATGCAAAGCCATAGAGGATAGGAGAAGACTACAAATGTTACTTGCTGCCTCAGTATGGGCAGGCATGAAAAGCAGTGCTTGGCTACCAAAATAGGTATTACCTTACTATTAGAATCACAAGGGGTGACTTATCCAAATTCAAATTGTGAGGGATTTCTATCTAAATATTATGATATCGGAACTGCGGTGTAGTGATCTTATGATCTGAATCATGCTGGCAAGCACAGAATTAAATTGTGATGCCCTGTGATTGAAGTACTTATCACTTTCCAATAATATACATAGGTTGTGGCTGCCAATCAGTCTGGGATGGTGTTCTCGGCGGTTGACAGCCAGATGGGCTCGTACCCGGCAGAATGTGTGGAAAAGTTTGCTGCACTAGCACTGCGGTGCTGCCTGGACGAGACGGATTCAAGACCGTCCATGGCGGAGGTGGTGAGGGAGCTGGAGATGATATGGCGAATGACACCGGAGACGGAGAGCATAGCGTCAGAATCAGTGGCGATGGAGTCTGGCAGCACCGTCACACCGGCGTCGGGATCGAGGATGGTTTCTGGGGGGAATGATCAGTACATGTCGTCATCCGATGTCTCTGGCAGTAACCTGCTCAGCGGTGTCGTGCCCAGCATCAATCCTCGCTGAGAAGAGAGAGCTACCCTACAGCCATGGCCAGCACGCATTGTATCATATACGACATCTCTTGTATCTTGTATCGTGCTTTCTGATGTTTGTGTCATTGTGTGTGTAGATATTAGCAGGGATTAGTCCTGGGGTGGTTGTTAAGTGAGGGCTATTTGTAGGATCATCTTCCTTCCTGAATATATGTATTTGCTTGCTGTATGAGCATACGCCGTTGTGACTTTCGAGTCAGTCACTGAGTTGCCACTGTTACTGCTTGTAGTTCTTGTCCCTGGAGCTGCTTAACTGAAGAAGTTCTTGGTTGGCTTGGGACAAGGGATTTCTCCCCCTGTAGGGAACTTTTTTTATATATTAATTAATCCTTTTTTAAAATTTATTTTAAAGTTAACCCCCCGGCGAACTTTATTTCCAATTCTGACATCTTTAGTTACAAAACAACATTGTCACGCTATAGGATAAGTCTGCTACAAACGCGTTTTTTTGTCACGCACAACACTGTCACGCCACGGGTGGTGGCGTGACAAGAGTTTGTTTAGAAACGGGCTGGTGTGACAGTGTTGTTTTGTTACACTACGGATTGTGGTGTGACCAAAGGGGTTAGAATTGAAAATAAAGATCGCGGAGGTTAACTTTAAAATAAAATTTTAAAAAGGTTAATTAATATAAAAAATCCCCTGTAGGCTATAGCCTATTGTTATTAAATTTTGATTGGGCGGTCAAAAGTATTTCTAAAGTACTGTAACGTAGCTCTCCCATATTAACCACTATATTCCTAGAAGAAAATGAGCCCAACCGCGTTGTCTACGTCACCCCGAAAAGAACACCCGTCGGATCGCATCCTCGCTGCCTCTCAGGCCGTCCGACCGGCTCTGCTTATGACTTGCTGTCTCACTGTCGGATCACGCTGGCGGTTCCGGCCGCCCGATCGTTGCCTAGGTCTACTCGCGCACGACCCTTCCTCCCCTGGCCCCCCTCCTGCGCCGCCTTCCTCACAGATCGCCGCCCTCCTCCTCCCCACAGCGCTTAGGCCCTCGCCTCACACCAGATCGCCTGGCCTCCTCTCCCAAACCCGACCCTCGCTCCTGCCTCCCCACCTCCTCTTCTCACAGACGCCTCACCTCCTCTGTCTCCGAGCATGGCCCTCGCTCGCGTCCACCACCCTCCTCCCGCCTCGGTCTCCTCCCAGGCGTTCAGGCCGACGCCGCCTCGGCCTCGCCTCCCCTGCCACGCCACTCCTCCTCTTCCAACTCCCTGCCCCTTTGGTCTCCCTCACCGCCGAAGCTTGCTCCCTACCGCCGCTTGTTCTTCCCAGCGTTGCATTTTCATCTTACCTTGCCCCGCTGCCGTGTGCGCTCCCTTATCCGCGCAGCCGACTCCGCCCTTCCCATGAAAACGGCTCCCCCTCCCGCCGCCTCCATGCTGCCTTCATCCCCGTCTCTCCCCCGCCGTGGCCGCCGCAACCGCTCCCTCCTCGCTCCATCTGGGGAAATGATGGTGCAGTCTTATCTCTTTCCCTCCCAAAAATCTTCAGCAGAGGGGAGAGGAAGAGCAAGAATGGCAGCACTGGGCTCACTAGGACTTCTCCAGGTGACGCCCTTCGCTGCGGCCAAGTGCCAGTCGGTGGCAAGTCGGTCACCAGACAATGAGCTCATGAGCTCGACGCATTCGAGCCTCAGCTGCTGATGCCGCCACCAAGGACGCCATCCTCAAGGCTTTCCGCCAGAAGAGAGCTCCCAGGTTCTCTCCATCTATCTCCTTATCCAGCTCTTGATGCCGGTTCTGTTAATGCAATGTTTAGGCTGCAGTAAGATCCAAATGTTACTTCTGAAAGAGCAAGAGCATTCGTGTCTGAAGTGGAGATGTAGTGTTCTCTTCAGACCGAACAGTAGATAACAAGTTGAAGTGTAATGTCACAGAATTGACATGCTTGCTTGGATGGACTTTCCTCGCTTAACTCTGATAGTCATTGACCTTTGCACTGTAGATCATTTCGGGCTTCGTAATCTGACGAGGCGGTGTTTCGTCTCATTATCATAGTCAGCAGATAAGATGGATACTGTATAGTCATCCATCTTTCATGTTTTGTTTGTTGTTTGGTTCTTGCAGATGGATGAAATGTTGTACCATTTCTGATCTCTTTTGATGGATATAGCAAAACTATTTAGAGAAGAACCTTATTCTGGGTAAATCTAATAGCTTTGTAGACTTCTTTTGGTCTATAATCATGTCAAAGGAAAGTGAGAGAGGGTGCTTGGTTCACGTAAAATCCATCACACAACATAATAATGTTGAGTTGTCTGCTGATGTACTCTGGAGCTCTAAACAATGCCTGCTTATGTCACTGATGTTTTGGTCAATGAAGAAGTCTACAAGGAGACGGAGTAATGGCACTACTTAGCTTTCCAAAAGAAATCAAAGTGCATGACCATAGACTGTCTAGCATGCCATCATTATTGCACATTGTGTTGCTAGATTTTGCTATTCCTAGCTTACTGGTGCTGGTCATATTACATGAACATATGCTGTCTAGCATGCCATGATTACTTTATCAGTTTGTCCTAGCCTTTTGTGTTATATAGAATTTTGCCTCTCCTATTTTACTACTTTATCAGTTGTCCTAGGCCGCGTCGGAAAATAGATTTGCCTCTCCTATTTTACTACTTTATCAGTTAGCCTCTCATCACCGTGGTTAATCCCCTAACTTGATTTTAGGTTGCTTCTACAGGAGCGGCTTGATTTTGGGTTTTGGATCGCTGCGGCCGTGAGCACCCCTTTCTTCCTCAGCGCCGGTAAGCACCTTAGCTCTTCAATTACTTGCTTGTGGACCTTTTGTGAGCCCTATTGAAGATAATGTGATGGCCCGGTCGTGTTCTTGATGCTCAGACCGCCGTCTCCGCATCATCGTCTCCATCGCCGGTGCTGTGCTTCGTCGCTGGAGCAGCTCCGACGTCCTCTGGTCATCTCCGTGCTAAGGTAGCTTCGCATTAGTCCTTAGATGCTGTGGCACCGCTTCTCAGAACCGCTGCGGAGCTCCTTTGCAGTTTTCGTTTTCGGCCGTGCGTTGCCGCGCCGCCTCTCTCCGGCTAGCCGCTTCCTCCTCCGTGGTCGACACCGCCACCAGCGTGTGCGCGTGGCTATTGCGGTCTCGTTTTGGCCTTGGTCGGCGCTGGCGTGGTCCACGTCGCCAAGTAGCCTTGAAGCCATCGGTCTTTTTGTCGACGGCCGCAGATCAGGTTGCATTCGGTTAAGACAAAGATCTTGTCATTAATTGCTAATCATTGATTAATCCGTGTTAATGAATTCTTAGTAGTTAATGTCCGACTTTATGTTTGTCTCTGAGTCTCTGTTGGGTGGGCCCAAGCTTCTCGCGCACTGTGCACGTCTTTAAAACTAAGATTCGGTCATTAACTCACTAATCATTGCTAATCATGGGTTAAGTAACTTAATGACTGTCTTAAAGTTGGCTTGGTGTCACTGACATGCGGGCCCGTGAGTCTTTAAAGCACCCGTGTGCTTTAAACACCCGTGCGTGGCCTACGTGTCACTGATAGTGGGGCCCATCTCTTTTTCTCTCTCTCGGGCGCGTGCGGATGGCTTCCATTGTAACAGCCCCAGTTTTAATAAACAGTAATACGATGCTTTTCGTAGCATCACTGTTTATTTTGAAACCTGGATATGTTGTTACAATAAAAAATCTCCATTTTCTGGCCAAGATCTGATCCTAACCACCATTTCCTTTTTGGACGGCTGTCATTTTTTTTTGGTTGCTACGGGTGTATGTGCTGCAGCTAACCAAAGGAGCTCCTGAGCAGCCAATAAGACTCTCTTTCTCTTTTCCTTCTCTCATTGTGGGCGAATTTAACCAAAGCCGGAAAATGGGGAGATCACCCGAGCTTGTGGATGAACCTTCGCCACCGGCACCAAGTCGCCACCGGATCCTCTCTAGAATTCTCTCCATTTGCCCTAGAGATTTAACTCAGAGAAACCCTAGTTTTGAGCTCACAGTAGTTGTTGACCAAGAGAGCTTCTCCCTTCATCCATTTTCTTGTCCAGTGAAGCCTCTCTTACTCTCACCTCATGCTCATCTCTCTTGGTGCTTAATTCACTTAATAAGGTGAGTTTTGGGCATCATTTGTAGGTTGAGCTGAAACCTTGCTCTCTGTTGAACCGAACCGGCTGGAGCAACAACTTGGGGTTTCTTGCTCCGGTGAGGTGTTCATCAATCTTTCGTGTCAAGATCATGTCTTGTGATTCCAACAGCTTAAGTCCTCCACCATTTTCGTTTTGGTTAAACAGGAGGAATGGAATTTTGAATCTTCACTGTTTTCGGCCAAAAAAATTGCAAATCTTCTTCTCCAACCTTGGCTGGTAAGCCATGACCTTATTTCTTTCCATCTTAAGTTTCTTAGGAACCCCAATAGCTGATCTGAATCACTCACTTTTGCATTTTATGCTCCAATCTTGTTATGACCGAATTGTTGCTTTTTATAACTTTTCGGTCTTTCATATCGTTTTCAAGATTTAGGGTTTCTCATGTTATCTTATCAACTTATTTAGGTTCTAACTAAACCCTAATAGCATAAGCACAGGTTATTTCTGTGGATTATGTTTCTAAATCGAATTAGGGTCAAAAACCTTTTCTGTCTTTTCTGTTGGTTGAACCGACAAAAGCTATAGCTTGTTCTTTTACTGATAATTGGTCGATTAGGGTTAGCAAAGGTTGGTCTGGGGTAGTGTCTACTCTTTAGATCAGCTTTAACTCCAATTTAAAATCTTTGTTTAGTGTATTTCCAACTCAACCGAAATCTGCACTTTGTCTCTTTGCTGTTGTTAAAACTGACAAGAGACAGCACAGTCTTCCTTTCTTAATTCTTGGCACTTAGTGATTAATGCTACAGATAGGTTACTGTATTAGTTAAAAATACTCTAAGCTTAAGTAAAGTAGTTACTTGTGTATGTATAGATCAATAAGCAATTCTTTTATAAATCTGTCCAATCCTCAGTTTACAAAATCTGTAAACTATGGTCCAGATTGGAAACCTCATTTTTGATAATTAGTATTAGCTAAGGATTAAGGAATTGTAAACTTTTAGTTTTGTTTGTTTAACTACAAATTTAAACAAGAATATCATCTGGTTCAAAGCATAATAAAACAGCAAATTTCAAATTTTGCAATCTGTCATTAGCAGCCGATTGTGCCCTGTCCATTTTCGGTTAAACTAACAGTGTATACAGTGACTTCATTAATTCTTATCACTTAATGTCAATAAATGATGAGTTCACTTCCTAACCTAGTTAGGAATACTCTAAACTTAGGCATAACACTTTTACTTGTGCACAGTTAGAGCAGCAAATCTTTTTCTGAAATCTGCCCTGTTTTCGGTTTTTACAAATCTGAAAACTGCAGTTTCAGTTTAAACCAAAATTTAATCATTAGTGTTAAATGATGTTAGGTGGTAAGCTAGGCTTTGAATTCTACTCATCTAGCTGTAACTTAATCAAAAATACTCTTTTGTCATAGTATAATTGCTCAGCCAACTAATCCTTTGCAATCTGTCCAAATTTTGATTTTTGTAAAAACCTGCAAACTGCAGTCCAGTTTCAACTGAGAATTGAGGATTAGTGTTAATTGATGATAAGTGATGAGTTAAACTTTTAGTTTTACTAATTTAGCTGTAGCTTAATCAAAAATATCATTCTCTCATAGTCTAAGATAGCAGCAACTCTTTGTTTGAAAATCTGTCCAGTTTTTCAGTTTGCTAAAATCTGAAACTTTAGCTAACCGAATCTTAGTTCGGTCTTGCCGTTTTCTTGCCGACCTTGTTGAAATCTGTCAATTTTCAGCTTCTCCAAAAACCTGACACTGTAGCAACCGAAGTTAAATTCCTGACTTGCTGCTATTGCTGATCAAACCGACAGTGCACAACAAGGACTTCAAATCTGTAATTCTTGCCAACTAATGATGTTAAGTATTAAGCTAGGCTTTTAGTTTTACCCAAAATGATTATAACTTAAGCACAAGTATTTTGCTTATAATATATGTAAACCATCAGATCTTTTTAACTGGTCCTGTTGCAATTTCAAAAATCTGAAACTACAGTTCTTTGCTAAACCCTAATTTTGGCAATTAGTATCAGTGGGTATTAAAAATGGGTTATTATTCTTACTTAGGCTAGAGGTAACTTAAGCATGTTGCTAAGTATGCATTAAGACATTGATCATGCATTCTTTTCTATATTTTGCTCTCTGCCATTTTCTTGTTATTCATTGGACTTTTGTGTTTTAGATTCTGGTTCTTCTGAAGTGATTGAAACTATTATTGAGCAACAAGAACCTGAACAAGAGGTTTATTACTATCAAGGCAAGCATCCTCTCTGCACCATGTTGATCCCAATTTTTGAACTGTAGATTTACAAAATACAGTGATACTGTGCATGCAATTTTCTAAAAATTATTTGTGATCTGTCTCTAGGTAGTTACAACCCAATCTTGGTGGCTTACCCTAAATTTGATCATACACTCAGCTTAAGGTGTTGTTGTATTAAAATACTTAGGTTAGAAATATGCTTAGCCATGTAGTCCTTAGAACGGTAGTGTTTGGCAAGCTTATCTTGTCAAACATGGGGACAACAATTGAATTGAATTTATTTTGATTCTTTGTTCAGTTTATTTAAGTTAGAAATGAATTTAAATCTTGTTTAATAAATTGATTTAAATCCGGACAAGTGGATGCTAGTGATGGTGCCTTAGTGCACGAGATTGGGAAATGTGGTTGTCTTGTCTGGATTGATTAAGGACTGAACATCGGCTGGATGATTCAAGCCCCAACGCATTTCCACACGCAGTGTATGGGCACTTGCTTGGTTAAGTAAAGGGTTAATGCTATTGAGTTGGAAACAGAAAGTAAGGACATGTGTATTGATTTCATATGGCATAGATGCTTAAGTCTTCGGGCCGTGTCGTATGCCATGTGAAGTTTACATCGATATCAGATGTTCTTAGAAGGGTGAGGGCGTATATGTGTTCCATCGCATGTACGCATTCTTCGAGGTCCCGATCATGGTCTAATATGTGTGGCTAACACGAGTTTGCATTTAATTGATTGGGTCGGCATTCCCGAAACAACATGTGGGCCCCGGTTGAGCAAATGCTATCAGTCGTTGTTTAAGCGGGATTAGTCTCACATGGGTTGTCCAACTCAATAGTGTCAACTTGTTGAAAAATACCAAATTTTGGTTTACCCGGCCGGCATACCTAAGGCAGTGTGCTACTATCCCGGGGGCTACGGGCTAACTAAGTCGTGTGGGTAAAGATGTACACCCCTGCAGGGTTAAAACTATTTGAATAGCCGTGTCCATGGTTACGGACAACGCTTGAATTTGATTAGCGCTTTGTATAGATTTTGGAAATCAAATTTTGGCTTGGGTATGGATTCGGTTTAATGATCAATCATGCAATGTTTTTGGTAAGTGGTGTCAGCTACTTTGTTGATGGTACTGTTTATGATTATGTCTCAATTATTTACTGTTTTAGTCCAAATTGATTTATTAAACTGCTTTGTCAAAACTTAGCACTTGTAGGTTAAGATGTATTGCTTTATGCAAAATTTAACCATTATAGCCTTCCTGTTGTTAACCTTATGCATATATCAATTCTAATCCTTTGTATAGGTTCTATAAAACACTTTCTTTTATTAGTTTGTGTAAGTCTTGCTGAGTACCTTCCGTACTCAGCTGCTATAATCTCTTGTTGCAGGTGCAGATAATTATTTGTTTAAGATGCCCGTTAGCGCCGATCAGGGTGACGCTAACGAGTGAAGCTATTTCTTTCCTCCACGCAATAGCCTGAGGGTGATGAGGCCATTGGTGGCTTTTGTTGTTTAGCTTCGCTTCTGCTATTGAACTTTGTGGTGACCAAAGTCACTTGATATTGTAATATCAAACCAAATTGTAACCTCCTGTTTAATTATGTAAATGTATGCCTTGTATATGTATGATGCAATGTTGTTTAAGAATATATGTGCAATAGTCACTGATCCTGGGAACTATTGCTAGACATATATTCGGAAACCTGAATGTTGGAATTATGACTTGATAAAATTATGCTGTTAGTATGGTTTTTTAATCAAGGACCGAATAGTGCTTGATTAATGATTATGCTTTTAGTAAAGTTTTAACTCGGCATAATTCCCAATATTTTGGGGTCCTTACATCCATTGATCGTGAGCCGTTGGATTCCATCTCAACGGCCCAGATCTGTTGGGCCGTTCGGACCACCCTTTCAGTTCCGTCCGTGTGAGCTGTCCAGATCTTGATCAATGGCTCAGATTGATTTGAACGTTCGGACCGTCCGAACCTCACTTCAATATCAGCCGTTAATCTTTAGATCCATGGCCCACAATCGTTTGAACGTTCGGACCGTCCGAACCTCGATCGTTGTGGATCGTTGGATCTGATCTTATCGGTTTGTTTGTCATTTCTGAGTGCGCATCGCTGTGCGTTGGTGCGCGTGGGCCGTTCGATGGTAGATCAATGACCCAGGCTTTTCCTCTTTGGTTTATTTGTTATTAAAACCCGGTAAGCTTTTTTTTTGAACTAAAAATTATATTAAACTTCAAAATTGCATAACTAATTCATTTTATCTCCTTTTAGGTTGATTCAAATTTTGTTAGTTCTGGTTTTAACTAAGCTTTAATCTAAAAATGGTTGTAAGCTTGGTTTTGCTCCAGAAATTTGTGTTAGTAGATTTAAATTAAGATTAGCTTAATTTGTTGCATTAAAAATTCATTTAACTTGAAAAATGCATAAGTATTTCTCTGTAGCTCCTTTTTGAGTGAAATCAACTTTGTTGGTTTCCTCTGTTAGTAAGCTTATTTTTAAAATAGGTTTTAGGCATGCTACTATTTTTGTAGTTGTATTTATTTTGTGCTCCTTTTTCATGTCTTTGAAAAATCATAGAAAATGCATCCTAGCTCCAAATGAGGTGAATCAAATTGTGTTGTTCATCTCATGTGGTGCTTTGTCTACCATAAAAATCTCAGGTGCAACACCTCTGTGGAAATTTATGCCAAAAATTTAATTTCGGGTGAACAGTACCCGAGGTGAATTTTTCAGCATTTTTCTAACTGACCAAACTTGTTTTGTGTTTTGGCCATAACTTTTGGTGGAAGTTGGTTTTTGAGTCTTTTGGTGTTCCTTAAAAATCATGCTCTACCTGCTGTAAAAATTTCAAAGCTTTTGGTGGAAGTTGGTTTTTGAGTCTTTTGGTGTTCTTCGTTTTTATCAGTTCTTTTCGTTTTTTTCGTTAGGTGCCGACGATTTCGTTGAGTCCGAAAACGACCCTCTGCAGCAAGAGAGCTATCAACAAGGCAAGAAATTTGATCATACTAATCCCATTAATTTCAAAGTATAACTATCTTGTTTACAAATTGTATGTATTGCATGCTCTATTTTGTTGTTAAATTATTGATCGATTAGTTGATCCTCTAGATGCATAATCTGTAGGTAAATGTTATTCCTCTACTACTGAGCCTAGGATTATCTTGCTATGATTGGAGTTCGTTGGATGAGCTCTTGTCACTTGGTAGTTGACGAGTTAATGTTGCTTAGTCATGCGTAGTTATCGGTAGTATTGGGCGGTCATCGACTTAGTCGATGATCTTGATCACACAAATCTAATTATTATTCTATTATGTCCAGCACTTGTGCTTTGTTAATTTTTAAAGTCAAAAACTGAAAATGAAAACTGTTTTGGACTTGGGCACAATGGATAATGGTGTGATCTGTTCGTGTGTGGAATGGTGCCTAAGTCAACAAGGACTGAACATCTTGTTACACTAAACCAAGAAATTTTGCGTGCTAACCACACGAGGGGGATATGGGACCTCTCTTGGCCAAGTACTTTGGGGGGGGTGTTAATTAATGAGTCGTTTGGTGGTTGTTGTAAAGAAAAATATTTGTTGTTGGGAAAGGAGGGGAGCACCCGCAGTTGCTTAGGCTGGGTCGGTGCATCCTACTCGTCGTGTGGGTCCTTAGTGGGATCCCGTAAAGGCGGTCCGCTAGGTGATAACCCCCATACGTGCGACTCTTAATTAGCTCTTTCCATTAGAAATATCTCGTAGGACTTAGCCGTGCCATCATACCAAAGGTAGTTTGCTAAATCATGTGGCAAAAAGGCGGTCTGATGTGTGGGTACATTGGTACACCCCTGCAGGGTATAAACTATTCGAATAGCCTCATCCTAGGTTATGGACACGCTTGGGGAAGTCTTTCGAGAGTTAGACTATAACCTTTTAATTAAAACTTGTTGTGGGTGGTATGAATGGGTAATTCATGCTATTGTTGTGGTGACTATTGGGTTAGTCACTTTCAGGTTGTTGTTGTCATCTATCTATTGTTATTATTCTTGTCTAGCTGTTATTTGAACATTAAAAACAGATTACAAAACTGCTTTCAAGTTATTGTATTATTGCAAAGGAAAATTGCTTTATGCTGAAAATAACCTACAACCTACTCCTTTGATTAAAGCTTGCATGTAGCTATGTATAGGCTGTTATTTGTAAGTCTTGCGAGTACATTTTTGTACTCATTTGCATTGCTAAATTGTTGCAGAGGAAGTTGATCCCCAAGGGATTGACTATTGCGATACAGACTTTGATTTCGACGACTAGGTTGGTGGCCGGTCAATTTGCCTTGTGGGCTATAGGCAAATCGTGGCTCTTTTGTGTAACAGCCCCAATTTTAATAAACAGTAATTATATGCATTTCTATATTATAATTGTTATTTCTGGAGCATGTGCATAAATTATGCATTAGAAAATCTTGAAATCAATTGTAAATCTTAAAACCAAATGTAAACCTTTAACTCAAACTAAAGCCACAAAAGAAAATTTAAATAAAAGCTTATGAAAATATCGGAAAACAATTTATTTAAATGCTAGAATAATTACCATAAATAGAAATGAATTTTATCAAATTTAGGAACTCAATTTAACCTTGATAAAAATTCAAACTTAATTAATAAACATCTTCTCTAAGTAAATTTAAACAAATGAATAAATCATGAACATAATTTTTAGGAAAATATACATAGAACATAAAATCCTTAAACAATTGTATAAAAAATTTTTTACAATATATCAGAAACCTGCTCTGGAAATTTATAATTTTGGAGCCTAATAACTTTATTTTACAATTCGCTTAGCCATCAATCATTTGTCCGAACATCCGGGAATTCCACTTCTTTTTCCTATCACTGGCCAGTGGGTCCCGTTTGTAGCAGTTCTTCTCCACATCTCCAAAGCCAGCACACGAGCCACGCCACCTTCATCTCGAATCCTCTTAATCTTAGTAGGAGCAGCACACCTCATTTCCTCCATTTTTTCTGCCCAATCCCCCTTTTCTCTCCTTTGCTGATGGAGCTCGCGCCACACCATCCTCATCTCGGAGCTTCTGGACAGCACACCTCTTTCTTTTCCTTTTCCCCCATTCGGTCAACACCAGGACCAACCTTCCTTTCATTCTTCCCCAAGTCCCCCTTTCTTCCCCACTTCTACTCCATGGCCCTGCCACCCTTCTCTCATGGCGCCGCCCCCCCAAGCTCAGGCGCCACCATCTCCCTCCCCTCCAACCGCGCCGAGCTCCACCACCCGGAGTCCCCCACGCCGCCGCCTTACCCCATAGTCGCCGCCGTCTTCCTCCACTCCGGCCGCGCCTCCAGCTCCAGGTGTGCCGCCGCTCCCCTCTGCGATGATCGCCTCGGCTTCCTCCCGTGCCGCCTTGGCCGTCTTGATGCCTTCGCACCGCCGGCTCTCTACGCCTCCTCCGGCCTTGTGGTGCTCGCACGCTTGGAGGGTGTTCGTCTAAATGCCAAGCCGCCACGCAACGGGCCCGGAAGCAGCAGCAACGGCTCTGTGTGCTGAACAGCATCTCCGAGTGAAGCTCGTCGGCCTCATCGCCTTCATCTCCATCGACGACGCCTTTGTCGGCCTACCCTGCAGCGTCGACCCGGTCTTCCTCCTCTTCACCGCTCAGATGTCGGCAACATGAGCTGCTCAAGTCGCCCCCGATGCTCCTCCATTTCCCCGGTGCTAGCTCCCTATTTTTGTTCTCTGAAGTTGAACCTCTCTCTCTGTCGTTTTTGTGTCAATTGCACTGTAGCACAAATGAAAAAGGGTAAACTGAATGGATATGAACTAATTGATCTTGAGTGTAAATAGCAAATGAATAATTAACTTAATAGAAAAGATTAGATGTTAAACAAGAGAAGCTCTCTCAGATGAATTGATGAATGATAAGAGATCAGCCTTAACTCCAAGTTAGATCTTTTGTTTAGAGTTTAGAGTTTTTCCAAACAGCTAAAATCGGCAAACATGTGTCTTTGCTGTTACTGTCGGTCAATCCTACAGTATGCACAACGGGGACTTCACCTTCTAATTCTTGTCAATCAAGTGCTAATAAGTGATAAGTAAACTTTTAGTTTTACTTATTTAGTTACAACTTAAACAAAAATGTTATTCTTCCATGATCTGATGCAGCAGCAACCTTTGCTTTCGTGACCTGTTCTATTGTCAGCCCCTCCAAAAACTGAAACTATAGCTTTGTCCCTTTCTGTTAATTCTTGTGGGTTAATGCTAACAAGGGATATTTTAGGTTCTTATTTCTTTCTTAAGGTAAGCTTTAGCTTCAGCCAACATCTTTTGCTTAGTGTGCTTTCCATTTAACAAAAAGGAATCAATTTGAGCCTCTGCTATTTGTCACGATCAAACCGACAAAATGCACAAAGACAACTTACATCTTCTAATTCTTGTCACCTAATGCTAATAAATGATAAGTTAAGTTAGAACCTTAGTTAAAGATATTCTCGGCTTAAGCAAAGAATTTTATTTATATATGTACATTTCGTAACACCATTCTTTTGTAACTGTTCGATTTAGGTTTCAAAATTGAAACTATAGATCCAGCTTAAACCTCAATTTTGATAATTAGTAGCAACTGATGCTAAATGGTAAGTTAGGCTTTAAGTTTTGCTCATTAACAAGTAACTTAAGCAAAATCATTAGTTTGTTCACAATGCAAAGTCAACAAATCATTTCCTTGCAAATCTGTCCAAATTTCAGTTTTTTCCAAACTCGAAATCAGAGTAAAACTAAACCAACCTCTCAATTCTCCAAAAACTGGTTAGTAAGTTTGTAAGTATTAAATTAAGCTTTTAGCTTTACTAATTCGCTGCAATTTAAGCACAAAAATGATATTTTTACTCATAATATGAAGCAGCCCACTTTTCTTTTTGCCCTGCTTTTAGCTTTACTCTAAATCTGAAATTGTAATTCGATTGGACTTTAAATTGTGACAACTAGTAGCAATAGAAGATAACTGGAAGCTTTTGCTCTTATTTAGATTAGATGTAGCTTTTTGGCCCTTTTGAACTTTAGCCCTTAAACTAACTAAGGCTAATCATCTAAAGAATAAATATTAATTTGGTTAACTAAAACAGGCGTAACCAAGTTAAAAATTCATGAAGTTGCCATCTTTTTATTTATATGTGAATAGTATCTTAGTAATTAACAAGATAATGAAATAAGCTATTCTTTTGAATACTTGTTAAGACTTTAAAAGATCAATTGATAAGAAATATATATAAGAGGATTGATTTTGACTGTATGATCATCATAGATGTATACATAGAATGCCTAGAGAGTGTTTGTGAGTACTAGGTGTCCTGTTAAGGAAAACAATATCACCTAAACTCCAGATATTATCAGTTATTAAGTTTATTCCAGAAATTGAATTAACCTTAACAAGTCCATAAGAAATTGAACTCTAAATTAAATTAAAATCCATACCTAAATACATTTAGAATCATAACTTCATTAATATATAATTATCATGCATTTTTGAGCATTTTGGATTTCTCGATTTTATTGGTGTTTATTCGCTATTGCATTTTCTCTCTAGATTATAAATTGCGCGGAGTGAATATTTACGCCTACAAGAGTGAACAAGTGGACTTCTACTGAGGCAAGCTTCCTCTCTGCACCATGTTGATCCCAAATTTATGAACTGTAGATTTATAAAATACGATGATAATCATTGCATGCTAATTTCTTAAAAATTAATTGTGACATGTGTAGTATCTAGTTACAACCCATAACTTGTGGCTTACCTTAAATTTGATCATACACTCAAACTAAGGTATTGTTTGTATTAAAATACTTAGGCTAGAAATTGCTTAGCCATGCGCTCTTTAGAACGGTAGTGCTTGGCAAGCTTATCTTGTCAAGTCAGGGAAACACAAATGAATTTCGATTTGTTTCTTTGTTGATCTCTTTAAATCAGAAATGAGTTTAAACCCTTCTTGCTAATCTAATTTCAAATCTGGACAAGTGGATGCTAGTGGTGGTGCCGTAGTGCACGAGAATTGGGAAATGTGGTTGTCTTGTCTGGATTGATTAAGGACTGAACATCGGCTGGATAATTCAAGCCCCAACGTACTTCCACACGCGGTGTATGGGCGCTGTTTGGTTAAGTAAAGGGTTAATATTATTGAGTTGGATACAGGAGAGTAAGGACATGTGTATTGATTTCATATGGCATAGATGCTTAAGTCTTCGGGCCGTGTCGTATGCCATGTGGAGCTTATATCGATATCAGATGTTCTTAGAAGGGTAAGGGCGTAGATGTGTTACATCGCATGTACGTTCCTTCAGGGCCCCGACTGCGGTGTAATATGTGTGGCTAACACGAGTTTGCATTTAATTGACTGGGTCGGCATTCCCGGTACAACATGTGAGCCTCGGTTGAATATATGCTATCAGTCGTTGTTTAAGCGAGATCAGTCTCACATGGGTCATCCAACTCAATAATGTCAACTTGTTGAAAAATACCAAATCTTAGTTTATCTTACCAACACACCAAAGGCGGTGTGTTATTATTCCGAGGCTTACGGGCTAACTAAGTCGTGTGGGTAAAGATGTACACCCCTGCAGGGTTTAAAACTATTCGAATAGCCGTGTCCCCGGTTACGGACAATGCTTGAATTTGATTAGCGCTTTGTCTAGATTTTACATTCCAATTTATTTGGTGGATGGGATTTATTTCGGTTCAATGGTTAATTATGTACTGTTGTGCTGGTGGTATAACACCACTTCATTATTGTTTATTGTTTATGTTTATTCTTCATTTACTTACTGTTTTAGTCCAAATTGATTTATTAAATTGCTTTGTGAAAATTTAGCAATGGTAGGTTAAGTTGTATTGCTTTACATAAAATTGAACCCTTATAACCTTCTGTTGTTAACCTTATGCATATATCAATTCTAATCCTTTGTATAGGTTCTATCGGACACTTCATTTTAGTAGTTTGTGTAAGTCTTGTTGAGTACCTTCGTACTCAAAGTGGAAATTGTCCACTTGTTGCGTGAAGACATTCTAATTAATATTTCAAGTTGAGACGATTGCGTTGGTTCTTCGGCTTTAATCCCAGTCAAGTTGCCCTTGGGTTGTGGCGCTCCACTGGAAAGTTATTTTCTTATTTCTTCTTCTGTTTCTTGTTTACTAAGTGTTTCCGCTGTAAAATTTTGCCAATATGTCTATATGCTAGCTGTGTATGCATATTTTAATCGTGCATGCTTGTGATATAATGTTGTAAGGATATGTGTATGTTAGCAGCTGATTCTGGGAGCTAACATGAGACATATATCCGGGAACCTGAAGATTGGATTTGTTACTTATTATGATTATACCTCTAGTATGATTTTAATGAAGGAACTGAACTGTTCCTTAATTAAGAATCATGCTACTAGTATAATTTTTAATTCGGCACATTTCCAATATTTTGGGGTCCTTACATTTTGTTATTGCCATCTTATGGCTTTTGCTTTCGCTGTTGTTTAAGCTTATTAGCTTGTGTTTGGCCGGTTGGCTTTGTTGTAATAAACTTACTATGTATGTCTTTTGTTTAATCTAGTTGTGCTTGGTTCTGTGCTTGTGTGGAATTGATGCATGATTTTGTAAAAGGGTGTGTGTACAGCACTTGGGATGTATACATTTTCCTGAGGCACGTGATATTTTGTTTGTGATACTAGGGTCAATTGGATGACTAAGTATTACAAGCTAAATACCCCGGGGTCTCACACTGAACGCGTCCGCACTCTCTACCACTAGTAGCAATCATCCCTTGCTAGGCTAGCTTCTAAGTGCCGTCTGACCTTTGCTGACCTTGCCATTGCTCACGAGTAGGGTTGCGTGATGGAGCGCGATATGAGATGTCTCTTCGCCGAGGTATGGCCCTCGCGGCGGGAGACTCCCTAGTCGCCGAGGCAGGGCCTCTAGAGCGACTATGGTTGCGCGTTTGAGCACGATTTGGAGAAATGTCTCCGCCGGGGTGAAGCCCTCACGGCGGGAGACTCCCTAGTCACGGAGGTGGCCCTCCCGAGCGACTAGGGTTGCGCGTTTGAGCGCGATTTGGAGAAATGTCTCCGCCGGGGCGAAGCCCTTGTGGCGGGAGACTCCCTAGTCGCGGAGGCGGCCCTCTGGAGCGACTAGGGTTGCGCCTTTGAGCGCGATTTGGAGAAATGTCTCCGCCAAGGCGAAGCCCTCGTGGCGGGAGACTCCCTAGTCGCGGAGGTGGCCCTCCAGAGTGACTAGGGTTGCGCGTTTGAGCGCGATTTGGAGAAATGTCTCCACCGGGGCGAAGCCCTCGCGGCGGGAGACTCCCTAGTCACAGAGGCGACCCTCTGGAGCGACTCGAGTTGCGCGTTTGAGCGCGATTTTGAAAAAATGTCTCCGTCAGGGTGAAGCCCTCGCGGCGGGAGACTCCCTAGTCGCGGAGGCGGCCCTCCGGAGCGACTAGGGTTACGCGTTTGAGTGTGATTTGGAGAAATGTCTCCACCGGGGCGAAGCCCTCGCGACGGGAGACTCCCTAGTCGTGGAGACGGCCCTCCGGAGCGACTAGGGTTGCACGTTTGAGCGCGATTTTGAAAAAAAACTCTCCGTCAGGGTGAAGGCACCGAGGCCGTAGCCTGCGAGGTGTGCGCTGAGGCTCGAGGCCATGCACGGCGTCTTCGTTGCCACGACGATGGGCTTATCGACGTTGCCATCCTTGTGGGCTTATACACCGAGGCTGTAGTCTGCGAGGTGTGCGTCGTGGCTCGAGGCCATGCGCGGCGTCTTCGTTGCCACAGCGATGGGCTTATCGACGTTGCTATCCTTGTGGGCTTATACACTGTAACGTCCCATTTTTCCTAAGAGTTCTTGCCGTTTTCAAAGCTAAAAGGAACCATTCAGTTTATTCGCCTGCTCAAGCTTAACTTGGGATTTTGGAAATTTGGGAGTTTAACCTGAACTAACCAAACTTCAACTAAGTCTTTTGGTTCATGTTCCTGGTCCTTTTGAGGTTCTTCGGTGCTCTCTGGTTTTAGCTCTCCTTTTTTTTGCGTGCTCTGAGTGCCTTTTGTTTTAGCCCTTTCTCTGGACCTCCTCTGTGTTCATAGGACCTCTTCTAAGTCCTCTGGACCTCCTTGTGTCCTTTAGGACCTCCCCTTTATTAGATCTAACAGTTAGGACCTCCCCTTTGGAGATCTTAACCGTTCAGACCTCTCCTGTATTAGATCTGACCGTTAGGACCTCCCTTTTGGAGATCTTAACCGTTCAGACCTCCCCTTTGTTAGATCTGACCGTTAGGACCTCGCCTTTGGAGATCCTAACCGTTCAGATCTCCCCTTTGTTAGATCTGACTGTTAGGACCTCCACTTTGGAGATCTTAACGTTCGCACCTCCCTTTGTTAGATCTCGACCGTTAGGACCTCCCTTTGGAGATCTTAACTTCGGACCTCCCTTTGTTAGATCGACTGTTAGGACCTCCCTTTGGAGATCTTAACCATTCAGACCTCCCCTTTGTTAGATCTGACCGTTAGGACCTCTCCTTTGGAGATCTTAACCGTTCAGATCTCCCCTTGGTTAGATCTGACCGTTAGGACCTCCTCTTTGGAGATCTTAACTGTTCAGACCTCCCCTTTGTTAGATCTGACCGTTAGGACCTCCCCTTTGGAGATCTTAACTGTTCAGACCTCCCCTTTGTTAGATTTGACCCTTAGGATCTCCCTCGAGAGATCTTGACCCTCGGACCTCTTGTGAACTGTGAGCAGGTCTTTTGGACCTCCTGTCCTCAGGACCTCCCTGTTGTCTTAAGTACCTCCTGCCCTCAAGACCTCCTTGTGGTTAGGACCTCCATTAGAGGACAGGACCCCTGGTCTTTTGCAAAGACCTCCCTTGCGGCTGAGACCAACCCTTTGACTAATCTATTTTCTTGAGTTTGACTAGCCCCACTTGTCAGCCTTGCTCTGTGCGTATTTAATGGCCGTTGTATCACATTAAATGCAGTCACATCTGGGGTACTTCTTTTTATTCTTTTGGTGACCTACCCTGTACTAACCCTGTCCTAGCTACCACCGATCATTGACACATTTTGCTCTAACCCTTGCTGTCTCTCCAGCAGCTTCGGCTATAAATAGCCTGGGCATGGCTCCCTTTGTCACCTTTTTGCTCATTTCCAATCTCCTTGCCCTCGCTGGTTCTCTCCACGCTCAAGACCTCCCCAAGGAGCTCTTGAGGCTGTGCTGGGCCTTTGCTTTGTGGTTTTGGCTGAGTTGATTTGAGCTTTCTTTTTAAGTCTTCTTTTAAGGTCCTTGATTGGAGTTGGCTTTCTTATTTGGTTCTTTGGCGAACATGTAGATCCCGCGTTTGAGGAGGAATTCTTGGACCCGGCGGTGTCTACTAAAGGTTCACCACTGCTCAACGAAGGCAAGTCGCAGCCCTTTGACCATATTGAGCCTAACTTCTCAAATGTACTTTGCTTTACTTAATCATGCATGGCTATTTTTATAAGAAATGGTTTGGGGCAGTAGTTATTCTCCTACTTGACAATATGCCTCCTTGGACAATTGTATTCGACATGTTGAGAGATGATCCTCTTGGACGCCTTAAGTTGGGTATTTTAGTTGGCATTGTTTGGTATTGCCAACATGGGACCGTATGTATATGCTTAGTCTCGCTTATAGAACCGGGGGTATTGGGAATCACATTCCTTCTCTAATAACTTGACTAATGGAACTATGGAATCTGTGGTTGGTGCCATTGTTGAGCGACTATGGTGGGACTCCATAGTTGTGTTGATTGTGGTGCGAGACCACGTTGTTAAAATCTTGCGTGCCAAGACCAGGGAGGTCTTTGGCTAGGTGAACCCCAAATGCTTTCTTGCTCGGGCAATTCATCGTGCAGTAAAGGGGGTGCTCTTCGCACACTGGGATGTGGAAGCCTTGCCTGAGTAGCAATTAAGGACTTAACTTTGTGTTCTGTTGATCTCGGCCTCTAAGTGCAACCACAAGATCATTTCATGGGGATGGTCTGGGTCGAATAATTAGTGATGTCTTGACATGGTTCTGTTGTGGTGGTGCGTACTGATTCGCATGGCGCAAGAGGGGGCCAGGTTCCTTTTACATGACGGTGAAACCTTCAGAAGTGAGTAATGGTTTCGATGGGAACCCGCCCCGCTAGAGAGGTCGTGAATTGTGGGTGAAGTTGTACACCTCTGCAGAGTATCAATCTATTCGAATAGCCAAGTTCTTGGTCATTGTGACGCCCCGTGTCATTACCCCAAGGGTAATCACACTTAGGCATACAGATTACTATTCGTTTGCTTAGTAAAACACTGCTCCAACGAATAGTAAGCCTTTACCAAGGTTACGCAGCAGAACAATAAGATAGAAACTATACATTTTATTGCAATAATAGCCACGCAAGGCTATGGTTCTTAATACATATTTTATACAGCTACAAAAGGAATAACTCCGCTTTTCTCTCCAACCCTGAAGCCTTGGCCTTCTATACGTCCCACGAGTCGAATATGGCGTCCATCTCGCTTCGGTCCTCGTAGCCCGCGCCTTCTCTTCCCGTGGTTGCTCCAGTACCTGCAAGTCCTTCATCCCACACGGGATAGTTCCCGGCCGGACTAGGATCTACAAAGGAGAATACTAACAAGGTTGAGTACACGGATGTACTCAGCAAGCATTAATAGCAAAGAATGCACTGGATGACTATCTCTAGTTGTTATCACATTTTCTAAGTCATCTCAATTCTGAAAATAATTTAAAAACATTTAGATGGCAAATTTTAATACTGAAAACACTACTTGTCACTCGGAGAGAAGAAAGACACCTAGCGGTTCCCGTAGACTCCAATCCAGGAGACTGGCATGAATTCATGATTTGATATAGCACTGCGCAGGCTTTGTACCACTTTACCCACAGTTATTCTGAGCTCTAAATGAGCCAGGTCCCCAGTATTTCCTTAGATGCGGGTTCGAGTTTAGAATACAGAATGTTTTCCACGTTACGTGATCAAGTCTCCACCCATTACTTTCCGTCGGTGCTGATTTAGTCACGCTGCTGACCTCGTCATACACCGAGTTCCAATAATGTTGGTTGATGCAGCTTCTATCCTGCACTCAACACTCCACCCTAGCGCTATAGCGCCTTGGATCCCCTACTTCCGGACTTCTCCTACCGGTCCTGGGTCCCTCCATCACACTCACACACATATATATCTTACCCATTGTGGAGAGCATGGTCACGTAACAGGGTAGCATTTTCTGCCCGTTGAAACGGGAAAATGGTTGGTCTTGAATTCTGACTTCGCATCGAGCAAGAGTTTTGTTTGTCCTTATATTATAACCATATGTAAAAAGGGGCCCACCTCTTAACTCATCATCATCATCGTCGCGATCCCCTGCCAGGGCCCCCTTTTACCAACCATAATTATTCTCATTTCTTTCCTTTATTCATTCTCATATCTTTCCTTTATTCATTCTCATTTAGTTCATAATCATCTTAATCATTTTCATTTCAATCATTTATTTAAGTTTTGAGAAAACGATTTTGATGCAATAAACATATAGTGCAATATACGGTTTACATTTAAATTAACTATGTTTATGGTCAAGAGGATCGCTTGCCTGTGGAGTTGTAGGAAAGATTGGCGTCGACAAAACTTTGATCAACTGCTCCCGTCGGTGCTGGTTCGTCTTCTGTAGCAAACGGTGGCACGAATAGTAATATAAATAAATACATAGTTGATTTTGAGTGATATTATGTATACATAAGTTAGCGGCTTCTAGTTTGTTAGCACAATTTTAATTAAATAAACATTTTTCGAGATCAACACTAAGTTAGCACGGCACAAAATAATCGTTCTACCGAAAACACGCACTACGATCGACAACCCGTGGTTCACGCTTAACTGATTAAACTAACAGAATTAAATATCGCAAACTACTGAGCTAAAAGCTCATGAAGCTCAAAGTTGCTACACAAGCTAGTTATTTTAATAATAACCGAACTAACGGCTATTCGGTCTATCTAGCAATTTTAATTCACAGGTTAATTGCAATTTAGTTAATTTGACAAGACTCTGGTTGAATTGTTTAGTAGCAATAATTACACAACTAGCAGTTAATTACTTTACAACGCTACAGATTAAAAACAACAATTACCACAAAAAAATAAAGGCTACTAAATCCTAATTCCTCCCTAATCTAATTCCTAATTCTACCCTCTCTCTCTCTCTAACCCACTCGGCCGAACCGAACACACGCACAGCACCCACACAAGCCCAACCCACACACGCACTCACGCACACACGCACACAAACCCACTGCTTAACTCCTTCCTCTCCCCACTCTCTCTCTCTCACTCCCCAAGGGGAAAAAATCCCCAAATCCATTCACTCACCCCATCTCTCTCTCATCTCCATGGTGCTTGAGAGGGGTGCTCAGGTTGACCACCGCCCCCTACTTGCCGTCCCATGCTTGCCACGCCATGACACGCAGCCACCAGCCACCACACCTGTGTAACATCCCAAATGTATAATTAGGGTTAAGCAAGTATAATTATATGTGTAGAAATTAAAACTTTTTCTCACATCTTGAAAAACCCTAAAATCTTATGTAATTATTGTCCAAGAGTTGTGTAATTCAAAAACACAAAGCTCTTGTTGACCAAAAATCAAACTCATTCTCCAATTATCTTAAATCTTGTGTCAAACATTTGGAATATATTTTCCTTGGTCCCAAAACTGATATGGGACCCCTCTGAAAAATATCACAAGTTGTAAAACTAGTTTGATAAATTTTGGAAGTAAAACAATCCTTTAAACAACCTTAATGAATTTCCTGAGAAAAATGCATTGCATAATAACCTCTGGAAATTTTATGTAAGGTTAATCTTCTTGTCAGCAAGCTCCAGTTAAAATTTCATCAAATTTGGAGTTCATTTGCTATCTCAAATAATTCTGGTAAGTTTCAGCTGTTAAAAACTAAATTTAAAAGCCTACACTGTTCCTTGGGCTAGCCATATTCAAAGTTGGTCCAGCCCAACCATGTCTGCACCTCAGCAGACCTCATCTCCACCTTGATCAGGTCGCAGCCGTTGGATTTACATCCAACAGCCACGACCTCCTCCGCGGTCAACACCGCAAGGACCTCTCTACCTCGTGAGGTCATAGCCCTTGGATCCAAGATCCATGGCCCCGACCTCCTCCTCAAACGTTCTCAGTTAAGACCTCCCCACCTCATCAGGTCACAGCCGCTGGATCAAAGATCCACGGTCATGACCTCCCCTGTGTGTTAAATCCCAAAGACCTCCCGCCTTATTGAGGTCTTAGCCCTTGGATCCAAATCGGAGGACTAAGACCTCCTTAAACGCTTGCCGTGTCGACCTCCCCATCCAGTCGGTGCCCTTGGATTTTAATCCAAAGGCCATGACCTCCCCCTCAGTCTCTTATGTTCGCGCGCGTTAAGTCCCAACTGGAGGTCCGCACCGTTGGATGGAGATCCAACGCTTTGGACCTCCTGTCCATTTCCTCACGTGCGTTTTCACGTTAAGGAGATCGGAGGGCCACGACCTCCTCGCCCTTGATCGTGTGGCTGGGACCTCCTCCCAGCCACTTAAAACATAATGGTTCAAAACTCTCATCCGATGGCGAGGACCTCTCCCAGGTCTTATCCAACGGCCATAAAGACCTCCCTGTTCTTCTCCTTCCTCTGGCGCTGGGCAAGCTCGGCGATGCATTTATTATGCGTGTCGACCTTGGGGTACACTTCATGACTCTTTTTGTTGACCAAGACTTAATGCAGTCGACTTTTAGCCTCTCGAGTCAAGCAGAGCCTGCCCCTTGTCGGCCCCATGTCTTGTCCACCTCATGGACCCGGCCCGTGGGCTAAGCTCACCATGGAGCTTAGCCCGACTCATCACCTTCAATCAGGTTATAAAGTACCCTTGAAGCCTCCCTTGGCTTCCTTTGCACCTAATTGACCTCGGCCTTGCACTTTGTGCGTGGTGAGCTCCTCCTCCACTAACACTCACTCACCTCACTAGTGGCGCCATTGTTGATGTCCTTGGAGCTTCTCGGTAGCTCAAGGGTTCCGTGGCTCCCTCTTCCACCCTCGTTCATTTTGTGCTCCCCAAACCTCTGGAAGTTAACCCTAACTTAGTTTGTTTGGGCGCTTTTGAGGAGGACAAAGTCGGGCTTGAAGTCGAGCTTTGGCCGTGGAGCCCTGTCTTCCCCAACTCCGGCCACCACCTCCACGACCTCCCGGCACCTTAGGACCATCGGGTAAGCCCTGTTAGTCCCTTAGTCTTTGGCACCCTATGAATGATCTCGCGGAGCTTTAGTTTGGCATAAGCTTGTTTGTCGCTGAGCTCATTTTTGCTTTTCGGTTTTGCCGTCTTGGTCACCTCTGTCCTCTCGGCTCATGGCGTTCAAAACCGTCTTTGCCGTTGAGAAGGTCCGTTGGTGCGCGTGGTTATTGCGAACCGCGGTACCATTGGATCTCGCCGGCGAGGTCTACATCGCCGCGAGAACCAAATATTTGAACACGGGTTTTGTCGGACGCAACGACAGCGTCGTTGTCGTTTTTAGGACAAAAGATCCACCGAAGTTAATGCGCTTATCATTGCTCCCATCATTGAATTCATTTGGTGTGTCTTAACGTCTTAAATCCACCATTTATTTGCGCGCATTAAGTCCTCCGCGTGCGACCTCCTCGTGGTCCCGCGCATTTAATCTCTTGTCCATAGCGGCGTGCGTGTGTGTGCGCTAATTCTAGCGCCGATCTGGACATCGGACCTCCTCCAGGAGATCTGGAGCGTCCAAGACCTCCTTGGCGCAATCTTAGCCGTCCTGACCTCCTGGAGGTGCAGGACGTTGAGACCCCTCTGGGACCTCCTCGAGGTCATCTCACCGTTGAGGACCTCCCTTTAATCTGGTCGTTCCGGACCTCCCTTCCATGTTGTGGTCCGTTAGATCTTCCATCTACGGCCATGACCTCCTCACCTCGCGCGATGTGCGTGGTTAGGAGGTCCAGACCTCTGGACCTCCCATGTGCGTGTGTGTGTTCTCTTGGGAGGTCTCGAGCCGTTAGATCTGTGATCTGTGGCTCACGACCTCCCATGTCTTTGTGAGTGTTGAAATGCGAGTAAAGTCTTAATAATAAGCGAGAATAAGGTATAAACTTTAAAATTTCTTATCTTTTTCTTCTTAAATCCAAATGAGGTCATTCAAGTTGTGTTAGCTCTATCTTGAACTTGACTTTAATCTAAAAATGATTATAAGTTGAGTTCAGCTCCAGAGCACTGATTAGCCACTAGATTTTAAAACTCCTTTTAAATATACATTCAAATTAATGCTTAGCTTGTAAAATTCATAACTACTGCTCTGTAGGTTGTTTTTGAGTGAGACCAACTTTGTTGGTTTCCTCTATTAATGAACACACTAAGAAAATTAGTTTTGAGCATGTTGCTGTTAGAAAAATGAGGACTTGTGCATTATAATTTTGTTCAAGTTCTTGTTTTTGAAAAATTATAGAAAGTGCATAATAGCTCCAAATGAGATGAACTCAATTGTGTTATTCATCTCATGAGGTGCTGGTTTTGCAGTAAAATTTCAGCCTCACCACTGTTCTAGAAAATGTTGCCTCCTAATTAAATTAGTGAATAGTGCAGTTTGGTATTTTCAGGGCTGAGCAGAATTGTTTTGCTCATAACTTTTGCATTAAGAATCCAAATCCATTGGTTCTTGTTGCTAAATTCCTAAAATCACCCTCTTACTGCTGTAGAAATTTCAGAGAATTTGGAGTTCGTTTACTGTGCTGTCTTTGTTGTCTTTCGTCATTCTTATCGGTTCTTTATCGCTTTTCCGTTAGGTTTCGACATTTGTGGTGATCCATAAGCGACCCTCCATAACAAAGTGACCAGCAGCAAGGCAAGCAGTTTGACCATTTCCATCATGTCCCATTACTTTAAAGCTTACTACTTTGTTTTACTTCTATGTATGCATGCTACTTTGTGTTAAATGTCGCTAGCTTTCCTATAGTTGCATAATCTGTAGGAATTGTTATCCTCTACTACCAATGAGCCTAGGTTATTCGCTGTGGTTTGAGCTCGTTGGATGAGCTCTTATCACTTAGTAGTTGCGTTTAAACTGCTTAGACATGCTTAGCTATCGGTAGTAATGGGCGATCATCGACATAGTCGATGGTCTTGATCACACAAGTATAATTATTCCTCCTATATGTCCAGCACTTGTGCTTTGATTAATTGTAAAATCAAAACTGAAAATAAAATGTCGATTTAGACTTGGGCATATTGGATGGATGGTGCGGTTCTTGGAATGTGGTGGTATGCCCGGGTCCCTAAGGACCGAGTACTTGGGTCACTAAGCCAAGCGCTTTTATGCTAACCACACGAGGGGATATGGGACCTCTCTTGACTAAGTACTTTGGGAGGTGTTAATTATGAGCTGGTTGGTGGGTATGTTTTAATAAAATCTGTGTGTGTGGTGTTGGGAGGGAGCATTGGCGGACGGTTAGGTTGTCTAATGTGTCTTGTCCCGTGGGTTCTTGCTCGTAATTAGCATCGTCCATTGGAAATGTCTCGTAGGACTTAGCGTGCTGCAGCACACCAAAGGTCGTGTGCCTAAAGGAAAGGCGATCCGGCGTGTGGGTACATTGGTACACCCTGCGCAGGATAAAACTATTGAATAGCCTCGTCCCTAGGTTATGGACATGCTTGGTAAGGTCGTTCAAGACTAGACTACAACCTTTAATTAAAACTTGACATGGTTGGTATGAGCGGGAGTTCATGCTATTGTTGTGGTGACTTGGGTTAGTCACTTCGAGATTGTTCTTGTTGTTGTTATTATGTTATTATCGCGTTGTTAATTCAACCATTTAAAAAGGCTTTGTCAAATTGCCTTCAATCTATTATGTTATTGCAAATAAATGTTGCTTTATGCTAAAATGAGTCCAAAGCCTCATCCACTTAAATAAAGCTTGCATGTAGCTATTTATAGTTACTGTTATCTCACACGTAAGTCTTGCGGAGTACTTTATGTACTCATCGCGTGGTTGTGGCAATTTTGTGGCTTTTGTTGCGAGAGGAAGAAGGAGAGCTCCAAGAGCCTCTCTTTTGTGCTACGTGTTGCGCTTTCTTGACGACTAGCTTGGCGGTCGGTCGAGATGCCTAGGGTTAAGGCACCTTGATTGGCTTTGTGTTATAGCCATCTTTATGGCACTTTTGCTTCATTGTTATCTTTTTATTTGTTGCTATTTGGCCTAAGGGCCTCTCTTTTGTAATAGCTATTCCTTTTTTAATATTAACTTCGGTTTGTTGCTTATGTACTATGTGTTGTATGGAATTGATATACTCTTTTGTTGTGAGGTATGTATACTGCATTCTGGGGAGTATACATTTCTCGAGACCGGGTTTATTTGGTTGATAATACTAGGGTCAATTGGATGACTAAGTATTATGAGCCTAATAAACATCGGGGTCTCACAAAAGTTGGTATCAGAGCCGTTATGACCGTAGTAACACAAGCTTGGTCTTTAAGATATTTTGGAAAACCTATTTTCAAAGTATAAACGAGATTTGAAAGCTTAAGAAAATTCTCAGATTTTATTCCTCATCTACCTTAGCTTTCTCTTCTCATCTCACTCTAATTTGAGTTTTGAAAGTTGTTTTCCTCTCTTCTCTTCTACAAAATAGTCATTATCGATTAATTGGGTTTTGGGTAATATATGAGAGTTCTAAATTGATGTCTTGGCTACCTTCTTGGTGAAGAATAGAAGTATTTGAAGGCAAAACTCAAATCTGAAAATTCTGGACAGCAAGCAAGCATTTTAGGGCAGCAATGCTTAAGCTAGTAAATGAGGTAGAAAATGAGAGGCTAATCAACTAAAACTTGTGGGAATAAAAGGGTAAGATGTGATACTAGTTAGCTAAGTATCTAACACTTATTTCGCTGCCTTAACCTTGCTCTCTAATAGTTTTAGATCTCATCTTACAATCTGATTTGTAATCTTCCGATCAATTACTCGTTCATTCAATACGGGTTAGTTGAGTTGAGAAGTTGAACCTTGCTTTTGGTGTTTCTTGGCTGTTTGTAGAGTCTTTTAGAAGCTTTTAAAGTTAATTACTCGTTGTTTTGGCTTTCGTTTAGGGTGATCTTCATTCCCTAGTCGATCGCTTTTGTTTTCTTTAAGGCTTAGTTTTTGGGTCTAGTTGCTAACCAAAATTTCTTGTAACAGGATGGCGGGCCTTTTCGTAGCGGCCAAGGCGATCCACCGGTCCGGACGAGGAGCCTCCTCCTCCCACCATGGCGAGTCATTCTTGATTTGAGCGCAACCGCGGATGACAGAGAGTTCTCTTGGGCGTCATCGCGCGCAACACCACCGCCTCTTACCGGAGCTTGGGATCTGGGCGTGGAATGCCCATCGGCCTCGTGGGGTCTTCTTGAGTTCGCCGTACTCAGCCCCCTACCTTTTCGGTCGAGGACCCTTTGGATCGCGGACGATTGGCCGTCTTGTGGGCGTAAGCCGCATAGCGCAGATGCGAGCACGAGAAGGCGCTGCTCGCATCGCACCGGCTTGAGGTGCGGCTTTGTCTGGTGGGAGAGCTATCTCGCCATGCGGCCCGTAGACCATACCGTCTCTTGGGAGGAGTTTCAGTCTTGCCTTCCGTCGGGCTCACATCCTGCCGGCTTGATGGAGATCAAGAAGCGGGAGTTTCTTCTTGCTCAAGCAAGGCGTGCTTCGATCATGGAGTATGTCTCTGAGTTCAACCATCTAGCTCGTTATGCTCCGAGGATGTGGCCACCGATATGGCTAAGCAGGCCAAGTTCAGCGGCTTGTCAGAGGAGTGAAGGACAAGCTATCCATTGCCGACTTTCTGATTTTCAGACCTTGGTCGACAAGGCCATCGTCGTGAGCATGCGGCTCGGGGCTTATGGATTCCATAGCGCAAGTGGGAGACCTATAAGACTTCGGGCCCAGTGCTTCCGCCCTCGTTTGAGGCGGTCTCGAGGTACCACTCTCATTCTTGGCGCCCGAGGTCACCTGCCCTGTTCCTCGTCCTTCGCAGCCGTGTCGATCCGTGCACTGCGAGTCACAGAGCGGCCCCGCAACCCAGTTGCCGGGTCACATGTTTCTCATGCAATCGAGAAGGGGCATTATGCGAACCAATGCCCTAAGAAGGCAGAGCGACCCTCGTCCTAATGGAGGACGCGGGTCGAGGTGGTGCATCTCGGGACCGAAGATCGTCCCGCTACCCAAAGGCGTGGGTAGTGGTCGCGTCAACGCCATCACCGCAGAGGAGGCTCGGGAGGCACCCGCGTCGTGCTAGGTACACTTTCATTAACTCTCATCCCGCCTTCGTTTTGTTTGATTCAGAGCATCTCATTCCTTTGTTTACGAGTCTTTTGCTCTTGTTGGAGAGCTTCTTTCCTCTCCATTGTCGGTCCCTTCTCATTCGCTCTCTGGTTCGGAGTTGAGAGTGAATCCGAGTGTAGAGATGTCCCTATCGAGATCGGCGTGGGTTTCTTAGCAAACCTTATCCTTCTCCATTCAGCGAGTCTTGATGTGATTCTTGGCATGGATTGGTTGTCCCACATGGGGCAAATCGATTGCGCCAGAAGCTCATCTCTCTATCTAGTCCTCGGCGGCGGGTTAAGCTTTTAGCCGGCGCTAGATCCGCATCTCTTCGCGCTTGAAGCGAAGCCCGCTATAGATATTAGCGAAGTCCCAACAGTTTGTGACTTTGTTGATGTCTTTCCCGCTGATCTTCCGGGGATGCCACCCGTTCGAGACCTCGAGTTTGTCATTGAGTTGGCTCTCGGTACCGCCCCTATCTCAAAGAGGCCTTATCGGATGCCACCGAACGAGTTGGTAGAATTGAAGAAGCGATTAAGTGAGCTGCAAGAAAAGGGTTTCATTCGCCTAGCTCATCTCCGTGGGGTTGTCCAAAATCTTCGTAAAGAAGAAGGATCGGTACTTTATGATGTAAGGTCGATTATCGCCCACTTAATGAAGTGATGATAAAGAACAAGTATCCATTGCCCGCATCGGCGATCTCTTCGATCAATTGATTGGAGCTCGAGTTTTCTCCAAGATTGATTTGAGAGTGGGATATCATCGAGTTCAGATTCGGCTGAGGATGTTCCAAAAGACGACATTCTCTACTCGCTATGGCTTGTATGAGTATCTTGTCATGTCATTAAACAACCAATGCTCTGCCTTGTTCATGAATCTCATGAATTCGGTATTCATGGAGTATTTGGATAAGTTTGTCGTGGTCTTCATCGATGATATTCTTATCTATTCCAAGAACGATGAGGAACATGATCGAGATCGAGGCTTGTGTTAGGCAAGCTACGTGAGCACCAATTTGACGCGAAGTTCAAAAAGTGTGCATTCGGTTGAAGGAAGTGGCTTTCTTAGGCCATATTCTTTCGGCAGAGGCGTAGCCGTTGATCCTAACAAGGTCGTGATGTTCTTTCATGGAGTCGGCCTATTTCGTCACCGATGTGCGGAGTTTTCTCGGTTTAGCGGGATATTATCGTCGCTTTATCGAGAACTTCTCCAAGATCGCTGGCCGATGTGGAGTTGCTCAAGAAGGACAAGAAGTTTGTGTGGTCCGTTGAGTGTGAGGAAAGTTTCCAAATACTCAAAAAGCGTTTGACCACCGCTCCGTTCTTGTTCTTCCGATATCCATCGGCTTCGATATCTTTTACGATGCTTCTCGTCGAGGCCTCGGTTGTGTCCTTATGCAAGAAGGCAAGGTAGTGGCCTATGCATCAAGACAATTGAGACCTCATAAACTCAACTACCCTACTCATGATTTGGAGTTGGTCTGCTGTGATTCATGCACTTAAGATTTGGCGACATTACCTAATCGGTGTCGTTGTGAAGTGTATTCGGATCACAAAAGCCTCAAGTACTTGTTCACCCAACCCGACGAACCTCGGGCAAATGAGATGGTTGGAATTGATCAAGGACTATGATATGGGTATTCACTACCATCCGGGCAAGGCTAATGTCGTTGCCGATGCGCTTTAGTCGCAAAGCGCATTGTAATGCCTTAGTGCTCAAGGAGCATTAGCCCTCTCTTCTCGAAGCATTCGGCGTCTCAACTTGGAGATAGTTGAGCATGGATTTCTCGCTGCCATGGTTGTGCAACCAACCTTGGTGGATCGGATCAAGTCCGCTCAGCAATCGGTTTGGGAGTGAGCCACATTAAGGCAAATGTCAAGGCGGAACGACCAAGTGCTTTTACGAGGATGAGCATGGTGTTGTGAGGTTCGAACGCGCCTTGTGGTTCCAAAGGACATGGAGTTGCGGAATTTGATCCTCATGAAGCCCATGATTCGCCATTATCCATTCATCCGGGGCCACGAAGATGTATCGGGATCTCCGCTTGAGATTTTGGTGGACCCGAATGAAGAGGGAAATCGCGAAGTTCGTTGCTTAAAGTCGCGGCGTGTGTCGTCGTGTCAAGGCCGAGCATCGGCGTCTGTTTGGGCGCTTGACCTTTGCCAATTCTGAGTGGAAGTGGGATTCGATCGGAATGGATTTCATCACGGTCTACCCACATCCCAAGAAGAATGATGCCATTTGGGTCGTCATCGATCGATTGACTAAGGTGGCACATTTTCTTCCGTCAAGACCGACCTTCGGGTAGGTCTTTTGGCGAAGCTCTACATCGCCCGCATCGTGAGTTTGCACGGTGTGCGAAAACGATTGTGTCGGATCGTGGATCCTTTTCACGTCTCGTTTTGGCATAGCTTGCAAGAGGCTATGGGCACTCATCTTGCTTTTAGCACAAGATTTCACCCTCAAACCGATGGTCGGACGAGAGGGTCAACCAAGTTTTGGAAGACATGCTTCGTGCTTGTGTCCTTTCCTATGGGAAGCATTGGGAGAAATGCTTGCCATTCGCGAAGTTTTCTTATAACAACGACTTCGAGGCCGGTCTCGGCATGGCACCATTTGAGGCCTTATCACGGGAGAAAGTGTAGGACCCGTTGAACTGGTCGAGACCGTGAGAGACCTCTCTTTGGCGGACTCAATCAATGAGGCCGAGCGCCAAGTCCAGCTTATTCGTGAGCGTTTGCGCACAGCTCAATCCAGGCAAAAGAGCTATGCGGATCGCCGTCGACGTGAGTTACGTTTTGAGCCTAATGACTTTGTTTATCTCAAAGTCTCTCCTTTGAAGGGCCATCAACGTTTCGGCGTCAGGGGCAAGTTGGCTCCTCGATATGTCGGTCCCTACCGCGTTATCGAGAAGAAGGGAGCTGTTGCCTATAAGTTGGAGTTGCCAGCTGCACTTGAGGGGGTACATGATGTTTTCCATGTGTCCCAGCTTAAGAAGTGCCTCCGTGTTCCAACTGAGGAAGCTCCGTTGGAAACCCTCGATGTCAACCCGATTTGATCTATCGCGAGCACCTGTTCGCGTGCTCGATGAGTCTGAGCGAAGGACAAGGAATAAGACCATCAAGTTCCTTAAAGTTCGATTGGTCAAACCATTACGAGGATGAGGCTACTTGGGAAAGAGAAGATGCGTCTGCGTGCGGACTATCCATCTTTCTTTCTCGAGTGAGCCAAATCTCGGGGCGAGATTTCTGTTAGGGGAGAGATTTTGTAACATCCCAAATGTATAATTAGGGTTAAGCAAGTATAATTATATGTGTAGAAATTAAAACTTTTTCTCACATCTTGAAAAACCCTAAAATCTTATGTAATTATTGTCCAAGAGTTGTGTAATTCAAAACACAAAGCTCTTGTTGACCAAAAATCAAACTCATTCTCCAATTATCTTAAATCTTGTGTCAAACATTTGGAATATATTTTCCTTGGTCCCAAAACTGATATGGGACCCTCTGAAAAATATCACAAGTTGTAAAACTAGTTTGATAAATTTTGGAAGTAAAACAATCCTTTAAACAACCTTAATGAATTTCCTGAGAAAAATGCATTGCATAATAACCTCTGGAAATTTTATGTAAGGTTAATCTTCTTGTCAGCAAGCTCCAGTTAAAATTTCATCAAATTTGGAGTTCATTTGCTATCTCAAATAATTCTGGTAAGTTTCAATTTGTTAAAAACTAAATTTAAAAGCCTACACTTTGTTCCTTGGGCTAGCCATATTCAAAGTTGGTCCAGCCCAACCATGTCTGCACCTCGTGAGACCTCATCTCCACCTTGATCAGTCGCAGGCCTGTTGGATTTACATCCAACAGCCACGACCTCCTCCGCGGTCAACACCGCAAGGACCTCTCTACCTCGTGAGGTCATAGCCCTTGGATCCAAGATCCATGGCCCCGACCTCCTCCTCAAACGTTCTCAGTTAAGACCTCCCCACCTCATCAGGTCACAGCCGCTGGATCAAAGATCCACGGTCATGACCTCCCCTGTGCGTTAAATCCCAAAGACCTCCCGCCTTGTTGAGGTCTTAGCCCTTGGATCCAAATCGGAGGACTAAGACCTCCCTTCGCTTTGCGCGTATCAGACCTCCCCATCAGGTCAGTGCCCTTGGATTTTAATCCAAAGGCCATGACCTCCCCCTCAGTCTCTTATGTTCGCGCGCGGTTAAGTCCCAACTGGAGGTCCGCACCGTTGGATGGAGATCCAACGCTTTGGACCTCTTGTCCATTTCCTCACGTGCGTTTTCACGTTAAGGAGATCGGAGGGCCACGACCTCCTCGCCCTTGATCGTGTGGCTGGGACCTCCTCCCAGCCACTTAAAACATAACGGTTCAAAACTCTCATCCGATGGCCAGGACCTCTCCCAGGTCTTATCCAACGGCCATAAAGACCTCCCCTGTTCTTCTCCTTCCTCTGGCGCGCGGGCAAGCTCTGAGCAGTGCATTTATTGCGTGTCTGACCTTGGGGTACACTTCATCACTCTTTGTTGACCAAGACTTAATCTGCAGTCGACTTTTAGCCTCTCGAGTCAAGCAGCCTCGCCTCTTGTCACCCCATGTCTTGTCCACCTCATGGACCAGCCCGTGGGCTAAGCTCACCATGGAGCTTAGCCCTAGCTCATCACCTTCAATCAGGTTATAAAGTACCCTTGGAAGCCTCCCTTGGCTTCCTTTGCACACAATTGACCTCAGCCTTGCACTTTGTGCGTGGCTGAGCTCCTCCTCCACTAACACTCACTCACCTCACTAGTGGCTGCCATTGTTGATGTCCTTGGAGCTTCTCGGTAGCTCAAGGGTTCCCGTGGCTCCCTCTTCCACCCTCGTTCATTTTGTGCTCCCCAAACCTCTGGAAGTTAACCCTAACTTAGTTTGTTTGGGCGCTTTTCAGAGGAGGACAAAGTCGGGCTTGAAGCTGGAGCTTTGGCCGTGGAGCCCTGTCTTCCCCAACTCCGCCACCACCTCCACGACCTCCCGGCACCTTAGGACCATCGGGTAAGCCCTGTTAGTCCTTTAGTCTGCCGCACCCTATGAATGATCTCGCGGAGCTTTAGTTTGGCATAAGCTTGTTTGTCGCGTGGAGCTCATTTTTGCTTTTCGGTTTTGCCGTCTTGGTCACCTCTGTCCTCTCCGGCTCATGGCGTTCAAAACCGTTCTTGCCGTTGAGAGAAGGTCCGTTGGTGTGCGCGTGGTTATTGCGAACCGCGGTACCATTGGATCTCGCCGCGAGGTCTACATCGCCGGCGAGAACCAAATATTTGAACACGGGTTTTGTCGGACGCAACGCAGCGCGTCGTTGTCGTTTTTAGGACAAAAGATCCACCGAAGTTAATCGCTTATCATTGCTCCCATCATTGAATTCATTTGGTGTGTCTTAACTGTCTTAAATCCACCATTTATCGCGCCATTAAGTCCTCCGCGCGGACCTCCTCGTGGTCCCGCGCGATTTAATCTCTTGTCCATAAGCGCGTGCGTGTGTGTCGTGCGCTAATTCTAGCGGATCTCGGACATCCGGACCTCCTCCAGGAGATCTGGGCGTCCAAGACCTCCTTGGCGCAATCTTAGCCGTCCCGACCTCCTGGAGGTGCAGTGGCGTTGAGACCCCTCTGGGACCTCCTCGAGGTCATCTCACCGTTGAGGACCTCCCTTTTAATCTGGTCCGTTCCGACCTCCCTTCCATGTTGTGGTCCGTTAGATCTTCCATCTCGGCCATGACCTCCCTCACCTCGCGCATGTGCGTGGTTAGGAGGTCGAGACCTCTGGACCTCCCATGTGCGTGTGTGTTGTTCTCTTGGGAGGTCTCGAGCCGTTAGATCTGTGATCTGTGGCTCACGACCTCCCATGTCTTTGTGAGTGTTGAAATGCGGTAAAGTCTTAATAATAAAGAATAAGGTATAAACTTTAAAATTTCATATCTTTTTCTTCTTAAATCCAAATGAGGTCATTCAAGTTGTGTTAGCTCTATCTTGAACTTGACTTTAATCTAAAAATGATTATAAGTTGAGTTCAGCTCCAGAGCACAGTTAGCCACTAGATTTTAAAACTCCTTTTAAATATACATTCAAATTAATGCTTAGCTTGCAAAATTCATAACTACTGCTCTGTAGGTTGTTTTTGAGTGAGACCAACTTTGTTGGTTTCCTCTATTAATGAACACACTAAGAAAATTAGTTTTGAGCATGTTGCTGTTAGAAAAATGAGGACTTGTGCATTATAATTTTGTTCAAGTTCTTGTTTTTGAAAAATTATAGAAAGTGCATAATAGCTCCAAATGAGATGAACTCAATTGTGTTATTCATCTCATGAGGTGCTGGTTTTGCAGTAAAAATTTCAGCCTCACCACTGTTCTAGAAAATGTTGCCTCCTAATTAAATTAGTGAATAGTGCAGTTTGGTATTTTCAGGGGCTGAGCAGAATTGTTTTGCTCATAACTTTTGCATTAAGAATCCAAATCCATTGGTTCTTGTTGCTAAATTCCATAAAAATCACCCTCTTACTTCTGTAGAAATTTCAGAGAATTTGGAGTTCGTTTGCTGTGCTGTCTTTGTTGTCTTTCGTCATTCTTATCGGTTCTTTATCGCTTTTCCGTTAGGTTTCGACATTTGTGGTGATCCATAAGCGACCCTCCGCAACAAAGTGACCAGCAGCAAGGCAAGCAGTTTGACCATTTCCATCATGTCCCATTACTTTAAAGCTTACTACTTTGTTTTACTTCTATGTATGCATGCTACTTTGTGTTAAATGTCGCTAGCTTTCCTATAGTTGCATAATCTGTAGGAATTGTTATCCTCTACTACCAATGAGCCTAGGTTATTCGCTGTGGTTTGAGCTCGTTGGATGAGCTCTTATCACTTAGTAGTTGCGTTTAAACTGCTTAGACATGCTTAGCTATCGGTAGTAATGGGCGATCATCGACATAGTCGATGGTCTTGATCACACAAGTATAATTATTCCTCCTATATGTCCAGCACTTGTGCTTTGATTAATTGTAAAATCAAAAACTGAAAATAAAATGTCGATTTAGACTTGGGCATATTGGATGGATGGTGCGGTTCTTGGAATGTGGTGGTATGCCCGGTCCCTAAGGACCGAGTACTTGGGTCACTAAGCCAAGCGCTTTTATGTGCTAACCACACGAGGGGATATGGGACCTCTCTTGACTAAGTACTTTGGGAGGTGTTAATTATGAGCTGGTTGGTGGGTATGTTTTAATAAAATCTGTGTGTGTGGTGTTGGGAGGGAGCATTGGCGGACCGGTTAGGCATCTAATGTGTCTTGTCCCGTGGGTTCTTGACTCGTAATTAGCATCGTCCATTGGAAATGTCTCGTAGGACTTAGCGTGCTTGCACACACCAAAGGTCGTGTGCCTAAAGGAAAGGATCGGCGTGTGGGTACATTGGTACACCCTGCGCAGGATAAAACTATTGAATAGCCTCGTCCTAGGTTATGGACATGCTTGGTAAGGTCGTTCAAGACTAGACTACAACCTTTAATTAAAACTTGACATGGTTGGTATGAGCGGGAGTTCATGCTATTGTTGTGGTGACTTGGGTTAGTCACTTCGAGATTGTTCTTGTTGTTGTTATTATGTTATTATCGCGTTGTTAATTCAACCATTTAAAAAGGCTTTGTCAAATTGCCTTCAATCTATTATGTTATTGCAAATAAATGTTGCTTTATGCTAAAATGAGTCCAAAGCCTCATCCACTTAAATAAAGCTTGCATGTAGCTATTTATAGTTCTGTTATCTCACACGTAAGTCTTGCGGAGTACTTTATGTACTCATCGCGTGGTTGTGGCAATTTTGTGGCTTTTGTTGCGAGAGGAAGAAGGAGAGCTCCAAGAGCCTCTCTTTTGTGCTACGTGTTGCGCTTTCTTGACGACTAGCTTGGCGGTCGGTCGATGCCTAGGGGTTAAGGCACACTGATTGGCTTTGTGTTATAGCCATCTTTATGGCACTTTTGCTTCCGCTGTTATCTTTTTATTTGTTGCTATTTGGCCTAAGGGCCTCTCTTTTGTAATAGCTATTCCTTTTTTTAATATTAACTTCTGGTTTGTTGCTTATGTACTATGTGTTGTATGGAATTGATATACTCTTTTGTTGTGAGGTATGTATACTGCATTCTGGGGAGTATACATTTCTCGAGACCGGGTTTATTTGGTTGATAATACTAGGGTCAATTGGATGACTAAGTATTATGAGCCTAATAAACATCGGGGTCTCACACCCGTGCCCTCGGTCCCACACCCGGCTCCGCCTCCCGCGCGCCCGGCTCCTTCACGCCGCCCGGCTCGCCACGCGCTGGGCGTGCCTCGGCTCGGCCGGTCTTCATGGCGCCGCCGTCCTCTACTCCATCCGACGCCACCCCAGTCCATAGCGCCGCCCGACTTCGGTCGCGCCGCCCCGCCCGATTCGGGCCGCCCCTCCTCTCGCTACCTAGTTCGGCGCCATCGCAAGACGGCCAGCGAGCGAGCCAGGCCAGCGCCATTGCCGATGTTCTCCTGTTGGCTCGGCCGTCGTCAACCTCGGTCCTCTCAGCTCCCTCGTTGCTCAAAGACCCGGCTCGGCCTGGCCTGCGGCCGCCTCGCCCTCGCCCGAGCCTCGGCTCGGCTGCTAAAGAGGTTGACCTACACCCTACTCTCTCTGTCTACCCTTCCCTCTTTCAGTGATGCATGAGATGATCGAGAGCTCTTGATGGTCGATGCTATATGAATGATGAATGCGTATGTGTGCATACTGAGGTGCTACTGTGGATTACCTCCTGTTGGGTTTTGGAATGGGGGAAGGAGGATGGTAGTGTTGGCCTTGGGCTGGTGCTCTACTCTTGTCCTCCTTGTCGGCTTGGCGTCCTGGTGGTCACCTTGCTGCCTTGATGCCCTGCTTGTTCCACCTTGTCGATTTGGCAGGGTTCCGGTGGTCGTCGATGGCTCCACGCCGTCACTGCTGCCGCCCTTGGTCTCCGGCTTCTCCCTGGCTTCTGCTCCTCCCTTCCTCTTCTACTCTGAGATGCTTGCTGATGGTAGTGATGTTGCTGGTGGTAGCTTGTGTTGGCATTGAGCTGAGGGAGAAAGAATGTTGGGCTGGCTGGAATGGTGATGGGGGAGATGAATGTTTGGCTGGATGGGTGCTGGCGGTGGGAATGAATGAAAATGGCTTTGTGAATGGTACTCCTTATATGATGGTGGCTTTGGTTATGTACCCTCTTGCCCAAACACAAAGACCACTTTGCCCTTGCTCTTATGTTCATGGCAAGATTTCATTGAGGGCTTTTTGGTCTGTGGTTGGGAAATCACTATTCGTGTGATTTTCTGTGGCCGAGTAAACCAATACACATGGGTGTCGGATTAAGGTAAACGCCGGATGATGAGACCTACGAAAGCAAAGAGGTGCCGGTTAACTCTAGCTAGTCTAGGTACCTTGACAAACAAGGGGCTGACTAACTTGAGTTGATCAGGGAGCCCTAGTGTGCTTCGGAGAATTCTGACGGCCACTTCCAACCTTCTACTTTCTATTTTCTATTATCCACAAGGCTTTGACTTACTAACCGTGTTCTAATTTTTCTAACGAGCGACGGGGATGGATCGAGAGATGGCTTTATGGACTGGTGCTCACGGTACAAGGTGGCAAGGATAGCTGATGCTACAAGGATGCAAGGAGCGGATTATGATTTAATTAATTGTTGTTACAAGCATTGCAATTTGGTTGTATAATTACTTTTGAAACAAGCAAAGGATTTGTAATATATTACTTCTTTGTTGTACTAGGATTGATGCAAAGTTTTCTTTGGTTGCATTGGATGGTGTAAATATTTCTGAGTTTGTATTAATGATCCACTTATGCCTGCAATGGATTTAGCTTTGTAATTGACTCTTGGTTGATAATGATATTGGAGAAATTGTTTTTATAACCCTCTTGCCGCCAGGTGTAGCGATTATGCGCTTGATATTAACTCTGAAATTAATATTTGTTCTGGATTTAAAGAATTTTAATTATCGCTAATTACAGATTATTGTTAATTAGGTTGGGTTAATTTTGCGGGTTCTCACAGTCGTGGACATGCCCGGTGAAAATGGTGCAAGGGGTAGACTTCTCAAAATTGGTGTTCCATGGCTGGCTTGTGATGTCCGCAGGCACTCTGGGTGGCTCCGAGTGCTTGTGACGTCCTCAGTTGGTCGTGGAGGTCCTGTGAACCCTAGGGTGTCCAATGAGCTCCTGAGTGGGTGCTCAGAGGAGATCTTGGAGTCCTAGGGAGGTCTTTGGGAACTCTGGAGCTGGTGCTCCAGAGAGGTCTTGGGAGAGGTCCTCGTCGTGGGTGCGACCAGACCTTCCCCAAGAGGTCTTTGGGAACTCTAGAGCTGGTGCTCCAGAGAGGTCTTGGGAGAGGTCCCGGTCGTGGTGCGACTGCACCTCCCCAAGTGACAGGGAGTGAGTTGGTGCTCACTTCCCTCTTTTCAAACAAAGGTACTTAAGTATTATTGTTTCAAAAATTGAGCTTTTCAATCTATACATTATTTCTTGTCGGACTTAGCTTTGCGCAACTAACCCTCTGACTCTCATTGTTAAGCCAATGCATGAATATTATTTGCATATTTGTTCTCTATGATTTCTTGAGTACATTCAAAGTACTCATAGGTCGACACAATGTTAAAGCGATGGTGAAGATGATCGATTCTTGAGGCTCAGACCTCTTGAGGAGGAGTTCTTTGTGACATTTGCCTAGGACGTCCTCCACTCGACAGCCTGTGGGCTTGCCGGATGGCTTCCAACGCTTTTGTCTTTTCGGTTTTTGAGGTCCTCCCGTTGTCGGTTTTGTAAGCCCAAGTTGGCAAACCTCTGTAAGCAAGCTTGGACCATAAGGTCTTGTTTAATGCGAGGTTTAATTTGTCTGCTTCATATTTTGTTTGACCATGTGGTTGTGATCACACCTATGCCGTTTTATGCGAGCTAGCTTGGACTCCTGGGACTAGCTCAGTGCACCCAGTCAAGACCTCCAGGAGGTCTTTGAAGATCTCTTGGGAGGTCTGGACAGACCTACCCTCTCGGAACCTGCGGGCGGTACTACCGCTCCTTGGTGCGGTAGTATCGGGGCGCGCACACTCATACACAAAAAAAAATCAGTACTTTGCCCTGTCCAGTGCATTTTCGAGAGGAGGTCCTCACAAAGGTGGTATCAGAGCCCTGGTCGGCTGTAGGACGTGGCCATAGGTAGAAAGGTCATTTTAGTTTGATTCAAAAGCTATTTTCTAAATCAAACCAACTTTACAATTTGTTTGGTGGTTCCTTTTCTTATCTTGTCCTATGCTATACTTACCTTTTCTCAATCTCTTCCTGTCTTATTGTACTTCATTCTTATTTTTTTCTTTGGTCCTATTATCTTACCTCCTCTGGAACCTCATTTTTAAATTTTAATTTGATCTCCTTGCCTCTATAACCTCCATAGGGCCGACTTGGTAAGGCTAGGTTGGTAGTGATCCCTTTTTAATCTCAGTTACGCTTAGCTTGGTCATTAGGACCTATGTTTGTAGTTTTATTGTTTCTTTTTAAGCCTTTTTTGGGCTTTTGTTTTTGAGTCTAGCCAAGTCACCCCTAATAGAATAATCCGTCTTCCCCCCTGCTCTAACTTATCTTTGTGCTATTCCCTCTTATCTATTATGCTTTCTTTCTTATCTATTAAACCAGAGAGGTTTTGGTGCAGATGGTTCAAACTCGACAATCAACAAGTCAGAATGAGCCCTCAGAACAGTTGCCTCCACCACCACCTCCTCCAGTGTCAGTGGCAGACCCAGGTTTTGGGCAGTTCATGGCAGCACAAGCTCAAATGATGAGTTCTATGATGCAAAACATGAACCAAATGATGGCTCAGCAAAGCCAGACCACCACTGCCTTGCTTGCCATGATGAGCCAGAACAGCCAAGCAGCAGTTGTGCCGCCACCTCCCCTCTCGGTTCATCCCTAGTCAAGGTTGTCAGAGTTTATGAAGACTCGTCCAACCACCTTCTCAAGCTCCGGGACGATTGGCTGAGATCAACTGAGAAAAAGCAGGATATTACCAGCTGTGAAGACAGAGAGAAGGTCTTGTTTGCATCACACCAATTGGAGGGTCCTGCTGCTGAATGTGGGATACCTTTTGTGCCTCTCATGTTGACCCGCAGAGGATCACATGGGCTGAGTTTACAGAAGCTTTTCGCCATTCCCATGTCCCTGATGGGAAGGTTGAGATGAAGAAAAATGAGTTTTGGGACCTTAAACAGGGCAACATGACTGTGAGTGAGTATCTTACCAAATTCACTCGGTTGTCACGTTATGCCCGCGAAGATGTTGCCACTGATGATGCATGCTAAAAGTGTTTTAAGCGAGGTATCCACCCCAGCCTGAAAGTTCAAGTCATTGGCAATGACTATCCCGATTTTCAGCACATCATAAATAAAGCTTTGCTCATCGAAGAATCTCGCATGGAGCTTTCCGAGGATTACAAGAGAAAGATGTCACCCTCCAGCGCCCAACAAAGACCTCCTCAGCGTGTCAAGACTTTTGTGTAGCACCAACCTAGGCGCCAAGGACCTCCTGGACCTCCCAGGACCTCTGTCAAGACCTCCCGTTCAGCTGTTCCAGGTCAATGACGCAACACTAGCAGCAGCAATCAGCTCTCAAAGTTCTCTCCAACAGCAGGGATCACTTGTTTCAAGTGCCATCAAGTGGGACAATATGCCAGCCAATGCCCACAAAGGACTCAAGCAGCCGCTGGGACCTCCTCTTCAGGACCTCCCCCTGCTAGGACCTCCCAGCAAGCCACAGGACCTCCTCAAGCTAGGACCTCTCAATCTTTTGGAAGGGGTCGTGTGAACCATGTGGCCGTAGAGGAAGCCCAGACCTCCCCGGAGGTTGTACTAGGTATGTTCCTAGTAAATTCAGTGCCAGCTGCAGTTTTATTTGATTCTGGAGCTTCACATTCGTTCATTTCTTGGAGTTTTGTTGCCAAGCACCAATTTTAAGTTATTGCTCTTAAATCTACCTTGTTGGTTCAATCCCCCGGTTTGGAGCTAAGCACGAACTAGGGTTGTCCACAAGTTAAATTGGTTATAGAGGGAGTAGAATTCTTGGCCAACCTTATCCTTTTGTACACAAAGTCTTTAGATGTGATCTTGGGTATGGATTGGCTTGCAAACCACCATGCAATGTTGGATTGCAGTGGTAAGAGCATCTCTTTGACCAGCCCTAGTGGTGTCACAATGAAGTTTGAAGTCTCCTCAGAAAAGCTTAAAGGAGCTCTAGCTTGCATTGCCCAAGTTCTAGCCTTGAAAGATGTCCCTGTGGTCCGAGATTTTGCAGATGTGTTCCCTGATGAGCTCCCAGGCATGCCACCAGATAGAAATCTTGAGTTTGTGATTAACCTTGTTCCAGGGACCTCCCCCATCTCCAAAAGACCTTATAGGCTATATGTTGATGACCAAGTGGAGTTAAAGTAGCAGATTGAAGACATGTTGAGCAAATGTTTCATTAGACCTAGCTCCTCACCTTGGGGAGCTCCAGTGATATTTGTGGCCAAGAAGGATGGTACTCAAAGAATGTGTGTGGACTACCAAGCTCTCAACGATGTCACTATCAAGAACAAGTATCCTTTGCCCAGAATTGATGATTTGTTTGATCAGTTGAAGGGAGCTGCAGTGTTTTCAAAGATAGATTTGATGTCAGGATACCACCAGCTTAAGATTTGCCAAGAAGACATCCCCAAGATAGCTTTTTCAACTAGATATGGGCTGTTTGAGTTTACTGTTATGTCTTTTGGGCTGACCAATGCCCCTGCCTATGTCATGAATTTGATGAATAGAGTGTTTATGGAGTATCTTGACAAGTTTGTCATTATCTTTATTGATGACATCCTTATGTATTCCCGAAGTGAAGAAGAGCATGCAAAGCACCTCTTTTTGGTTTTGGAGAAGCTTAGAGCTCACCAACTCTTTGCAAAGTTTAATAAATGTGAGTTTTGGTTGAAGGAAGTGGTCTTTTTAGGACATGTCTTTGTCCAAAATGGAGTCTTTGTCAACTTGACAGAGGTCCAAGACGTGCTCAATTGGGAACCTCCAAAGTCAGTGCCTCAGGTCCGGAGTTTTCTTGGTATGGTAGGGTATTATAGAAGGTTTATTGAAGGTTTTTCTCGAATAGCAAGACCTCTCACTCAACTATTGAAGAAGGAAAAGAAGTTCTTATGGACATCTGATTGTGAACAAAGCTTTCAAGAGCTCAAGAGAAGGTTGACCTCTGCACCAGTTTTGATATTGCCAGATGTCCGAAAAGACTTTGAAGTCTTTTGTGATGCATCAAAGCAAGGACTCGGCTGTGTCTTGATGCAAGAAAGAAGAGTGGTAGCCTATGCCTCTCGACAATTGAAGCCTCATGAAGCCAATTACCCAACTCATGACCTAGAGCTAGCTGCTGTGGTGCATGCTTTGAATATTTGGCGCCACTATCTCATTGGAAACCGATGTGAAGTCTACATAGACCACAAGAGATTAAAGTATATTTTTACCCAAGCTGATTTGAATATGAGGCAAAGAAGGTGGTTAGAGCTGATTAAAGACTACAATCTTGGAATTCGTTATCACCCCGGCAAGGCCAACGTGGTAGCTGATGCTCTAAGTAGAAAGGTTTATAGCAGTACCTTGAAGGTCAAAGAAAGTCAGCCTATTTTGTATGAGGAATTCCAGAAACTCAGACTTGAGATAGTTGAAGAAGGGTTTTTGGCAACTTTGGAAGTGCAACCCAACCTGCAAAGACAGATTAGGGCAACTCAAGTTGAAGATCCAGTCATTTAAGAAATCAAGGCCAACATGAAAAAAGGGAAATCTTTGAGGTTTTCAGAAGATGATCAAGGGACCGTATGGTTTGACAAGAGGCTATGTGTGCCAAATAACATAGAACTCAAGAAGATTTTACTAAAAGAAGCCCATGAAGCACTGTATTCCATTCACCCTGGAGCTACAAAGATGTACCAAGACATCAAGAAGATGTACTGGTGGCCTAGTATGAAGAGAGAAATTGCAGAATATGTGGCCAAATGTGATACTTGTCAAAAGGTTAAGGCCGTGCACCAAAGATCTGGGGGTCTTTTGGTGCCCTTGCCCATACCCGAGTGAAAATGGGAAGAGGTAGGGATGTACTTTATAACTGGTCTACCCCGGACCCAGGCTGGTTTTGACTCTATATGGGTCATTGTAGATCGCCTAACCAAAATGGCTCACTTTATTCCTGTGAAGACCACCTATTCTGGAGACAAATTGGCAGAAATCTACATGGCAAAAGTTGTGTGTTTGCATGGTGTCCCAAAGAAAATAGTATCAGACAGAGGATCTCAGTTCACCTCCAAGTTTTGGCAAAAGCTACATGATGTTATGGGCACAAACCTCAATTTCAAGACACGACTTGTCACCCTGGCCCGATGGACAAACCGAAAGGGTCAACCAAGTACTTGAGGACATGCTGAGAGCTTGTGCTCTGGAAAGGCAAGGAAGTTGAGACAGAATGTTACCCTATGCTGAGTTCTCCTACAATAACAGCTATCAAGTAAGCCTCCGGATGTCTCCTTTTGAAGCTCTTTATGGAAGAAAATGTAGAACACCCTTGTACTGGACAGAGACTGGTGAAGGACAAGTTCTTGGACCAGACCTGTTGAAGGAAGCTGAAGACCAAGTGAAGTCAATAAGGGAAAAGTTGAAGACTGCACAAACCAGACAAAAGAGCTATGCCGATAATAGACGTCGAGATTTAGCCTTTACTTCAGGAGATCAAGTATACCTCAAAGTGTCACCTCTCAAAGGAATGCAACGATTCAGGATCAATGGAAAGCTAGCTCCGAGATTCATTGGAACTTTTCCAGTTCTCGCCCGAAGAGGATAAGTGGCCTACAAGATAGATCTTCCCCCTCAGCTTGCTAGAGTGCACAATCTATTCCATGTCTCTCAGTTGAAGAAGTGCTTAAGAGTGTCGGAAGAGCAAATGCCCATGGAAGCTGTGGACCTCCAAGAAAACCTCACCTAAAAGGAGCAACCCATCAAGATCTTGGATGTGTCTGAGAGAGTCACAAGGAACAAGACCATCAAGCTTTGCAAGGTGCAATGGATCAATCACACTGAAGCAAAAGCAACTTGGGAGCGCGAAGAGGACCTCAAGAAGGAGTTCCCGCACCTATTCTCTAGCTAACCTGAATCTCGGGGTTGAGATTTGTAACATCCCAAATATGGGTCTGTGTTTCAAATGTAAGAAAATATGTAGAAATTAAAACTTTTCTTGCATCTTGAAGTTTTTGAACTTTTCTGTAATTCTTGTAAAGGAATTGTGGAATTCAAAAACTTAAACCTCCAATTGACTAAAGTCATGACCTCCTTGTTGAGAATCTTGTGTGCAACCCCTGGAAATATTTTTCCTTGGTTCTAGGGATGCTTTGTGACTCCTCTGAAAAATTTCAAAATTTTTAGAAATTATTTGATAATTTTTGGAGGCCAGTCAAACCAGTTTGACTCTTGGTCAAACCCTAGAACAAGCCTTGAGAAATTTCTAGAGAAAAGTGCTTTGCATAAAAACCTTTGGAAAATTTATACAAGGTTTATCCTGGTGTGAGGAACCTCCAGTCCAAATTTTAGAATTTTTGGAGTTAGTTTGCTACCTCTAATAATTCCTCCAAGTTTCAGCTTGAAATTCAAACCCTAGTCTGTTCCTGTTCCTTGTGTCCGAGTTAGACTCGAGCCCAACCTCTTTTCCGGTTGAACCCAACCGCCTAGCTGCACTCTGGCCCGTTCAAAGCAGTGCGTGCGTTTGGGCCGTTGGATCTTGATCCAACCGTTGGAGTTGGGCCCGTGCCTGTTGGTTTGGCTCAACCCGCGCCCTGCTTCTTTCATTGTTGGTGGGGCCCGCGTCACTTTGTTCTTCCCTTCCTCGCCAGCGCCATTGCGGCACACATGGGAGAGGGTGGCGGTCTGGTCACCTCCATGGAGTCCTTCAAACTCTTTGCTGCAAGCATTAAATGCCGCTAGTGCTTTCGCCCCCAAAGTTTCCTTTGTCAGCTTCTCCACCTGCTTTGCTCGTCCATGGCAGGGGCATAGACCGGGGTTCACCGAGTGCATTGTCCTTGCTAAGCCCGTGCTTCTCCGGCTATAAAAAGCGCCCTTGCTCCTCCTGGTGTTCCTTTAAACATCTTCTCAGCTTGCTCTCTGCTTGTTGAGCTCAAAACACCAGTGAGCACTTGGCCGCCATTGTTGGATCTTGAAGCTCCTCGGTGAAGCCAGTGTTCCAGTGGTTCTTCACTCTATCTCTTTGCTCAGCCTTGAGCCTCTCATCCCCTTGGTTAAATCCCCTAACTTGATTTTGGGTTGCTTTCACAGGAGCTGCCTAATTTTGGGTTTTGGACCTCTTCGGCCGTAATCACCCCTTTCTTCCTCAGCGTCGGTAAGCACCTCGGCTCTTCAATTACTTGCTCATGGACGTTCTGTGAGCCCTATTGAAGCTTTTGAGATGACCCGGTCTTGCTCATTTTGTTTAGGCCGTCATCTCCTCTTCATCTTCTTCGTTGCCGGTGTTGTGCTTCGTCGTCGGAGCAACTCCGGCCACCTCTGGACCGCTCTGTGCTAAGGTAACCCTCTTGGTAGTCCTTAGAAGCTGTGGCACCGCTTCTCTGAACCGCTGCGGAGCTCCTTTTGCTTTTCGTGGTTTGGCCGAGCGTGGCACCGTCGCCCGTCTTCGGCTAGCTGCCGGTGTGGTCCTCCTCCGTAGTCGCCACCTCCACCAGTGTGCGCGCGTGGCTATTATGGACTCGTTTTGGCCCTTGGTTTGCGCCGACGAGGTCCTCGTCATCGGCGGTGAGGCCATCTTTGCCCTCGGTCTTTTGTCGGACGGGAACAGCCCAGCGCCGTTGTCGTTAAGACAAAGATCCGGCCATTAAAATTGCTAATCTTTGTTAATCATTGTTAATAACTTCTTAGTATTAATGGATGTCCTTATCTGTGCTTGGCTGTCGCTTACAAGTGGGCCCAGCACTCCTTTAAGCCCTGTGCGTGGCTTAATTAGCCACTGACATGCGGGCCCACGCGCTCAAACCCACGTGTGTTAAGTGTGCAACGCTTAGCCCCGCTCTGGACCGTTCGATCTGAGATCAACAGCCCAGATCTGTTGAGACTTTTGGACCTCCGGATCTCTCAAATCATCGTGGGCCGTTCATTTCTTGATCTGTGGCTCAGATCTCGTGGAACGTTCGCACCACTGAACCTTCACCATCCGATCTAGATCCAACGGTCTGCATCTGTGGACGAATAGAAAGAAAAAAAATGAGTGTGCCTTAACTCATAGTACCAGGTCGAGCATGTAAGTGTTCTATCCAAAGTTCCCCTACAGTACCAGATGTCAGCCAGTTTGCAGTTGTCATCGTCTGAAATTCACAGTGGTCGACCATACAAGTCATTGCTCAGCTAAAAGCAGATCAGATCACAAAGAATATGGATTTTGCATCAATCATGAAACGAAGGCCAAGTGTCTTTAATCCTAAAGGGATTGTAAGTAGCTTAGTTCAAGCAGAAAAGCTACGTAGCTTACGCAGATTTTCACCCTCGCAGTCATGTCTATCGTCAGTATACTTGTTGAAGATCTGTGTTAAGAATTGTACGACAAAGGTGCGTCAGCCAGTTCAGATTTTGAAGCTCAGAAGAAGAGTTAGCTTGTTGACCTGAGTCACCAGTTAGCAGCAGGATTTCCTCAACTCCAGAAGTGTCTTTGAGCACCGATCAAGTAGCCCGTCAGAAGCAATCGAGTTTCAAGATGCCTTTCCTGCCAAAAGCCAGTCTGTCAAGTTTTCATTGAAGCGAGAAGTTCAGCAAGAAGCAAGGCATTTGTCCCGTAAGTGTTCAGAAGAGCAGTTCTGTCAAAGTCAAAGCAGTTTGGAAGTCAGAAGAGAACCCGAAGGCTGAGTTCTTTAACCTATTCTATAGCCAGCCTGAATCTCAGGGACAAGATTCCTTTAGGGGGGAGGTTTGTATAGCGTCCCAAAATTTGGCTTTTCAAAAATCTTTTGAGTAGTTTAGGTCCCTGGAAAATTTCACCAATTTTATTTGAATTAATGAAGCTTAACTGGGAATTTTCTAAACTTAAAATATTTAATTTGACTAATCTAAACATCAATTTTAAGAAAAGTTAGCGTCAGACCGAGGATCCCAGTTTACCTCATGTTAGCAATAAAGTGTATATGGAGCCTGGGATGCTCATTTCAATTCAGTATGGTGTATCACCCTGCATCTACGGATGAACAGAAATAAAAAATTAGTGTGCCTTAACTCATAGTACCAGGTCGAGCATGTAAGTGCTCTATCCAAAGTTCCCCTACAATACCAGATGTCAGCCAGTTTGCTGTTGTCACCATCTGAAATTCACAGTGGTCGACCATACAAGTCATTGCTCAGCTAAAAGCAGATCAGATCACTAAGAATATGGATTTTGCATCAATCATGAAAAACAAGGCCAAGTGTCTTTAATCCTAAAGGGATTGTATGTAGCTTAGTTCAAGCAGAAAGGCTACGCAGATTTTCACCCTTGCAGTCATGTCTATCGTCAGTATACTTGTTGAAGATCTGTGTTAAGAATTGTATGACAGAGGTGCGTCATAGTGGGCCGAATTGGCTTCAGCCCATTCCTCACTCCTCTCTCATTCGGCCCAACTAGCCTAACCCTCCCGGCCCATTGCGTTGCCGCCAGCCCAGCTCGCCACCACCGAAACCCTAGCAACCCGCCGGGCCCATCTGTCGGCCACCAAGACCACCACCCGAGCCGGCTGACGTCGGTACCGCCACCAGCGTGTGTGCATGCCGTGTGCCGCTTCGCCGCCGCTTGCTGCGCCTTGGTCCGGGTCCACTGCCACAGCGTAATCGCCGCCGCCGCCATTCAGCGCGCTGTGCAGGCTTTCTGTGACCCGCCACCGCTTTGGGAGCCATTGCTGCTTTCGACGCCTCCCTAGGGCGCTATAAAAGGCCCCCCGGTGCCCGCGCCCCTGGTGATGCCGCCACCCCGAAGCCACCTTCTTGGACTCTGGCGCCGTGCCCGCCTCGCCGTTCTCCACCGTCAAGCTCCCTCGAACCGCCGCGACTGTGTCACGGCATCCGCCCCATCGCGCTGCCTCCAGGACCCTAGCTCGCCCCCGCCAAGACGCCGCCAAGCCCACCATCCGCAGTTGTCTCCTCCAAGCCTGGTGCCGACCCTCACCACTGGATCTCCTCTGTTGCGGATCCTCGAGACGAACCATCCGCGTCACGGTGACCACATCGATCTCCTCCTCCGTGTGCCGCCACCCGTTGACACTCCCGAGCCTCCCTTTTGTCGGCGCCACTTCATCCTCAACGATCTCGGCCGCCACCTTCGCCGGCCGACTGCTCCGTCTCCGGTGAACCCCTGTGCTCGCTAACCTCATCATGGTAATCCTCGAGCCTTGTTCTTCACCATGCGCTTGTTATTTTTTCCCCGAGCTTGGCTGTAACTCGTGGTCGCCGTGTGAGCCGCCGCCACTACCGCTCCGTTGGTCATCACTGGCGCCTGCCGATGAACCCCGTTACCACGACCACGTCACCGAGACCTCCCTCGCCTCCTTGTCCCATGTGCCCATTCCCATGCGTCGCCGTGGCCGCTGCTGCCGGCGAGCTGGCGAGCTCCATGAGCCAGCCGAAGCCTCTGTGCCCGTGCCTGCATTCAGTGCGTGTGCGATCTTCGGTTCTGTTGAAGACGGCTGATGCTTCTATGGCTCCTCCATTACTGGTGTATGGGTTCCAAGGATCAATGCCTATTTTCCAATTCTAGCTGCCATACCTTGCCATCTCTAGTCACCATGTCATTGCATCAATGCGCAGGAATCCAAAGACAGCAGCTCCTATTCTCTGTCCCTTTGTTCCTATGTCATTCTGTTGCCACGTTCCTTCTGTGTTGAACTCCTGACTTCCTTTCTTTCCTTGCTGTGAAGCCTCAAATCTCTCTCTATTCTTTATTCATTGCTTTGTCATCTGGTGCTAATTCCTGCCATATCAATTGAGGTCTTAGTGCTAACCACCTCGCGCCGCAGGCAGCAGCCCCTATTCCTCTCGGGTGCCTTTTCTGTTGAAGTCGGCTGTTAACAGGAGCCTCTCTCCATCTTTCCTTACCATCTCTGGGGTTTGGCCCTTTGTCATCAAATCAATCCAAGCCACACATCTATATGTCCTCTCACTTCCACGTAGACCTCCTTGTTCGCTACGTTGGCACCACCCGTGCACCGATCCAATGTGGAATCCACATCGCTGCCACATCACCACCTTGTCCTTTGTGGCAGCCACCTAAGCCGCCCACATGGCATCCACATAATCCAAACCCTAAACCGAAACCAGACGGACATGGTTCCCCATGATCCATGCCTATGACCGGTGGACCCCGCTTGCCATTGCCCTATTCCATGAACCCAATCTGCTGTGCACCTTAAATCCTAGATTGTGGACTTGATCTATGGACCAATGGCCCACCTGTCATCCTCTTTATCCTTTTTGAAAATTAATTTAATTTCTGATATTCAATTATCCAATTGGTCCCACATGTTATTCACTAACTTTGTTCTCTCTCACTTACCAGTGGACCCCACTTGTAAGTCTCCAATTCTACTTATTTATTTTATCCAAAGAAATATTCTCTGAATATTCTTTCATCTCTCAATTTCATCATTTCATGTGATCTTCGAAAGCTCATATCTTTTGAATCCGAACTCCGATTGAGTTCATTCGAATTCCTAAATTCATCTCAATTCAATATCTATTTATATGAGATTATTATTTAATTTTTGGAGTTTTTTTGCTCTCTGTTAGTTATTTATTTGGTTTATTTGCTTGTTGCGAATAGACGTTGATACTTCGAGAAGTGCTGATCAAGAAGGAGCTGAAGATCAAGGAAGTAGAAGATTAAAGTTAAATAAGATCATCATTGATATAGCGAGGCAAGTTGTACCTTTGACCATATTGAATCCCAGTGTTCTAAAAGTATCTTGATTCAAATTATTTCATTTACTTTAAGTATTTATTTAGATGCTTTTGGGTTTAGTTAATAATCCAAATTGTTATAACCTCCTTGTTTACTTGTATGTCTTAATCTTTTGTCACCCTAGCTTGGTTATTTATTAGTTGGTATTATTGTAGCACCAACGTAGGTTGGTTAGATGTGATTAGATTGCTTAGCCATGCCACGAATCACCTTTCATGTAAAGTTGCAATTATCAACTTGACTAAGTGACTATGGAACTATGTGATAAAACTGTGTGTACGGTGTGCTATTATGGTATGTGTTGCACTTAACCAACTGGGTGTTAAAAGGTTTAGACTAAGGCAAGTGGTGGAAATTATGTGACATGGTGGCTATGTGATATGGGAATATGAATCTGTGTGTCAAAATAATCTGTGTGCCTTAGTTAGAAATTGGAAGCCATTGAACTGGTCCTCTCGTACAACCACATGCCTGTTATGGGACGGGCCTAACTTAGTAAGTTATGAATTCTTGACATTGATTGCTCAGGCAGTAGGTTAGGCTATGTGAAAAGGGTGGAGGTGTGTGCTACTATGTAGTCGCATCGCAGGACGGTTCGCCGCTTCCCTGTCCAACGGTGTGTGTCGTACCATCCACTGTGTATAGTTTGGTATGACGTAAGCACATCGGGAGTGTCAATGTTAAGATGAAGTTTCTGAAAGGTTTTGTTGTGATCAGCTCTGTACAAGTTGATTGCATCTTGTGGGTAAAGTGTACAAACTCTGCAGAGTGTTAAATCAATCTATTCGAATAGCCGCGTCCGCGGTCATGGACATGCTCGGGGATTTCACACGAGGGGTAGATTTTCATAAAACAATTGGGAAGGGGGCTGTGTGATCTAAATCATATGGCTATGTGAATAACTTGATTAGGCTGTGTGTCTTTGTGAAAACAAATGATAAAACATATTATTGTTTATTTGTTTTACTTATGCTTTCAATCTATTATTTGTATTCAATTACAAATGTTGCATTTCTGCAAAAGAACCACAGATTGCCATTCCTTTGGAATAAGCCTGCATGTATAATTACATTTCTGTGGTGTGACTTACGAGTACGGTTGTGTACTCATGCTTGCTTTATTAAATCAAGCAGAAGTGAAGGAATCGTCAGTCAACAAGGTCTACTTCAAGGATCGTGGAGAACTAGGTCGCGCACCCCAGCTGATTGCCTGTGGGCATATGGATGAGCTTCACTGAAGTTATTCCGTTACGTTCCGCTGCAGTTTCATTGAGCTTTTTGCCTTTTGAGGCATTAATTGTAAGTTTTGACCTTAAGGTCTTTACTCTGATATTTATTGTATTTGCCTATTTATTAGTCATCTTTGTATATGGAATTGATATTTCACTGATGTTGTCACTGTATGCACTAGCGTGATCCTGGACTAGTGCAGTATACATGGAGGGTCCAGAATTGCATTTTTGGGTCCCGACACCTAGGAACACCCCCACGCTCTCTATGTGAACCGAGCTAGTCCCAAGGATCAATAGCTAGCTCTTCACAGCATACAAGAGTGGTAACATGCACATCGAACTTTATTAACAATATATTCAACAGAGTTGCTTACAAAAGTGGCCTTGGGCCAGAAGTAAAATACAAAAGAACAAAAGAGCGGCAGTCCATCCATTATGCCACAGGCAAAATGGCTGGAGGGCACAACCTAATCGACCTGGTCTTCTTCTTCACTGCTACTGTCTTCACCTGACCAAAGGTTATATTGAGCAAGAGTGAGCACAAGAACCGTGCTTGTAAGTCACACCCGTGGAGTAAACAAGATGACATGCATACATGGATATTCAAAGGAAGGCATAATATAGTTAATTTGCGCAAAGCCAAGTTTCTTTCAATTACACATACTAAGTTCCAAGGCAGTTATACCATAACTAAAATTCATTTTTCTCAAATCAATTATACAGTTGGATAACTTTCATCATCAAGATGGTGAAAGATACCCTCCTGTCATAAGGCTTCCCGCCCAAAACCCATGGGATAGAAATCCCAAAATCATTTCATTAAACCTTTTTAAACCAAAACCGAGACTAACTTTGAGTGGCTTTTGCTAGCATGTCCATGACCGTGGACACGGTTATTCGAATAGTTTTACACTCTGCAGAGGTTGTACACTTTACCCACATGACATGATTGAAAGGCTACGGGTAGGCTACACTAGCGCAAAAAATTAAAATTCTACCCGTAAACCAAGATCACTGCAGTTATAGATCACGGTCTTACCACTAGACGCACAGGTGCGGAAATTGATGCAGCACGTCGGGGCAGAGTAGTCGTACTAAGTTGATGCAGCACGTCGGGGCAGAGTAGTCGTATTACTTCCTCGTCCTCGTCGCGGCGTCCACGTCTGACTCCTCTCTTGCGGTTCGTCCAAACGCTTCTGATCTGGCGCCTCAAAGGTATCCACACGCGGGAGGAAGCGGCGCCGCCGGACTACTAGATCCGCGGCGACTAGGGCGTGGGAGGGTGGCGGCGGGGTTTGAGGATGTCACGAAAAACTCATCACCAATCTCATGCGCCTTGCCCTCCTTTTATAGGCGTCCTTACAATGGGCTTCTACTAATAGAGGCCCATTAGGACTCAATGCCCGATCTAATTCGGATCCAATCCGAATTAGGCTTCACTTCTTAAGTGTGTGACCCTATAGGTTCACGTATGTTTAGACATGACGCGAGTATACATACTTGGTCAATAGTTGGTAGCGGCCTCTAGCAAGACATGTCAACTCCTAAGCGTACACAAAGATCATATCGGACGAACCATCACAACGTTATGTACATGCCAATCCCTTTGCCTCACGATATTGATTCGAGCTCCAAGTGACCACTCTATCTCGATCTGTGATCCTAATCCCTTACTAGGTTAACTCTTAACCTTAAGTAGCATGGCCATGCATTTCGGATCCGATCACTTGAGGGCCCAGAGATATCTCTCGGGTAGAGGGCAAATCCCATCTCGTGACCATGCCTCGCAACATGCTTCATGACAAACCCGAAGCTACCTTTATAACTACCCGATTCACGGAGTAGCGTTTAATAGCCCCTAAGTAGGTCGATTCACATCTCAAGTACATGCGACAATCTCGTGTCTAAGGACAAGGCGTACACATTGTGTAGAGAGAACCATAAGTATAATTGTTATGTCTCATGTTGGGTCGGTCCAACCCCATGTTCTAAACATGTGTCCACATTATTGGTTTGACATCTCCATGTCTATGACACATGAAACATGGTCATCAACCGATACATGTGCTAATCCATCATTCACGTGTGTCCTCACATGAACTCCGACTAGGGACAACTTTAGAATAACCATATAAGTAAAGAGTTTCACAAACAAGTCACATACTTGTTAATCAACACAAAGGTAATATTCAAGGAACATTTATTAAATCATGGATACAATGAAATATCATCATCTCTATGATTGCCTCTAGGGCATATCTCCAACAATGATTCCTCTAGTTTATTTGGCATCCGTCAATGCCACCTCTCACTGCTAAAGGTAAGAGGTCTAGAGCTCATGACAAGGCCTTTACAATGCATTATTCCACCACAGTCCCTCCTCGCTAAGGTTTCACCTCCATTAGATACAAATCCGCAGGATCGGGGCCCCCTCTTGCGCTAGTGGGAAACATAGGTTATGAAAGACCATATGCCATAGAAGACCTCCCACACATCAAAGTGGAACAACCGTGGTGGAACTTTGCAAATTATTCAGCCAGGTCCCACACCCTATTCTGGAGACATATGGTTGCACTGTATGGCAAAGCCCATTATAGGCATAGCAAGTTGCGGCTCAAAGACCGGTCCTTAACTGACTTGGGCGACAACCACAAACCCCTGGACCCCAACCTTACCCAGGATTGAGTCCGTGCATGAACATTGCACCAGCCAAGCAAACCTAATTCGCCCAAGTCCAAATTCATTTTTCCTTTTGTTTGCTTTTCAAAACATTTATAGGCTTCCATGACAACCCAATGTCATAGCCAAAACATTTAAACAGTAGTTGGTCAAGATGGTAAAACATCCCAAATCAAGACTTTGGTCTAAGCATGACTAAGCATATATTTTCCCAATGATCTTGGCTCACACTATTGCATTAACCAAGTTTTATCTAAGGTGACAACATGTTCAGTTCAAGGTTAACAGTTGCCATACAAAGGAAGTAGGCATAACTATGAATTTTAAAACAGGTATTGAAATAACTTGGTAGAGATAGGCACGCAGTATACATTGAAACAGAACATAAATAATGTGAGATATTGGGTGCAATATGATCAAGAGTGTAACTTGCCTCTTACTTGGAAGCTTAGGTATCTACTCAATCACAGGGTTCTGGCTCCTTAGAGACGTCGAGATCTACACGAGAACAAAGCCAAGAAAAATCAAATAACAGCCAAACAAGATCCAATGAATTCCCAACAAGCTAAATAGCAAAGAACAAAACAAGAAAAACTAAGAAAGGGTTCTCAGGAGGAGGTCCAAAAGGTTGAAGGGAGGTCCATTGGAAAGGGTGGTTATTATTGGTGACCAAAGGAAGTGGTATTTACAAAAGGGAGGTCTAAGAGGCTCAAGGTTATGGGAGGTCTTTAGGGAGGAGGTCCAGAGAAGGACCCAAGGGGGTTGTCTTTGCAAATAGGCCGAGAAGGTCATCTTTGTAAAAATCCATGAGGGTCGTCTGTGTAAAAAGACCGTGGAGGTCTCTGCATTCTACACAAGAGATAAAGACAAATTTATACAAAGGTCAAATAAAGAACCAACAGAGCTCCAAAAGAAACTCAAAACTCAAACCATAGAAGAATATCATACTAGAAATAGGTTCTTTGGGAGAGGTCCCAACTTACTGGGAGGATGTTCCACGAGAGAGGTCTTTGCAAAAGACCAGAGAGGTGGTCTTTAGCAAAAAGCCAAGGGGATGATCCTTGTGCAGAGACCAGGGAGATGATCTTCATATAAAAGCCATAGAGGTCCGAAGGAAATCCAGGAGAGGAGGTCCTGGAAGGATACAACCACTCATTATGGCGATAAGAACAAGAATGGATCAGTACACAAAGAAGCTTACCAGGGGCAAGAAAGAAACGATGAGTGAGGGGAAGGTTGAGGGACAACAGTGGCGGTTGAGGCCGGCGCCAAGGCTCCTGTGGAGCCTTCAATGGTGAAGACACGACAATGGAGGCCCCTGGCGAAGTTCTTGGCAGCAAGGTCTCGCCGAGAATCAACTGAGCAAGAGTCAAAACGCTAAGTGTGGAAAAAGGTGAGGAGAAAGAGCTCCCTGGCTAATTATAGCTAGACTGGGTAAAGAAAATACTAGAATCGTACGTGTCAAGGTAAGTGTGGAAAATAGGTCACAAGTGGGTGAAGGACAAGGCAGGTGTCATCACCAATTTGGTGAAGGACAAAAGAAAAGGACAAGGTATGCTGTTAAGGGAGGAGGACAAGGAAAGATAACAATGGTGCCACTAAGTGACTACATTCATAGTAAGCAGCCACGTACATGGTCGCATTTAATGCAACATGACATGCATTAAATGCACAAGGTACTTGTGTGGCAGAGAAAATGAGAATGGGTAAGACTGGTAAGTGGGACCAGTCAAACTTGGGAATAGTTTGGTCAAGGAGGGAGGTCCTGGCCCGCAGGAGAGGTCTTTGAGGAGGTCTGAAAGACTTCGGAGGTCCTGTGGGCTAGGCGGTCCTAAGGATAGGGTGGTCCAGAGGACTAAGAGGTCCAGAGGACTAGATCGACAAGGGGAAGGGGGGGTCCTGGCAGTTAGGATCTGTTCAAGGGGAGGTCCTAAAGGGCTCGAGAGGAGGTCCTCTAGACAGGGAGGTCCAAAGGACTAGGAAATCCTATGTCTAAGAGGTATCAAAAAAAGGTCTCAACGATCCAGATACAATCAAGAGAGGTCTGGATGGTTAAGATGAGGTCAAGGGAAGATCCAAACACAAAGAAGGTTTGGACTCAAGGGGAGGTCCAAACACTAGTTTGAGAGTTTCCATGAAACGGTAGTACCGCAATTTAGGGAGAGGTACTACCGCACTCTGGTAGTTCCGATCACTACACGGCGGTATGAAATTTCCAGAATGCACGCTTTTGAGGCCTTGATTTCCTCTTGGAGCAGTATGACCGCGAGTTGAGTGGAGGTACTACCGCACAGTGGTAGCACCGGGTTGGCATGGTATGACTACACGTTGAACGGCGGTAGTACCACGCGGGGTCCAAAAGGACTAAGAGGTCTAGGCCCTCATATCAAAATGAAGGGAAATTTGGACCATCAGATCCAAACGTAGGGAGGTCCAGACAGAAGGATTTCAAGGAGGAGAGGGATTCAATGGAGGAGACCCACGGAAGGTGGTTCAAAAGAGGTCCTAACGGCCAAGATGAAAGGCAGAGGAGGTCTTGATGGTTAGATCTCAACAAAGGAGATCCAAATGGACACAAGGAGGTCCAAATGAAACCGAGGAGGTTTAGTTGAACAGAGCAACATTCAGATGGACTCGAAGAGGTTCAAATGAATTGAGAAGGATTGAAGTGAACCCAAAAGGGTTTGTGAGGACCTCAGCTTATTTGGCTTGTAATGCTTAGTCTACCATTGACCCTAGCATCACAAACAAAATAACCTGTGTCTTCGAGATATGTATACTACCCAGAAATGCAGTATACACACCTCTTTACAAAATCATGTATCAATTCCATACAAGACATAGAACCAAAGCACGAACTAGATTAAACACAGACATACATCATAGAGTTATTACAAAAGGGGCCGACTAGCCAAATAACAACTAAGAGAGTTAAATAAACAGCGGAAGCAAAAGGCCATAAGATGGCGATAAACAAGAGCCAATTAGTGTGCCTTTAACCCACAAGGCAACCAACCGGGCCGCCAACCTAGTCGTCAAATCCACCGCACATCTCACAAAAGTGAAACCCTAGGGAATCAACCTCCTCTGCAATAAATTAATTAAGCAAAGCAAATGAGTACAAAAATGTACTCACAAGACTTACGTGTAGGGTAACAGACCTATACATATGATACATGCGAGCTTATTTAAGTGGAGGCTGTAGATTGTTTTCAGCATAAAGCAAGTTTTCATTTGCAATAATTAAATAGATTCAAAGCAGTTTTACAATTCGTTTTTAATTTGCAAATAACAGTGAGACAACAACATAATAACACTAGATAGATGACAACAACAATCTTGGAAGTGACTAACCCAATAGTCACCACAACAATAGCATGAATTACCCATTTATACCACCCACGTCAAGTTTTAATTAAAGGTTGTAGTTTAATTCTTGCGGGAAATAACCAAGCTTGTCCATAACCTAGGACGAGGCTATTCGAATAGATTTAACCCTGCAGGGGTGTACCAATGTACCCACACGTGAGGCCACCTTTTCGCCAAGCTATTTAGCACACTTCCTTTGGTATGTCGGCACGGTTAGTCTTACATGACCCTTTCCAATAGAATGCATTAACTACGAGTCGCCCATATGGATAGACACCCATGCGTTGATGCGCAGTCATTGAACCTTTAGACAAAGGACCAATGCTCATCACCCTTAGAAAAGGATGATGCTCCTTGCAGTGGATAACGCTCCACCACTATTCGCCCAAAAACACACACAACACAAAGTTTAGTTTTCAACACAACACACACATCCACCATGCAACCCGGAATTAACGCACACCAAAGTACTAAGTCAAGAGATGTTCCATATCCCCCTCATGTGGTTAGCACGCAAAAGTGCTTGGATCAATGGTGCAAGTAATTCGGTCCTTGGGGACTTAGGCACCATTCCACACACCATGAGATCACACCAACATCCATTGTGCCCAAGTCAATAACAGTTTTGTTTTCGATTTTATTTATTTACAAAGCAACAAAGCACAAGTGCTGGACATAATGGAATAATAGTTTTTGTGTGATCAAAGTTATCGACTAAGTCGATAACCGCCCAATTCTACCGTAAGCTAAGCATTTCTAAGCAATATCAACACGTAACCTACTAAGTGACAAGAGCTCATCCAACGAACTCTACATCACAACAAGATATTCCTAGGCTTAGTAGTAGAGATTGAACATTTACCTACAGAGTATGCATCTATAGGGTCAACTAATCGACAATAATTTAACAACAAAATAGAACATGCATACATACACTTTTGAAACAATATATTAAACTTTGAAAGTAATGGGATTAAACATGATCAAACTGCTTGCCTTGCTGAAGATGCTCACTATGCTGCAGAGGGTCACTCTCGGGATTAACGCACTCATCGGCACCTAACGAAAAAGCGAAAAAGAACCGATAAGAACGAAGAATACCGAAAAGACGCAAAAATAAACTTTCTCCAAATGCTCTGAAAATTTTACAGAAGCAAGGGAACATTTTTTAAGGAATTTAGCAACAAGAACCAATTGATTTGGATTCTCAATGCAAAAGTTATGGCCAAAACAAAACTGCTCAGCTTGAAAAATGCTGGAAAATTCAAATTGGTTACTGTTCATACGAATTAAATTCTTTAGCACAATTTTACAAAGAGGTATTGCACCTGGGATTTTTATGGTAATTACAGCACCTCATGAGATGAATAACACAATTGGATTCACCTCATTTGGAGCTAGAATGCATTTTCTATGATTTTTCAAAGACATGCACAAGAGCACAAATAAAATGCACCCACAAAGATTTTGAAAATAGTGGCATGCCTAAAACCTATGCTATCATTTAGTACCCTAACAGAGGAAGCCAACACAATTGGATTCACTCAAAAAGGATCTATAGATAATTACTTATGCAATTTACCAGTTAAATGCAATTTTTAGAACAACAATTAAAGCCTATTTCTAAACCATTTTACCAATACATTTTCTGGAGCCAAGCTAAGCTTACAACCATTTTTAGATTAAAGCTGAGTTGAAACCAGAGCCAACAAAATTTGAATCAACTCAAATGGAGCTAAAATGAATTAGTTATGCAATTTTGAAGTCTATTACCTTTTTCAGTTCACAATTAAATCTCTTGGGAATTTCCTAAAAACGAAACGACGTGAAAATTTGTGGACCGTTGATCTTAGATCCAACAGCCCAAGATGAACGGGGCAACGCGCACGTGCCCGCATGGATCCAACGAACGTGGGCCGTCGATGTTGCATCCGACGGTCCAGGTTGAATCGCGCGCGGCGCGTTTGGAACTCACGCGAAGGACCCCTCAAAATCTCAGCCGCTGATTCTAGAACGAACGGCTCAAATTGATCACAACACAGCACAAACGCACAGTCCACGCGACATCTCGTCCATAGATCTGGAAATGGACGGCCCTAACGACGCCGCTATAGTGCCGTCCCCATCTGACAAAAGAACCGCTGGGGAGATTGGCTCACCGCTGGCGATTGGGACCACGGCAGCACAAACCAAGAGTAACACCAGGTCCGCAATAGAGATGTGCACTTGCTGGTACCACTCACACCACCGGAGGTGGCCCAGAATGCCGACGAGATGGGAGAGAGTGAGGGCGCAAACACGGCTACGACGACAACAGCAAAATGCTCCGCAGTAGTTCAAAGAAGCGAGTGCCCGAGCCTCTAGGGACTACATAGGAGCTACCTGAGCATGGAGGAGCTTTGAAGCTGGCCGGAGTAGCTCTGGCGGCGGAGGACCTTGCCGGCGCCGAAGAAGACAACGCGGGGAAGCCAACCTGAGCAAAGAGGGTGGGACCGCGTCATCGGGATAGCTCCAACATGGCTCAAGGACGGTCCTAGAGCGAGCAATTGGAAAATGGAGGACTTACCGGCGATGGAGACGAAAGGGGGTGCTCACAGCCGAAAAGGGGGAAACTCCAATTTCAGCTACTCCCTATTGAGGCAACCAAAATTGGATGAGGATTAATACTCCAGGAGGTTAAAGGGATAAGCTGGAGCAATTGATTGAGCAAGAGAGCCACTGGAGTACGGGCTTCACCGAGGATCTTCACGGTCCAGTAATGGCGGCAGAGGGGTTTTGGTGAATTGAGCTCAACCAAGCACAGAGGGCGCCCGGCAAAGCTCAAGGTGGTTGAAAGGAAGGCAAGGAAGATCTTGAGGGGCTTAAGTAGCAGGGGAAGCAAGGAGGGCAACGGCAATCTCCTTCATGGTCAAGCTTGCCGCGGGAGCACTTGAGCGCGATGGGAGCAGGTGGAACGCAGAGGAAGGGGACTTTCGGGGGCGAAGCCACGCCGCATTAAATCGTCTGCGAAGGACCCGTTGGCTGTCGGAGGTGACCCAAAGATCGACCCCGCTCTACACATGCCATGGCGCGGCCTTTCATGAAAGCGAGGAAGGCGATGACGCGGCCACCGTCCGATTTGCATCCAACGGCTCACACGCGATCGAGTTGGCACAGCGCGGCGCAAGCGTGTATCGTCCGATGAAAATCCAACGGCTCACAGCGCGCGCACCAACGTGTCCGTGCCGGGTGTAGCTAGTTGACTCAACCGAGTCAAGTGGCTCGAGCCCGAGGAACAGTGCAGACCAGTTTGAGTTTGAATTTAAAAGTTGAGTTTGGAAGAATTTTTAGAGATAGCAAACTAGCTCCAAAAATTCTAAAATTTTGACTGGAGGTTCCTCACTCTAGGATTAACCTTACATAAAATTTCCAAAGATTTTCATGCACTACATTTTTCTCAAGAAATTCCTCAAGGTTTGTTCTAGGGTTTGACCAAGTTTCAAACTGGTTTGACTTGGCTCCAAAAATTATCAAATAATTTCTAAAAATTATAAAATTTTTCAAGGGAGTCACAATTCATCCCTAGAACCAAAGAAAAATATTTCCCAAGGTTGACATAAGATTTTTGACAAAGGTTGAAGAAGGGTTTGTCTTTAGTCAATTGGAGGTTTAGGTTTTTGATTTCCACTATTCCTTTACAAGAATTACAGGAAAGTTCAAAGACTACAAGATATAAGAAAATTTTTAATTTCTACTCATTTTCTTACATTTAAAACACACACCTAGATTTGGTTACATTTGAAACACACACCCATATTTGGGATGTTACAGGGTTCCAATGAACAAGGAAAAATTCAAATGAATCTAAAGAGGTTCAAATGAGCAAGGAATGGAAGGAGGTTAAACGAGAAAGAGATTCAAAAGGTGAGGATTCACTTCGAGGTAGAATTTCAAATATCAAGGATGGTTGAAACACAAACCTGAGTTGCAACACCTCAGGGTGGTTGTGACCCAAAGGAAAGTTTAAAAACCATAGGAGGTCCAAACTAAAAGGGGCTCTGGGCATAAGGGAAGTGCCCAGGCAACAAGGTGGTCTAGACCAAAGAGGTCTTTGTGTAATTGAGGTCTAGACACAAAGAGATCTAGACGTAAGAGAATGTCCAAGCAAGAGAGAGGTCTGGGCATAAACGTAACACCCCAAATTTCCCGAGTTTTTGAAAATTTTGAAAACTTTAAAAACTAACCATTTGGAACCCTGTAAGTGAATATCTCAACAAGTTTACTCAACTCTCGCGTTATGCCCCAGAGGATGTTGCCACCGATGATGCTCGTCAGAAGCGTTTCAAGCGAGGACTCAACCCTAGCTTGAAGGTTCAAGTCATTGGCAATGACTATGCCAATTTCCAGCAACTAGTAGATAAGGCTGTGCTCATAGAAGATTCTCGTCGTGAACTAGAAGGACTCTGTAAAAGGAAGATGATGCAGCATGAGTCTCATCAAAACCACCCATAGAAATTCAGGATGAATGTGCAGCATGCATCCCGTCCAGTTTGCTCCTCCTGTCACCTCTAGAACTACCAAGACCGACACCTCGCCCAAATTGCTTTGAGATTCGCAACAGCAACCAACCTCAGGGGAACAACACTCCAGCTCCAGGAGTCACCTGTTATAGATGCCATGAGATGGGTCATTATGCTCACAGTTGCCCAAGAAAGCGAGCCCCGATGCCAATTCCATTCAACTTGGGAGCTGCACCAGCCAGAATCACTACACCAGGAACAGGCCAAGGAACAACGCAGACTCCAAGTCAAGCCACCAGGACTTCACTTCCTTCTGCAAGAGGTCGAGTGAATCAAGTCACCGTTGAGCCCGTTCAACACGTCGTTCTTGGTAAGTTCTAAGTCAGAGCAGCTTCAGTTATAGTTTTGTTCTGCTCAAAAGAGAAAGTTGCTTGGAAGAGAGAGCCAAGCCCGAGTCCCCAAACCTATTCTCTAGTCAGCCTGAATCTCGAGGTCGAGATTCCCTTTAAGGGGTGTAGGTTTGTAACACCCCAAATTTCCCGAGTTTTTGAAAATTTTGAAAACTTTAAAAACTAACCATTTGGTTTTATTAATTCGCTAAAGCTTAATTTGAAATTTAGAATTTTAAAAGCAGTTTAATTTGAATTAATTAAAACTTGAACTAATTGAAGTTGGTTTAGTTGAGTTTCGTTGGATTTTAAAATTGGTTTTTCCTTTTGCCTTATGTTAAAAATAATTATTTACAAAAATTAAAATCAATAGTTAAGCTGAAAATATTTTTATTAAGTTCTAAATAATTCAAGGGACTTCTGTGAATTTTCTTAGAATTTTTGGACTTCTTAAGCTATTTTCTAAAAATGCTTTTGCTTTTCTGGTATTTTCTAAAATCAAAATCCTAGGAAAATCCCTCCCCTGGCCTTGGGCCGATTTCCTCCCGTCCCATTCCCTGTTTTCCCCGCGTGGCTCGCTCCTCCAGCCCGCTCGTGCGCAGTGCCCCCCTCTTGATCGGCGACCGTCCGATTTGGATCGGACGGCCTGCGTCGCCCGCGCCCTTCCCCGTTCTCTCCTCTCTCTCCGCCAAGTGGGGCTGCCTGTCGGCCTTGGGTCATCTTCAACCTCCTTGTGCCAGCGTCCGGGTTCGCCTCGCCACGATTTCCACCGCACACCGCTGCTCCTCGCGCGACCTAGCCCTACCTCGTCCCCTTTGGTCGCGCCGCCTCCCTCCTCCCGCCGCCAGGCGCCTCACTTTTCCCCCTTCACCGCGCGGTCAAGCCGGACCCCCCGCCGCTCGCCATTAAGGCCGTCGCGACACCTCTCCTCCTCCTCCTCCTCCTCCTCCTCCGGGCCTCCCCGAGCCCTATTTAAGCGAGCACCGTGGAGCTCTCCCTCTCCTTTCTCTTTCCCCTCTCCTCCCCTTCTCTCTCTCACTCTCTTCCGGCCGCGATTCGAGTTTCGCCGCCACCGGCCGTGAAGCTCGCCGCCGTCGATTGCGCCGCCTCTGGACCTTCCCCGCCGACCTCGCCTCCAAAGATCGCCATGAGGGCTTCCTGCACCTCCTCCTTCGCCAGAGCTCACACGGAGCGCCGCCTCTTTTCAACCGCCATTGCCGCTCTTAGTCCTTCACGGTGTGAGAACTCAGTATTTAACTTGTAATACTTAACCATTAAGATGATTCAAGTATTACAAATCAAATATCACGACTCTCGTGTATATGTACTTCCTGCATGCAAGACACATACCCCATACAAAAATTATGCATCAATTCCATTCAACACAATAGAATCCAAAGCACAACTAAGCAATCCAAAAGACATACAATATAGAGTTATTACAAAAGGGGCCGACCGGCCAAATACAACTAAAGAGTCATAAATAACAGCGGAAGCAGGGTGCCATAAGATGGCGATAAACAAAAGCCAAGTAGTGTGCCTTTAAACCCACAAGGCAACCAACCGGGCCACCAACCTAGTCGTCGAAGCCACCGCACATCTCACAAAAGTGCAACCCTTGGGGTTCCACTTCTTCCTCTGCAACAATTACATTAAAGCATAGCAAATGAGTACAAAAATTGTACTCGCAAGACTTACGTGTAGAGTAACAGACCTATATAAATAGCTACATGCAAGCTTATTTAAGTGGAGCAGGCTCTAGACTCATTTTCAGCATAAAGCAAGTTTTCATTTGCAATAATGTAATAGATTGAAAGAAATTTTACAATCTGATTTTATTTGACAGAAACAGCGATATACAAGTAACAATAGTAACAAGACATCCTGGAAGTGGCTAACCCAATAGCCACCACAACAATAGCATGAACTCCCCGTTCATACCACCCACATCAAGTTTTAATTAAGAATTCAAAATGTTGAGTCTAACTCCTGCAAATCCAATCCCAAGCGTGTCCATAACCTAGGACGAGGCTATTCGAATAGTTTATACCCTGCAGGGGTGTATGTGACGACCCACCTCGTGATGTACCGCAAGGGGTCTGGGAGGACCATTTTTTTTGCGCTGCGAAGTCACCACGGAAAGATGTGGTAGCACCGCATGGAGCTTTACCGAGAAGGTCTGCCAGGACCTCCCAGGAGGTCTTGCGGACCTCCTGGAGGTCTTGGTCCGCCACAGACCTCCCAGGAGGTCTTGAGGACCTCCTGGAGGTCGTGGCCGCCACCTGCCAGTAGCACCTCCAGCACATCACCAAGAGAGGTCCGGGACCTCCCAAAGCTAAGTCCCGGGACCTCCCCGGTGGTCCCGCCTGTGCATCTGAGTTAGTCCCAGGACAACAGAGCTAGCTCGCACAAGAACACAAGCCAATACCACAACCACGAGGTCCAACAAAGATGAAGCAGACAAATAAATCTTTATATAATAGGACCTTATGGTCAAGCTTGTTAACAAGAGGTCTCGCCATCGACGGCTTACAAAACAAACGAGGACTTACAATCTGGCGACAAGGAGCTCTAGGGCTCAAACACCAAAACACGCAGAAGCCATCCAACAAGCACCACAGTTTGTCGGTGGAGGACGCCCTAGGCATCTTAGTCGTCAAGAACTCCTCCTCGAAGAGGTCTCAGACCGCCTCGCACTTGGTCATCCTCAAAATCTGCTTTGACACAGGGGCTTAAGCCATGAGTACTTGGAATGTACTCAAGAAGTCACAGAGAGCAAAGATGCAATAATATTCATGCAAGGACTTACCAATGGAGAGTCAGTATGGTTAGTTTGCATAAAGCCAAGTTTGCCAATAATAGCAATAATAGATTGTAAGGCAGAAGGTAAAACCATAATACATAATACTTTTGATGTTTTTAAAAAAGTGGAGTGAGCACCAACTCACGACCACAACCAAAAATTGGGGAGGTCTGATCACACCAAAGGGCGTGTCCTCACGCAAAACCCACTCGAGAACACCCATTCCAGAGGTCCAAACCAACCCCGGACCACTACCCGAGCCAACCTTGACCCCTCTGAGCCGCCAAGGTCTCTTCGAGGCAAAGCCAAGGCATCTCGCGAAGTGTCCATGGCACAAGCTTTTGAAACATCTACCCCTTGCACCATTTCATGAGCATGTCCATGACCAAGGACTTGGCTATTCGAATAGATCTTTTACTCGCAGAGGTGTACAACTTTACCCACAATCCACGATCTCTCTAGCGAGATGGGTTCCGTCCACCCTTGCTCACTTCCTAAGGTGAGCAGCCTAGAGAGCGCAAGGCCTTTACAAAGCTTTGAACTCGACTAGGGCTGCCCGCTAAGGTTTCGTAATCCCTCCAAAGGGTCTAGAAATCCACAGGTTATGGGGTGCCCTCTTGCGCCAACGAATCACACGCCAACCACAATAGCCCCAAGCCATCTCATTGCTAATTATTTAGCCTGCACCATTCCCATAAAATGATCTTGTGGTTGCACTATTTGGCCCAGCTCAATGACACAAAGTGAAGTCCTTAATTGTGCTAAGGCAAGACTTCCACAACCAAGTGTGCACTGACCCACTACTCACTCCTGCCTTCTTGCCTTAGCAAAACCATTTGTATTAGCCCATGCCAAAAGACCACCCACCTGGCACACAATTTTTAACCAAGTGGTCTCACACCACATCAACACAAATTTAGGCATCCCGCCATAGTTGCTCAACAATGGCACCAACCACACATTTCATAACTTAGTAGTCAAGATTATTAGAGATGAAGCATGATACGCTCAAACCACGTTTTCTAAGCGAGGCTATATAAGACCTCGGCCCCCATGTTGGCAAATAACAGAGAACACCAACTAAATTATCCACCCTAAGGCTCACAAGGTGAACATGACAACATGATGGAGACAAGGTATAAAGGAGGCATAACGACAAGTAGGCAAGTAACTACATTAAACCATTTTCTTATAAACATAGCCATGCATGATAAAGTAAAACCAAATACATTTGCAAAACTTGGTTCAAGATGATCAAAAGGAGGTCTGTGGCTTGCCTTGGTCAAGCGGTGGAGAGCCTTCTGCAAAGAAGAGTGGGTCCAAGATCTCCTCGAACTCGTGATCTACACGTTAGCAAGAGAACCAAATAAGCAAAACCACACTAAGATAGAGAACAACAAAAGAACCAAAAAGGAACTCAAACCAACTCAGCCAAAAGGAAACCAAGAGGCTTAACACCGCCTCAAAGAGCTCTGAGGGAGGGTCTTATGCAAGGAAGAACCGAAAGCGAGAGGAGGCAGGAATGAAGAAATGAGCAAAAAGATTACAAAGGCTCGCCTCCCTGTGCTATATATAGCCGGAGTTGGTGGAGTGCACCAAGAAAAAGGTTCAATGACGTGTAGGCAATCGGGATAACTAGGGCAGGGCTTGCCCAAAAGAATTGAATAAAGTACCTCGAGATGTGATTGCATTTAATGTGACCCGACACCTATTAAATGCGCATGAGTTCTCGAGGCAAGAGCAATAATTACAAGGTGAAGAGGGGCTGGCAAGTGGGGCTACCAAAAGGGTGCACCATCGTCAAAGAGGTGGCCCCACCGCAAAGGGTCATTCCCGCCAAAGACCACTGTGTGAGGTCTGGGCAAGAGATCCAAGGACACTCAGAGAGGGAGGTCTCGGACAGGGGTCCAAGGACTCAAGGGAGGTCCCGACACTCGGATCTCGCACTGGGGAGGTCTAAAGGTCAAGATTTCAAAGGGGGAGGACTTCAACGGTCCAGATCAACAGTGTAGGGAGGTCCTGACGAGTAGATCTCCAAAAGGGAGATCTATCGGTCAAGATCTCAAAGAGGAGGACCTCAACGGTCCAGATCAAAGGGTGCAGGGAGGTCCTGACGAGTAGATCTCCAAAAGGGAGATCTATCGGTCAAGATCTCAAAGAGGAGGTCTGAGCGGCTAGATCTCAACAAGGGGAGGTCTGAGCGGCAAGATCTCAACAAGGGGAGGTCTGTGCGGCTAGATCTCAACAAGGGGAGGTCTGAGCGGCTAGGAGAACTCAGGGGTTCGTGGAGAGGTCCACTGGAGGTTCAAAAGAAGCAAAGCCAAGCGTGGCTTGGGGGGGGAAACCGAAGGGGTTTTGAAACACAAACCCGAGCCGGGTCCTGACAGAAAACCCCAAGCAAGGGAGAGGTTCAACAGAGGGGAGATAAGAGAGAGGTCTGACCTCAAAGAGATTCAAACCAACAAAGGAGTTAAGAGAGAAGAGACAAACCAGGGGCACACAATGAGGCTTTGAGAACCACGGCCGAGGGCAAGAAGACACCACGGAGAGCCACAACCCGCAAGGAACACCAACAACGACTTAGTTAAGGTTTGATTAATTCCAATTGAACTCTCCAGATTTCAAAATCTCGGTTTAAGCTTTGGATTCTCAATAAAGCCAAATGGTTACTTTTATTTTGAAAACTTGACAAGGACTTAAAAGGAAACGGGACGTTACAAACCTTCACCCCTTAAGGGAATCTCGACCCGAGATTCAGCCGAACAAGAGAATAGGTGGGGAACTCCTTCCCGAGGTCCTCTTCTCGCTCCCATGTCGCCTCGGCTTGAGTGGTTGTTCCATTGCACCTTGCACAACTTGATGGTCTTGCTCCTGGTAACTCTCTCGGACACGTCCAGAATCTTGATGGGGTGCTCTTTGTAAGTGAGGTCTTCTTGGAGGTCCACAGCTTCTAAAGGAATTTGGTCCTCTGGCATTCGCAAGCATTTCTTCAAGCGTGACACATGGAACACATTGTGAACTCCAAAAAGTGAGGAGGGAGGTCCAACTGTAGGCTACTTCACTCTTCTGCAAGGATCGAAAGGGTCCGATAAATCTTGGAGCAAGCTTCCCACTAACTCTGAACCTCTGCATACCTTTGAGAGGTGAAACTTTGAGGTAGACCTGGTCTCCTGGGACAAAAGCTAGGTCTCGACGCCTAACATCTGCGTAGCTCTTTTGCCTAGTTTGGGCCGCCTTTAACTTCTCCCTAATAGATCTCACTTGATCCTCGGCTTCTTTCAGCAGGTCCGGGCCAAGAACTTGGCCTTCACCCGATTCTGTCGAAGACAAGGAGTCCTACACTTTCTCCCATAAATAGCTTCAAAAGGGACATTTGGAGACTCGCTTGGTAGTCAAGTTATTATAGGAAAATTCATATGGTAACATCTTGTCCCAACTAGATTGTCTTTCTAGAGCGCAAGCTCTCAAAGATGTCCTCAAGGACTTGGTTAACTCTCTCGGTTTGGCCATCTGCTTGAGGGTGGTATCTCAGACTAAAGTTGAGGCTCGGTGCCCAAGGCATCATGTAGCTTTTGCCAAAATTTGGAGGTGAACTGAGATCCTCTATCCCAAACTATTTTCTTTGGAACACCATGAAGGCACACCACTTTTGCCATGTAGATTTCGCTAGCTTGTCTCCGCATAAGTAGTCTTCACAGAATAAAGTGAGCTATTTTTGTTAATCTATCCACTATGACCCAAATAGAATCAAAACCAGCTTGGGTACGAGGTAAACCAAGAATAAAATCCATGCCGACCTCTTCCCACTTCCACTCGGGTATGGGTAAGGGCACTAAAAGTCCTCCGTGTCTTTGGTGCATTTGCTTAACCTTTGGCAAGTGTCACATTTGGCCACAAAATTTGCTATTTCCTTCTTCATTTTGGCCACCAAGACAATTCCTTGACATCTTGGTACATTTTCAGTAGCTCCGGGTGTATAGAATACAATGCCTCATGTGCTTCTTTAAGTATCATACCCTTGAGCTCCGTGTTATTGGGCACACAGAGCCTCTTATCAAACCGCATCAAGCACCTAGGTCATCTATGGAAAATCTTGCAGCCTTCCCTTCTCTTATGTTGGTCTTGATTTCTTGGATGCCAGCATCTCCATCTTGGGCTACCTTGATCTGTTTTTGCAAGGTAGGTTGCACTTCAAGAGTTGCCAAAAACCCTTCTTCCACTAACTCAAGTCTAAGCTTCAAGAATTCTTCATACAAGGCAAAGTTGGCTCTCCTTAACCATCAAAGTATTGACATAAACTTTTACGCTCAAAGCATCTGCCACCACATTGGCCTTGCACAGGTGGTAGTGAATTCCACATTGTAGTCCTTAATAAGCTCAAGCCACCTTCTCTGCCTCAAATTCAAATCGCTTGTGTAAAGATGTACTTTAGGCTTTTGTGGTCGATGTAAATTTCACACCTATTACCAATGAGGTAATGGCGCCAAATTTTAAGGCATGAACCACAAGCACCAACTCTAGGTCATGAGTAGGGTAGTTTGTTTCATGAGGCTTCAACTGCCTTGAAGCGTAAGCTACCACTTTTCATCTGCATTAGAACACGCCCAAGTCCTTGCTTTGATGCATCACAATAAACTTCAAATCTTTCCCGACATCCGAAGAACCAAAAGCTGGGCAGAGGTCAACTTTCTCTTGAGCTCTTGGAAGCTCTGTTCACAACTGAGGTCCAAAGGAACTTTTTTCTTTCTTTAATAGCTGAGTGAGAGGTTTTGCAATCCGGGAGAAGCCTTCAATAAACCTTCAGAATAACCGCCATGCCAAGAAAACTTCAACTTGAGGCACGGTCCTAGGGGTTCCCAATTGAGCACATCTTGAACCTTACTAGGTTGACAGACACTCCTTCTTTTGACAAAACATGCCCCAAAAAGACCACTTCTTTTAGCCAAAACTCACACTTACTAAATTTGGCAAAGAGTCGATGAGCTCTCACTTTTCCAAAACCGAAAAGAGATGGCTTGTATGCTCCTCTTCACTCTTGGAATACACTAGAATGTCGTCAATAAAGACAATGACAAACTTGTCTAGGTACTCCATGAACACTCGGTTCATCAAATTCATGAAATAGGCAGGGCATTGGTCAGCCCAAAAGACATAACAAAGGAACTCAAATAACCCATACCTAGTTGAAAAAGCTGTCTTAGGGATGTCTTCCTTTCAATTTTGAGTTGGTGATATCCTGTTCTCAAATCTATCTTGGAAAACACAACCCCTTCAATTGATCAAATAAATCATCAATTCTTGGCAAAGGATACTTGTTCTTGATGGTGACATCATTGAGAGCTCAGAGTCCACACACATCCTTTGAGTGCCATCCTTTTTAGGCACAAAATCACCGGGCTCCCCAAGGTGAGGAGCTAGGTCTAATAAAACCCTTGCTCTGCAAGTCTTCCAACCGCTTCTTCAACTCCACATGATCATCAACATGCAATCAGAGGGCCTTTTGGAGATGGGGGAGGTCCACAGGACAAGGTTTATGACAAACTCAAGGTCTCTGTCTGGGGCATTCCCAGGAGCTCATCAGGAACACATCCACAAATTCTTTAACAACAGGACATCCTCCAAAACTTGAACTTGAGCACTACAAGATAGGGCTCCTTGGAGTTTCTCTGAGGTGGCCGAAAACTTCACAGTGGCACCACTAGGGCTGGTCAAAGAGATACTTTTGCCACTACAATCCAACATGGCATGGTGGTTAGCTAGCCAGTCCATGCCCAAGATCACATCTAGGGACCTGGTGTCCAAAAGGATAAGGTTGGCTAGAAATTCTACTCCTTCTATGACCATTTTCACTTGTGGACAACCCTGGTTCGTGCTTAGTTCTGAGCCGGGGGATTGAACCAACAAGGTAGACTTAAGAGCAACAACTCGAAACTGGTGCTTTGCAGCAAAACTCCGAGAAATAAACGAATGGGAAGCTCCAGAGTCAAACAAAACTGCAGCTGGCACTGAATTTACTAGGAACATACCTAGTACCACGTCTGAGGAGGTCTGTGCTTCTTCCACTGCCACATGGTTCACACGGCCCCTTCCAAACGTTTGGGAGGTTCTGGCTTGAGGAGGTCCTGCGGCCTGAGAGGTCTTGGTCGAGGGAGGTCCTGAAGTAGAGGTCTTGGTGGTTGGCTCTGTCTTTAGTGGGCATTGATTGGCAAAATGCCCCACTTGGTGGCACTTGAAGCAGGTGATCCCAGCTGCTGTGGAGGTCGTTGGGGTTGACTTGGTGCTTTGCCAAAGGATGCGGCGCCGAGGGGGACAACAAGGAGGTCTTGGCAGAGGTCTGGGAGGTCCAGAGGTCCTTGGCGCTTGGGTTGGTATTGCACAAACGCTTTGACACGCTGGGAGGTCTTTGTTGAGCATTGAGGGTGGCACCTTTCTCTTGTAGGACTCAGAGAGTTCTCTTGAGATTCCTCAATGAGCATTGCCTTGTTCACCATATGCTAGAAATCGTGATAATTGTTGCCCACAACTTGAACTTTTAAACCGGGATGGAGGCTCGCTAAAGCGCTTCGCCACAAGATCATCCGTAGCCACATCTTCGCGAGCATAACGCGACAATTGAGTGAACTTAGTGAGATACTCACTTACTAACATGTCTTTGCCTTGCTTGAGCTCTCTAAACTCTTCCTTTTTCATTTCTACCTTCCCATCGGGACATGCGAATGACGAAAAGCAACGTGAATTCCGCCCAAGTGATCCTCCTGGGGTCAAGATGTGAGGCACAAATGTGTCCCACCACTCACCGCAGTCCTTCCAGCTTGATGTGAGGCAAACAAAACCTTCTCCTGTCTTCACAAATGAGCAATATCCAAATTCTTCTCTGTTGATCTCACCAATCATCTCATCTAAAGGCTCTGGAGAGCTCGAATGTAGTCGGGCGTGTCTTCATGAACTCGACAACTTTGATTGATGGTGAGTGGGGGTGGAGGTGGTGGCGCAGCACTGACTATTCGACTCATCATGGCAAGTAAAGCATTGGTGGTCCGGCTTTGTTGAGCCATAATCTGTTCATATTCTCGCATCATAGAGCTCATCATCCGAGCTTGTCCGCCATAAACCGCCTAAAACCCGGGTCTCTGTCGCCACTTTGGAGGAGGTGGGGTGGAGGCAATCTGCCTGGGGCTCACCCCGACTTGTGGATCGCCGAGTTCTGCACCATCTCGACAAAACTCTAAAGGTTTAATAGGTAAGAGGAAAGCATAAAGGGTAAGAGGATACAGAGAAATAAAGATAAGGCATCTATTAGGGGTGACTTGGTTAACCCAAGAGAGAACCAAAAGGCCAGGAGGCCAAAAGAGGCAACAAAAGCTTCAAAACAGAGGTCTTCAAGACCCAAGCCGAAGCGAGACTCGAGAATAGGACCACTAATCCTAACCTTTCTACAATGGCCCTATTGAAGTTATAAAGGCAAGGAGGTCAAATTAGATTCAAAATCAAGGTTCCAATGAGAGATAAGATAAGGAACTAAGGAGGAGTTAAGATGAGAGTAGAACAGACAAGAAAAGATTTTAAGCAAGATAAGGGCAAGATAGAACCAAAGACAAGGAAAGAACTACTAAACAAATTTTAAGTTGACTTGCTTTAGAAAATAACTTTTGGATAAAAACTAAATCGACCTTTACGCCTCTGGCCACGCCCTCTGAACGACCTAGGCTCGATACCAACCGTGACGACCCACCTCGTGATGTACCGCAAGGGTCCGGAGGACCATTTTTTTTGCGCCAAGTCACCACGGAAAGATGTGGTATCACCGCATGGAGCTTACCGAGGAGGTCTGCCAGACCTCCCAGAGGTCTTATGACCTCCCGGAGGTCTTGGTCCGCCACAGACCTCCCAGAGGTCTTGAGGACCTCCCGGAGGTTGTGGCCGCCACCGCCTCAGAGCACCTCCAGCACATCACCAAGAGAGGTCCGGCAGACCTCCCAAAGCTAAGTCCCAGGGACCTCCCGGTGGTCCCGCCTGCATCTGAGCTAGTCCCGGGACAACAGAGCTAGATCGCACAAGAACACAAGCAAATACCACAACCACGAGGTCCAACAAAGATGAAGCATAAATAAAACTTTATATAATAGGACCTTATGGTCAAGCTTGTTAACAAGAGGTCTCGCCACTAAGGGCTTACAAAACCAACGAGGACTTACAATCTGGCGACAAGGAGCTCTAGGGCTCAAACACCAAAACACGCAGCCATCCAACAAGCACCACAGTCGTCGGGTGGAGGACGCCCTAGGCATCTTAGTCGTCAAGAACTCCTCCTCGAAGAGGTCTCAGACCGCCTCGCACTTGGTCATCCTCAAAATCTGCTTTGACACAGGGGCTTAAGCCATGAGTACTTGGAATGTACTCAAGAAGTCACAGAGAGCAAAGATGCAATAATATTCATGCAAGGACTTACCAATGGAGAGTCAGATGGTTAGTTTATAAAGCCAAGTTTGACAATAATAGCAATAATAGATTGTAAGGCGACAAGGTAAAACCATAATACATAATACTTTTGATGTTTTAAAAAAGTGGAGTGAGCACCAACTCACGGCCACAACCAAAAATTGGGGAGGTCTGATCACACCAAAGGCTGTGTCCTCACCCAAAACCCACTCGAACACCCATTCCAGAGGTCCAAACCAACCCCTGGACCACTACTCCGAGCCAACCTTGACCCCTCTCGAGCCGGCCAAGGTCTCTTCGAGGCAAAGCCAAGGCATCTCGCGAAAGTGTCCATGGCACAAGCTTTTGAAACATCTACCCTTGCACCATTTCACCGAGCATGTCCATGACCAAGGACTTGGCTATTCAATAGATCTTTTACTCTGCAGAGGTTGACAACTTTACCCACAATCCACGATCTCTAGCGGGGCGGGTTCCGGTCACCCTTGCTCACTTCCTAAGGTGAGCGCCTAGAGAGCGCAAGGCCTTTACAAAGCTTTGAACTGACTAGGGCTGCCCGCTAAGGTTTCGTAATCCCTCCAAAGGGTCTAGAAATCCACAGGGTTATGGGGTGCCCCTCTTGCGCCAACTAATCACACGCCAACCACAATAGCCCCAAGCCATCTCATTGCTAATTATTTAGCCTGCACTATTCCCATAAAATGATCTTGTGGTTGCACTATTTGGCCCATTCAATGCACACAAAGTGAAGTCCTTAATTGTGCTAAGGCAAGACTTCCACAACCAAGTGTGCACAAGACCACTACTCACTCCCCGCCTTCTTGCCTTAGCAAAACCATTTGTATTAGCCCATGCCAAAAGACCACCCACCTGCACACAAATTTTAACCAAGTAGTCTCACACCACAGTCAACACAAATTAGGCATCCCGCCATAGTCAGCCAACAATGGCACCAACCACACATTTCATAACTTAGTAGTCAAGATTATTAGAGATGAAGCATGATACGCTCAAACCACGCTTAAGCGAGGCTATATAAGACCCACGGCCCCCATGTTGGCAAATAACAGAGAACACCAACTAAATTATCCACCCTAAGGCTCACAAGGTGAACATGACAACATGATGGAGACAAGGTATAAAGGAGGCATAACAGCAAGTAGTCAAGTAACTACAGCCCAAACCATTTTCTTATAAACATAGCCATGCATGATAAAGTAAAACCGAAATACATTTGCAAAACTTGGTTCAAGATGATCAAAAGGAGGTCTGTGGCTTGCCTTGGTCAAGTAGTGGAGAGCCTTCTGCAGCAAGAGCTGGGTCCAAGATCTCCTCGAACTCGTGATCTACACGTTCGCAAGAGAACCAAATAAGCAAAACCACACTAAGACAGAGAACAACAAAAGAACCAAAAAGGAACTCAAACCAACTCAGCCAAAAGGAAACCAAGAGGCTTAACACCGCCTCAAAGAGCTCCTGGGGAGGGTCTTGCGCAAGGAAGAACCGAGCAGAGGAGGCAGGGAATGAAGAAATGAGCAAAAGATTACAAAGGCCTGCCCTCCCAGGCTATATATAGCCGGAGTTGGTGGAGTGCACCAAGAAAAAGGTTCAATGACGTGTAGGCAATCGGGATAACTAGGGCAGGGCTTGCCCAAAAGAATTGAAATAAAGTACCTCAGATGTGACTGCATTTAATGTGACCCGACACCTATTAAATGCGCACAGAGTTCTGAGGCAAGAGCAATAATTACAAGGTGAAGAGGGGCTGGCAAGTGGGGCCAGTCAAAAAGGGTGCACCACTGGTCAAAGAGGTGGCCCCACCGCAAAGGGTCATTCCCGCCAAAGACCACTGTGAGGTCCTGGGCAAGAGGTCCAAGGACACTCAGAGAGGGAGGTCCTGAACAAGGGGTCCAAGGACTCAAGGGGAGGTCCCGACACTCGGATCTGCACCAGGGAGGTCTAAAGGTCAAGATTTCAAAGGGGGAGGACTTCAACGGTCCAGATCAACAGGTGCAGGGAGGTCCTGACGAGTAGATCTCCAAAAGGGAGATCTATCGGTCAAGATCTCAAAGAGGAGGACCTCAACGGTCCAGATCAAAGGGTGCAGGGAGGTCCTGACGAGTAGATCTCCAAAAGGGAGATCTATCGGTCAAGATCTCCAAAAGGGAGATCTATCGGTCAATATCTCAAAGAGGAGGTCTGAGCGGCTAGATCTCAACAAGGGGAGGTCTGAGCGGCTAGATCTCAACAAGGGAGGTCTGAGCTAGATCTCAACAAGGGAGGTCTCGAGCGGCTAGATCTCAACAAGGGAGGTCTGGGCGGCTAGATCTCAACAAGGGAGGTCAGGCGGCTAGATCTCAACAAGGGGAGGTCAGGCTAGATCTCAACAAGGGAGGTCAGGCGGCTAGATCTCAACAAGGGAGGTCTGAAAGCGGCTAGATCTCAACAAGGGAGGTCTGAGCGGCTAGATCTCAACAAGGGAGGTCTGAGCGGCTAGATCTCAACAAGGGGAGGTCTGAGCGGCTAGATCTCAACAAGGGGAGGTCTGAGCGGCTAGATCTCAACAAGGGGAGGTCTGGGCGGCTAGATCTCAACAAGGGGAGGTCTGAGCGGCTAGATCTCAACAAGGGGAGGTCTGAGCGGCTAGATCTCAACAAGGGGAGGTCTGAGCGGCTAGATCTCAACAAGGGAGGTCTGAGCGGCTAGATCTCAACAAGGGGAGGTCTGAGCGGCTAGATCTCAACAAGGGAGGTCTGAAAGCGGCTAGGAGAACTCGGGGTTCGTGGAGAGGTCCACTTGGAGGTCCAAAGAAGCAAAGCCAAGCGTGGCTTGGGGGAAACCGAAGGGGTTTTGAAACACAAACCCGAGCTGGGTCCTTGACAGGAAAACCCCAAGCAAGGGAGAGGTTCGAACAGAGGGGAGATAAGAGAGAGGTCTGGACCTCAAAGAGATTCAAACCAACAAAGGGAGTTAAGAGAGAAGAGACAAACCAGGGGCACACAGCGAGGCTTCGGAGAACCACAGCCCGAGGGCAGCAAGACACCACGGAGAGCCACAACCCACAAGGAACACCAACAACGACTTAGTTAAGGTTTGATTGATTCCAATTGAACTCTCCAGATTTCAAAATCTCAGTTTAAGCTTTGGATTCTCAATAAAGCCAAATGGTTACTTTTATTTTGAAAACTTGATAAGGACTTAAAAGGAAGCGGACGCGTTCTGAAGGTACCAATGTACCCACATGCCGACCGCTTTTTAGCCACTAGATTAGCACACTTCCTTTGGTATGCCAAGACGGCTAAGTCCTACGAGACATTTCCCATGAATGATGCTAATTAAGAGCCAAGAACCCAACAAAGAGAAAGACACATTAGCCACTCAAGCCGATTTGCTAATGTTCCCCTCATATCACAACATTTCCTTTTTCAACCACCAACCAGCTCATAATTAACACCGCCCAAGGTACTTAGTCAAGAGAGGTCCCATATCCCTCTCGCGTGGTTAGCACACAAATATGCTTGGTTTTGGTGAAATAAGATGTTCGGTCCTTGTTGACCTGGGCAAGACATTCACACACCCAATATCCCACCATCCAACCACTTGCCCAAGTTTAAATCATTTCATTTGCACTTTTAGTTTTCAAAGCAATTTAGCACAAGGTGCTGATCAAAGAGTAATAAAATTATTTGTGTGATCAAGGTTATCGACTAAGTCGATAACCGCCCAATTCTACCGGTAACTAAGCATTTCTAAGCATGACGCCGAAAAGACAATAAAAGAGCATAAATAAATCACCGGGCTCTAATTCACCAGCGATATTAATAACTTATGTTTTGTGGCAGGGGATAACAATTTAAGGGCAACCATGCAATAGGAATAGCTACCTCTAATCGGAAAAATTACTTTGACACAAAAGCATGCATACATACAATTTGTAAACAAAGTATTAGACTTGAAAGTAATAGGACATTTATGATCAAACTGCTTGCCTTGCTGAGGATTACCCTCTTGCTGCAGAGGAGCACTCTCGAAAATAATAGGATCGTCGGAACCTACTGAAAGAATTCAAAAGCACAATAAGAACGAATAATACCGAAAAGACCAAAAAATTCAAAGTCATTCAAAAATTATGAAAAATTCACAGAAGGTAGAGCATGATTTTAGATGAATTTATCAACAAGAATCAATTTATTTGGATGTTTTATGCAGAAGTTATGACAGTTAGAAGATCAGTTTTCTGGAAAATTCAATAATATTGCCACCGGTTACTGTTCATCCGAATTAATTGTTTTGGTGAAAATTTCCAGAGCAGTGGTGCATTTGAAATTTTTATGGTATGAAGAGCACCACATGAGATGAACAATGGAATTTTATTCACCTCATTTGGAGCTAAGATGAATTTTCTATGATTTTTCAAAGTTATGAAAGTAGTACACAAGTTACATGTAAAATAAGATTTTTAGAAACAGTATCATGTTCATAACCTATTTTACAATAAACTACACTAACAGAGGATTCTAACAAAATTGACTTTACTCTTTTTGGAGTTACAGAGAAATACTTATGCATTTTGGAAGTTAAAGCAATTTTTAGTGTAACCATAATACTAAACATAAAGTAATTTTGCCAAAAGTATTTTATGTAACAGTAACATGGTTCAATCCATTTTTACATTAAAGTACATTTAAAATGGAAACTAACAAAATTTGAATCATCAATTTTGGAGCTAAAATGAATTACTTATGCAATTTTGAAGTTTAACCAATTTTCAGTTCATAAATAATTCATTTCGGAAATTAAACATGCATAAAAGACTTTTCTTACCGGCCTAGAGCTAGCCAAAGCCTATGACAGGTGGGGTCTACTAAACAGTACCGTTTTCCATTTTCATTTTCGATTTAAAATGCTACTGACATGTGGGACCCAATAGTCATACACACGGCTCATGAAACAGTGCGTGGACCTACGGTCTACAAAATAGTGCACCGGTCCATGGACCATCCAGCAGTTTACTATGCATTAAAAGTTTTGGGCCCACCTGTAAGTGACTCAAGGAACAGCTAAACCCTGGATTTTTCAACAAAGATTGCGCCATTAACTACTAATCATTGTCATTAAATCTTAACTACGCCACTCTGAGGTTTTGCCGGGAAATCCGACAACGGAACCACCGCTCGCCTCGCTTGCATGGCGGCATGGCCATTGCTTTCGCCACCACGGCGGCGACCAAGGCCCAGGATGGGACCCTAATATCCTAGCGCAGCTATTGGTTGGGGTTTCAGCGACGGGGGAGTACTAGGCCGCCGGCGAGCCGGAGTGGGGCGGCGAGACCGTGTTACGGCAAAAGGGGAAACGAAGCCCCGATGCACAAATCGCACAAGACAACTGCTCTAAAGCTACTAGAGGGTCTTAGGAAGCTCACCCGAGAGTTGGAGAGGTCGGGGAAACTCGGAGGTGACTCGGCGACGATAATGGCCGCGGCGGCTGACAAAGGGGAATCTTCCAAATTCAAGCGACCCTGTGATGCAAGGAGGAAATTGATAGAGGGGTTTCCTTAGATGAGCAATGAGGCTAGAGATGACGCACAAGATTTAGGTTAAGACTCACCGAAATGGCAGTTGGCACGTGGATGACCTCAGGAGCGCGCTCCAGCACTTCCCAGAGCGCGAAGATGGAGCAGGAACTACAAGGTAAGGTAAGAGCTCGCATCAGCAAAATTGGAGAAGGCAAGGAAGGTAGACGAGAGGAGAACCACACGGTCGAAGCTTACCCTGGCGTGGTGCTCAAATGAGCCTCTTCCTTCTCACCCCCGAGAGAAGGAATGAGCAAAAATAGAGGGTTCGGGGAGGTATTATCCTTGGGCGAGGACGGAGATGGACGCGGCGTTAGCAGGAGACACTCCCGGATAGGTCGGCAGGCGGTGGCTTACTGGCGTGACTGGCGGGGGACGGGCGCGGCAGAAGCGCTACATACAAGATGGCGCTGCGTTCTGCGCGACGCGACGGAGGTTGATGACGACTCAAATGCGCCTGGGCCAAGCGATGACACAACACAGCAAGCCTTGAAGTTGGCTCGGGGCGATGGATTAGGCCAGCAGGAACCGTTCGATGACGATTGGATGGCCAACGATGGGTGCGGCTAGTTGGTCTGGCCGAGACGAGAAGCGGGGTTGGGCTCGAGTTTGAACAGTAGACTGGCTCGGGTCCGATGAACAGTACTGAGCCCAGATTTAAAACTGATTTGACCAAACAAAAGTCAGGTTTGACTAGGGCTTTATAATTAGAAATAAATTTCTAAAAATTCTGAAATAAATCAGGGGGGTTCCTGGGACAACCTAGTTCCCAAATAAAATTCTAAAATCTACTGTTCAATGTTTAATTTGTGTAATTCAAATTCAAACTTAGAATAGGTCTTTGACTTGTGTTTGAATTTTCTAGAGGTTGAATTTGGTTCCAAAAATGTGGAAAAAATTATATTAATTCATGATAATTATCCTAGTATTCGAATAAATTATTTCCAGAGGATTATCACAAGTTTTTGCTCTTGTTTTCTTTTGGAACTTTAATTTGAGTTGTATGTTTCCTTTGTTTTCAACAATATCAAATCCAACAATTTATGCAAAAACTCCATAAAACCAATGCATGTTTAAAAGTTTTAAATTCTCCTCATTTTTATTACATTTGAAACACACACCATTGTTTGGGATGTTCTGTGGCCACCGCCGTCGCGTTGTCGCCAAATCCGTGAGCCCCACTTTTGCCGCGACTTCCTAGCATTGGTGGCCTCGCCGCAGAGTAGCCTTCCATCGCTCGCCAATGAGCCATTGGGCCGAAACACGCCGCCGCTTCGGTCTTGAGGTGGCGCTGCCAACCGTGGCGCCAGTCGTGACCACGCCGACCTCTTCTTGAGGTGGTCGCCAACAAGACTCGACGTGGCTTTTCTAATCTTTTCCAATTGAAAAACAATTCGGCCGAAAATTAAATCCCCAGGGCTGACGTCAGCTGACGTAATAAATTGATTTTCCTTTAGAAAATTAATTCCAAAAATTAGGAAAATCCCTTTTTCTTGATTTTATGCAATTTCCTATCTTCCTTTGGCCATAACTTCTTCATTCGAACTCCGATTCGAGTGATTCAAATTTCTAAATTCATCTAAATTCCTTGTCTTCCTACTAGTATTTATTTAGTATTTATTTGAATTTTATTTGGAGTTGTTTTATTTATTTATCTTTGTTCGCACGTATAGATTCCGGTGTTTCGGAAGACTTCGTGGACCCGACGACCGAAGCACCTCAACTCTTCAACGAAGGCAAGTCATAGACCTTTGATCATATTGAACCCATATTTATAAAAGTATATTGTTTGATATAAACATGCATTGCTAATTTTATAATAAATGGTTTCGGGAATTAGTTAATTACCTAATTGCCCTTATGCCTCCTTGATAAATTGTGAATGACATGTATCCTTGAATGACATAAATCGTTGGACACCCTAGGATGGATTATTTTAGTTGGACATTATTGTACTACCAACATGGGTACCGTATTATGCTTAGCCAATGCTTTAGCTATACAATAGATTCACGATCACTTACTCAAAAATGATTGAACTTGACTTAATGAGATATGGAACCTTGGTGCGATACTACTGTTGTGCAACTATGGTGCGAGATCACAGTTGTGTCAATTGTGGTGCGATGCCGTTGTGATTAAAATTTGTTGCGCCATGGCCAGGGTGGTCACTTGGCCGGGTTGAACGAAAATGATTTAAGCTCGGGCGAGTGGTTGGATGGAAAAGGGGGAATGCGCGAGGCAATGCGGGAGGCACATTATTAGCGTACGGGAGGTACTTAGGTGCGCGAGGCACATGGAATGCGGAAAGCCTCGCCTGAGCAACCACTAAGGACTTAACCTTGAACCATTGATCTGGGCCTTAACCGTACAACCACATGTCTAGACTGGGATAGACCTGACCGACTAATTAGCAATGTTTTGGATCGGTTCTGTGTCGGTTGGGAATGGTGCAAGAGGGGGCCCGTAACGGTAACCCCTTAGCAAGCAGAACTGAGTCAAAACAGAACTTTGTAAAAGCCTTGTCACGTGCTCTAGACTGCTTACCTAAGGAAGTGAGCGGTGGCATAGATATATGCCGAATAAACTAGAGAATTCGTGTCTTGTGTGTCAAGCTGTACAACCTCTGCAGAGTGTAAAACTATTCAATAGCCGTGTCCCGGCTATGGACATGCCCGGTGATTTCACGCAAGGGTAGATCTTTTTGAAAATGTTGGAATGGGTTGGTCGAATCTTGTAGATGGTTGATGGTTGGGAAGTGAACAGGGTGTTCGCTAGTTGTTTCAAAGGAACTTGATTACTTATGTATTAATCTTTTAAAATTGGGCTTTGCCATCTACTTACTGTATTTAATTGTCAAATATTGCTTTCTGCAAAATAGACATAAAGCTATCCTTGTCAAGCCTTGCATTAATATAACTTGCATACATTTCTCTGCGACTTGCTGAGTACATTCAAAGTACTCACGGCTTTGCGCCCTCTGTTTAAATCAGCAGAGGAGGGTGAACCAGTGAACTCGGAGCTCTATGGAGAAGAATATTATGAAGACTTTGCAAACTAGGTTGCGTCCTTCACTCGATTGCCTGTGGGCATATTGGGTGACCTCCACCGGATGTTTGGTTTCCGCTGTAAGCTCTCTTTTGTTGCTAAGCCCTGTGTGGCAAACTTTGTAAGAATTGACCATAAGGTCTCTTTTGCTTAATAATATTAATTTGTCTGCTTCATCTTTAGCTTAGTGTTCTGTTTTGATTACACCAATGTTGCAACTGTGTGCACTAGCTACTGATCCAGGGAATAGTGCAGTTATACATAGAGGGTCCTGGATCCGGAGATCCGGGGTCCCTACAAAGGTGGTATCGTGAGTCAGTGTCGATCGTGGGGCGAACCATAGTTAGCATGGTCGTTTAGTCAAGACTTCAAAATTTTATTTTCTAAAGCAAGCCAACAATTAATATGAGTAGTTATTCTTCACTCATCTTACTCTATTCTCCTCTCGTCTTATTCTAAACTTTCCCCATATCATCCATAAGTTCTTTTATCGTACCCCTTCTAAAACTTTGTTTCTGAATTCAAATTGATCTTTCTCCTCTCAGTAATCTCTATAGGATTGAGCTTTGCTTTAAGTCGACCGTCCATTTAAGTTAGATTAGAAGTGCTTTAGTAAGTTACCCTTCTAATTTTAGTATCGTTTAGTCCGATAGATAGGGCCTTTGGCTTGAGTTTTGTTGCCTCTTATAGCTTTCCGGCTATTGTTCGTTGGGTTAAACCGACTTTCCCCAATTAGGTTGTCCCGTCTTTCTCCCTTTTCTTACTCGCCCTTGTGCTTTTCCCTCTTTCCTATTATGCTTTCTTCCTCTCATCTATTAAACCTGAGAAGATCTGTGCAGATGGTTCAGACCCACAACTCGGCAAGTCAGGATGAACCAGTGGACCCCGTTATGCCACCAACCCCAGCCGCAACAACAGATCAGGGTTTGGGATAGTTCATGGCAGCATAGGCGCAGCTGATGAATGCAATGATGTAGAACATGAACCAGATGATGACTCAACAGAATCAGACAGCTGCCGCTCTGCTCACCGTGCTGAACCAGAACAACCAAGCAGCTGCCGTGCCACCTCCGCCCCCACCAGCTTTCCCTTAGTCAAAGCTGGCAGAATTTATGAGGACCCATCCACCTACCTTCTCCAGCTCCTCCGAGCCTTTGGATGCAGATGACTGGCTACGCTCTACTGAAAAGAAGCTTGCCATTACCCGATGTGACAACTGTGAGAAAGTTCTGTAAGCTACACACCAGATGGAAGGCACCACCGCAGAATGGTGGGAGAACTATCACTGGCCCATGAAAACCACCAAAACATCACTTGGACTGAATTTTCAGAATTTTTCCGTGAGTCTCATATTCGGATCGAAGGTAGAAATGAAGGAGAATGAGTTTCGTGAGCTGAAACAAGGGAACATGTCAGTAAGTGAATATCTCAACAAGTTTACTCAACTCTCACGTTATGCCCCAGAGGATGTTGCCACCGATGATGCTCGTCAGAAGCGTTTCAAGCGAGGACTCATCCTTAGCTTGAAGGTTCAAGTCATTGGCAACGACTATGCCAATTTTCAGCAACTAGTAGATAAGGCTGTGCTCATAGAAGATTCTCATCGTGAATTAGAAGGACTCCGTAAAAGGAAGATGATGCAGCATGGGTCTCATCAAAACCACCCATAGAAATTCAGGATGAATGTGCAGCATCCCGTCCAGTTCGCTCCTCCTGTCACCTCTAGAACTACCAAGACGACACCTCGTCCCAAATTGCTTTGAGATTCGCAACAAAGAACCAACCTCAGGGGAACAACACTCCAGCTCCAGGAGTCACCTGTTATAGATGCCATGAGATGGGTCATTATGCTCACAGTTGCCCAAGAAAGCGAGCCCCGACGCCAATTCCATTCAACTTGGGAGCTACATCAGCCAGAATCACTACACCAGGAACAGGCCAAGGAACAACGCAGACTCCAAGTCAAGCCACCAGGACTTCACTTCCTTCTGCAAGAGGTCGAGTGAACCAAGTCACCATTGAGCCCGTTCAACACGTCGTTCTTGGTAAGTTCTAAGTCAGAGCAGCTTTAGTTATAGTTTTGTTCTGCTCAAAAGGGAAAGTTGCTTGGAAGAGAGAGCCAAGCCCGAGTCCCCGAACCTATTCTCTAGTCAGCCTGAATCTCGGGGTCAAGATTCCCTTTAAGGGGTGTAGGTTTGTAACACCCCAAATTTCCTGAGTTTTTGAAAATTTTGAAAACTTTAAAAACTAACCATTTGGTTTTATTAATTCGCTAAAGCTTAATTTGAAATTTAGAATTTTAAAAGCAATTTAATTTGAATTAATTAAAACTTGAACTAATTGAAGTTGGTTTAGTTGAGTTTCGTTGGATTTTAAAATTGGTTTTTCCTTTTGCCTTATGTTAAAAATAATTATTTGCAAAAATTAAAAGCAATAGTTAAGCTAAAAATATTTTTATTAAGTTCTAAATAATTCAAGGGACTTCTGTGAATTTTCCTAGAATTTTTGGACATATTAAGCTATTTTCTAAAAATGCTTTTGCTTTTCCGGTATTTTCTAAAATCAAAATCCTAGGAAAATCCTCCCTAGCCTTGGGCGATTTCCTCCGGCCCATTCCTGTTTTTTCGTCGCCCGCTCCTCCCGGCCTTCCACAGAGCACTCTCCCCGGTTGATCGGCAACCGTCCGATTTGGATCGGACGGCCTGCGTCGCCCACGCCCTTCCCCGTTCTCTCCTCTCTCTCGCTGCTAGCGGGCCACCTGTCGGCCCCCACCATCATCTTCAACCTCCCCGCCAAGGCCAGGTCCGCCTCGCGGGATTTCCGCAAGACCAAGCCTCCTCGCCGCGACCTAGCCCTACCTCGTCCCTTTGGTCGACCGCCCATCCCGCGCCTCCGCGCCGTGCGCCTGCTTCCCCTTCACCACGCATCAAGCCGACCCCGCCGCCGCCATTAAGGCCATCGCGACACCTCTCCACCTCCTCCACCTCCGGGCCTGCACGAGCCCTATTTAAGCGAGCACCGTGGAGCTCTCCTCTCCTCTCTATTTCCCCTCTCCTCCCCTTCTCTCTCCCGCTCTCTTTCGGCCGCGATTCGAGTTTCACTGCCCCCGGCCATGAAGCTCGCCGCCGTCGATTGCGTCGCCTCTGGACCTTCCCCGTCGCCTTCGACCTCGCCAAAGATCGCCAAGGCGTGAGGGCTTCCCGTCGCACTTCCTTCACGGACCACCGAGCACCGCCGCCTGCTCAACCGCCGCCACCGCCGCTCTTCGTCCTCGCCGCCGGCCACCGCTTCGTGCCGCATCGCCAAATTCGTGAGCCCCCGCCAGTGACTTCCCTAGCCGGGTGGCTCACCGCCGCAACCGCTTCATTGCTCGCCAACAAGTTATTGGGCGAAGCGGCGCCGCTCGGCCGAGGTGGCGCCGCCACCGTGGCACCAGTCGGCGACCACGTCGGCGTCTTGTTGAGGTGGTCGCCAATCGTACGACGTGGCTTTTCTAATCTTTTCCCGTTGAAAAATAATTCGACCGGAAATTAAATCCCCAGGGCTGACGTTAGCTGACGCAATAAATTGATTTTCCTTTAGAAAATTAATTCCAAAAATCAGGAAAATCCCTTTTTCTTGATTTTATGCAATTTCCTATCTTCCTTTGGCCATAACTTCTTCATTCGAACTCTGATTCGAGTGATTCAAATTTCTAAATTCATCTAAATTCCTTGTCTTCCTACTAGTATTTATTTAGTATTTATTTGAATTTTATTTGGAGTTGTTTTATTTATTTATCTTTGTTCGCACGTATAGATTCTGGCGTTTCGGAAGACTTCGTGGACCCGACGACCGAAGCACCTCAACTCTTCAACGAAGGCAAGTCATAGACCTTTTATCATATTGAACCCATATTTATAAAAGTATATTGTTTGATATAAACATGCATTGCTAATTTTATAATAAATGGTTTCGGGAATTAGTTAATTACCTAATTGCCCTTATGCCTCCTTGATAAATTGTGAATGACATGTATCCTTGAATGACATAAATCTTTGGACACCCTAGGATGGATTATTTTAGTTGGAAATTATTGTACTACCAACATGGGTACCGTATTATGCTTAGTCAATGCTTTAGTTATACAATAGATTCACGATCACTTACTCAAAAATGATTGAACTTGACTTAATGAGATATGGAACTTTGGTGCGATACCACTGTTGTGCAACTATGGTGCGAGATCACAGTTGTCTCAATTGTGGTGCGATGCCATTGTGATTAAAATTTGTTGCGCCATGGCCAGGGTGGTCACTTGGCCGGGTTGAACGAAAATGATTTAAGCTCGGGCGAGTGGTTGGATGGAAAAGGGGGAATGCGCGAGGCAATGCGGGAGGCACATTATTAGGGTATGGGAGGTACTTAGGTGCGCGAGGCACATGGAATGCGGAAAGCCTCGCCTGAGCAACGACTAAGGACTTAACCTTGAACCATTGATCTGGGCCTTAACTGTACAACCACATGTCTAGACTGGGATAGACCTGGCCGACTAATTAGCAATGTTTTGGTTCGGTTCTGTGTCGGTTGGGAATGGTGCAAGAGGGGGCCCGTAACGGTAAACCCTTAGCAAGCAGAACTGAGTCAAAACAGAACTTTGTAAAAGCCTTGTCACGTGCTCTAGACTGCTTACCTAAGGAAGTGAGCGGTGGCATAGATATATGCCGAATAAACAAGAGAATTCGTGTCTTGTGTGTCAAGCTGTATAACCTCTGCAGAGTGTAAAACTATTCGAATAGCCATGTCCCCAGTTATGGACATGCCTGGTGATTTCACGCAAGGGGTAGATCTTTTTTCGAAAATGTTGGAATGGGTTGGTCGAATCTTGTAGATGGTTGATGGTTGGGAAGTGAACAGGGTGTTCACTAGTTGTTTCAAAGGAACTTGATTACTTATGTATTAATCTTTTAAAATTAGGCTTTGCCATCTACTTACTATATTTAATTGTCAAATATTGCTTTCTGCAAAATAGACATAAAGCTATCCTTGTCAAGCCTTGCATGAATATAACTTGCATACATTTCTCTGCGACTTGCTGAGTACATTCAAAGTACTCACGGCTTTGCGCCCTCTGTTTAAATTAGCAGAGGAGGGTGAACTAGTGAACTCGGAGCTCTATGGAGAAGAATATTTTGAAGACTTTGCAAACTAGGTTGCGTCCTTCACTCGATTGCCTGTGGGCATATTGGGTGACCTCCACCGGATGTTTGGTTTCCACTGCAAGCTCTCTTTTGTTGCTAAGCCCTGTGTGGCAAACGTTGTAAGACTTGACCATAAGGTCTCTTTTGCTTAATAATATTAATTTGTCTGCTTCATCTTTAGCTTAGTGTTCAATTTTGATTACACCAATGTTGCAACTGTGTGCACTAGCTACTGATCCAGGAATAGTGCAGTTATACACAGAGGGTCCTGGATCCGGAGATCCGGGGACCCTACAAAGGTGGTATTAGAGCTGTGTCGACTGTAGGACGTAACCATAGTTAGCATGGTCGTTTAGTCAAGACTTCAAAAAAAAATTTTCTAAAGCAAGCCAACAATTAACATGAGTAGTTATTCTTCACTCATCTTACTCTATTCTCCTCTCATCTTATTCTAAACTTTCCCCATATTATCCATAAGTTCTTTTATCGTACCCCTTCTAAAACTTTGTTTCTGAATTCAAATTGATCTTTCTCCTCTTAGTAATCTCTATAGGATTGAGCTTTGCTTTAAGTCGACCGTCCATTTAAGTTAGATTAGAAGTGCTTTATTAAGTTACCCTTCTAATTTCAGTATCGTTTAGTCCGATAGATAGGGCCTTTGGCTTGAGTTTTGTTGCCTCTTATAGCTTTCCGGCTATTGTTCGTTGGGTTAAACCGACTTTCCCCAATTAGGTTGTCCCGTCTTTCTCCCTTTTCTTACTCGCCCTTGTGCTTTTCCCTCTTTTCTATTGTGCTTTCTTCCTCTCATCTATTAAACCTGAGAAGATCTGTGCAGATGGTTCGGACCCACAACTCGGCAAGTCAGGATGAACCAGTGGACCCCGTAACGCCACCAACCCCAGCCGCAACAACAGATCAGGGTTTGGGACAGTTCATGGCAGCATAGGCGCAGTTGATGAATGCAATGATGCATAACATGAACCAAATGATGACTCAACAGAATCAGACAGCTGCCGCTCTGCTCACCGTGCTGAACCAGAACAACCAAGCAGCTGCCGTGCCACCTCGCCCCCACCAGCTTTCCCTTAGTCAAAGCTGGCAGAATTTATGAGGACCCCTCCACCTACCTTCTCCAGCTCCTCCGAGCCTTTGGATGTAGATGACTGGCTGCGCTCTACTGAAAAGAAGCTTGCCATTACCCGATGTGATGATTGTGAGAAAGTTCTGTAAGCTACACACCAGCTGGAAGGCACCACCGCAGAATGGTGGGAGAACTACCGCGCCGTCCATGAAAACCACCAAAACATCACTTGGACTGAATTTTCAGAATTTTTCCGTGAGTCTGATATTCCCGACTGAAAGGTAGAAATGAAGGAGAATGAGTTTCGTGAGTTGAAACAAGGGAACCTGTCAGTAAGTGAATATCTCAATAAGTTTACTCAACTCTCGCGTTATGCCCCAGAGGATGTTGCCACTGATGATGCTCATCAGAAGCGTTTCAAGCGAGGACTCAACCTTAGCTTGAAGGTTGAAGTCATTGGCAACGACTATGCCAATTTTCAGCAACTAGTAGATAAGGCTGCGCTCATAGAAGATTCTCATCGTGAACTTGAAGGACTCCGTAAAAGGAAGATGATGCAGCATGAGTCTCATCAAAACCACCCATAGAAATTCAGGATGAATGTGCAGCATCCCGTCCAGTTCGCTCCTCCTGTCACCTTTAGAACTACCGCATCGACACCTCGTCCAGCTGTTTCAGGATTCGGCAACAGCAACCAACCTCAGGGGAACAACACTCCAGCTCCAGGAGTCACCAGTTATAGATGCCATGAGATGGGTCATTATGCTCACAGTTGCCCAAGAAAGCGAGCCCCGACGCCAATTCCATTCAACTTGGGAGCTACACTAGCCAGAATCACTACACCAGGAACAGGCCTAGGAACAACGCAGACTCCAAGTCAAGCCACCAGGACTTCACTTCCTTCCGCAAGAGGTCGAGTGAATCAAGTCACCGTTGAGTCCGTTCAACACGTCGTTCTTGGTAAGTTTTAAGTCAGAGCAGCTTTAGTTATAGTTTTGTTCAGCTCAAAAGAGAAAGTTGCTTGGAAGAGAGAGCCAAGCCTGAGTCCCCGAACCTATTCTCTAGTCAGCCTGAATCTCGGGGTCGAGATTCCCTTTAAGGGGTGTAGGTTTGTAACACCCTAAATTTCCTGAGTTTTTGAAAATTTTGAAAACTTTAAAAACTAACCATTTGGTTTTATTAATTCGCTAAAGCTTAATTTGAAATTTAGAATTTTAAAAGCAGTTTAATTTGAATTAATTAAAACTTGAACTAATTGAAGTTGGTTTAGTTGAGTTTCGTTGGATTTTAAAATTGGTTTTTCCTTTTGCCTTATGTTAAAAATAATTATTTGCAAAAATTAAAAGCAATAGTTAAGCTGAAAATATTTTTATTAAGTTCTAAATAATTCAAGGGACTTCTGTGAATTTTCCTAGAATTTTTGGACATATTAAGCTATTTTCTAAAAATGCTTTTGCTTTTCTGGTATTTTCTAAAATCAAAATCCTAGGAAAATCCCTCCCCTGGCCTTGGGCCGATTTCCTCCCAGCCCATTCCCTGTTTTCCCCGTGCGGCCCGCTCCTCTGGCCCGCTTGCGCGTAGCACCCTCCCCGGTTGATCGGCGACCGTCCAATTTGGATCGGACGGCCTGCGTCGCCCGCGCCCTTCCCCGTTCTCTCCTCTCTCTCGCTGCTAGTGGGGCCGCCCTGTCAGCGCCCCACCGGGTCATCTTCAACCTCCCGCCAGCGCCGCGCCCGGGTCCGCCTCGCCGGGATTTCCACCGAACCGCGCCGCTCCCTCGCCGTCCTAGCCCTACCTCCCCCTTTGGTCGCGCCGCCCGCCCCGCCTCCTTGCCCGGCGCCCTTTCACCACGCACGCAGTCAGCCGACCCCGCCGCCGCCATTAAGGCCATCGCGACACCTCTCCTCCTCCTCCTCCTCCTCCTCTTCCGGGCCTCCCCGAGCCCTATTTAAGCGAGCACCGTGGAGCTCTTCCTCTCCTCTCTATTTCCCCTCTCCTCCCCTTCTCTCTCCCGCTCTCTTTCGGCCGCGATTCGAGTTTCACTGCCGCCGGCCGTGAAGCTCGCCGCCGTCGATTGCGTCGCCTCTGGACCTTCCCCGCCGCCTTCGACCTCGCCTCCAGCATCGCCAGCGTGAGGGCTTCCCCGTGCGCACCTCCCCTTCGCCGGAGCCTCACCGGAGCACCGCCGCCTCGTTCAACTGCCGCCACCGCCGCTCTTCGTCCTCACGGCCACCGCTTGCGTCGTGCCGATCGCTAAATCCATGAGCCCCTTGCGGACTTCCCTAGCCATTTGGTGGCTCGCCACGGCAGCCGCCTCGCCGCTTCGCCAATGAGCCATTGGGCGAAGCGCCTTCGATCTTGAGGTGGCGCCGCCACCGTGGCACCAGTCGGTGACACGTCGACCTCTTCTTGAGGTGGTCGCCCATCGGCACGACGTGGCTTTTCTAATCTTTTCCCATTGAAAAATAATTCGGCCGGAAATTAAATCCCCAGGGCTGATGTTAGCTGACGCAATAAATTTATTTTCCTTTAGAAAACTAATTCCAAAAATCAGGAAAATCCCTTTTTCTTGATTTTATGCAATTTCCTATCTTCCTTTGGCCATAACTTCTTCATTCGAACTCTGATTCGAGTGATTCAAATTTCTAAATTCATCTAAATTCCTTGTCTTCCTACTAGTATTTATTTAGTATTTATTTGAATTTTATTTGGAGTTGTTTTATTTATTTAGCTTTGTTCAATGACGATAGATTCCTAAGCTTTTGGAAGACTTCGTGGACCCGATTTAATCAAGCACCTCAACTCTTCAACGAAGGCAAGTCGTAGACCTTTGATCATATTGAACCCATCTTTATAAAAGTATTTTGTTTGATATAAACATGCATTGCTAATTTTATAATAAATGGTTTCGGGAATTAGTTAATTACCTAATTGCCCTTATGCCTCCTTGATAAATTGTGAACGACATGTATCCTTGAATGACATAAATCCTTGGACACCCTAGGATGGATTATTTTAGTTGGACATTATTGTACTACCAACATGGGTACCGTATTATGCTTAGCCAATGCTTTAGTTGTACGATAGATTCACGATCACTTACTCAAAAATGATTGAACTTAACTTAATGAGATATGGAACTTTGGTGCGATACCACTGTTGTGCAACTATGGTGTGAGATCACAGTTGTGTCAATTGTGGTGCGATGCCATTGTGATTAAAATTTGTTGCGCCATGGCCAGGGTGGTCACTTGGCCGGGTTGAACGAAAATGATTTAAGCTCGGGCTAGTGGTTGGATGGAAAAGGGGGAATGCGCGAGGCAATGCGGGAGGCACATTATTAGGGTACGGGAGGTACTTAGGTGCGCGAGGCACATGGAATGCGGAAAGCCTCGCCTGTGCAACCACTAAGGACTTAACCTTGAACCATTGATCTGAGCCTTAACCGTACAACCACATGTCTAGACTGGGATAGACCTGGCCGACTAATTAGCAATGTTTTGGTTCGGTTCTGTGTCGGTTGGGAATGGTGCAAGAGGGGCCCCGTAACGGTAACCCCTTAGCAAGCAGAACCGAGTCAAAACAGAACTTTGTAAAAGCCTTGTCACGTGCTCTAGACTGCTTACCTAAGGAAGTGAGCGGTGGCATAGATATATGCCGAATAAACTAGAGAATTGGTGTCGTGTGGGTCAAGCTGTACAACCTCTACAGAGTGTAAAACTATTCGAATAGCCGTGTCCTCGGTTATGGACATGCCTGGTGATTTCACGCAAGGGGTAGATCTTTTATCGAAAATGTTGGAATGGGTTGGTCAAATCTTGTAGATGGTTGATGGTTGGGAAGTGAACAGGGTGTTCACTAGTTGTTTCAAAGGAACTTGATTACTTATGTATTAATCTTTTAAAATTTGGCTTTGCCATCTACTTACTGTATTTAATTGTCAAATATTGCTTTCTGCAAAATAGCCATAAAGCTATCCTTGTCAAGCCTTGCATGAATATAACTTACATACATTTCTCTGCGACTTGCTGAGTACATTCAAAGTACTCACGGCTTTGCGCCCTCTGTTTAAATCAGCAGAGGAGGGTGAACTAGTGAACTCAAAGCTCTATGGAGAAGAATATTTTGAAGACTTTGCGAACTAGGTCGCGTCCTTCACTCGATTGCCTGTGGGCATATTGGGTGACCTCCACCGGATGTTTGGTTTCCGCTGCAAGCTCTCTTTTGTTGCTAAGCCCTGTGTGGCAAATGTTGTAAGACTTGACCATAAGGTCTCTTTTGCTTAATAATATTAATTTGTCTGCTTCATTTTTAGCTTGGTGTTCGGTTTTGATTACACCAATGTTGCAACTGTGTGCACTAGGTACTGATCCGGGGAATAGTGCATTTATACACAGAGGGTGCTGGATCCGGAGATCCAGGGTCCCTACAATAAAAGAAATGCCCAAACAAAGGACACAACAGAAGGTCTTGGACAGGAAGGGAGGTCTGAACCAAAGAGATTCAAACCAACAAAGAGAAGGTCTAAATACAAGGGTAGAATAGGCACAAAAGAGGTCTAAACACACAAGAGAGTTCCAGACACAGAGAGTCCTGGACTAAGGGAGATGGCTGGACAGGAGGGAGGTCTGGAAAGAAAGACCTGGGCCTAGTGGAGAGCAAAACAAAGAAAGAAAGGGAGAGATAGATCCAGAGCTCTAACAACACCAAATCAACCAAGCTTTTGAATTAGTTAATGTTTGGTTTAGTCATTTTAAACACTCAAATTCTGAAAATCTCAAATTAAGCTTTGAACTCTCATCAAAACCAAATGGTTCTTTTTATTTTGAATTTTTTTTAAAAAAGGTTCAGAAAAACCAGGGTGTTTTACAGTAATGGGAAACCTTGGAAATGCTTGCAATTTGATAATGATAGCTATGGGAAAAGGGTTAACTGGACAAGGCTTTTCTCTATGAAGAAAATAGTAGTGCAACTGAAGCGTGGTGAGCTCCTTGGTAATAGAGCATTCTATACTGATAGCAGAAATAACTGGGAAAACTTCAATCGTTTGCTTTCTTATGAGACAAATGTGATGCCGTATGAAAGCGATTCTGATAAAGTGACTCTTGTAGTAAGTTTGGAAGATACAGGGATAGGTATACCATTGCATGCCCAAGACCGGGTCTTCGCACCTTTCATGCAAGCTGATAGTTCAACTTCTAGAAACTATGGTGGGACTGGAATTGGATTGAGCATCAACAAATGTCTTGTTGATCTAATGGATGGTCGATAAACTTTGTCACCGACCCCATGTCGGGAGCACATTCACATTCACCGTGATTCTCAAAAGGTGTGATGAAACGCTATTAGTGATAGTAAGCCTGCTCGCTGCACCCTCTACCATCCAGCTTTTAAGGGTTTATCTGCACTATTGGTTGATAGAAGACCGGTAAGAGCATCTATAACTAAGTATCATTTGCAAAGGCCGAATTGCCTCTGGTTGTAGATACCATTGAGATAGCACTTGGTGTGCCGTTTGGGAGAAATGGCGGTTCATTAACCAAAGATGCATAGGAGGCAACCATCCATGCTATTAATTGAGAGTGATTCATGGAGCTCAAAGATGCATGTCCCTTACATACTAGACTCGGGAGATGAAATGTAATGGGTGCACACTTGTATTACTAAAAGTTATCCTTCTTTCATCTCATGGAATCGCATAAACCAAGGTAAAATATGCAGTTGATTATGTGATCGCAAAGCCTCTGAAAGCAAGCACACTTGCAGCTTGTCTATTCCAGGCACTTGGTATCATAGAGTCAAACAAAGAGAAACGTGATTGTTGGTGATATTCCCTAGAGGCAATCATAGAGATGATTATATCACGTCTATGTTTATGAGTTATTAAATAAATGTTATTCTGCTCCTTGAATGAATCATTTGTTATAAGATTAACAAGTATGTGACTTGTTGGTGAAGCTCTTTTAACTTATATGATGTCATTCTAAATGTATCCTCGGTGGGATGTCACCGGCTCTAACGCCAAGGACTTCTCATTTCAAAGACATGTATTGATTGATGACCATGTTTCATCGGTCATGGATATAGGGATATCGAATCAATAATGTGAACACATGTTAGAGAACATGGGGTTGGATTGACCCACCTTGAGACACTGTTGAGATTGTTATGATTCTATGTGTCGTCAGTTGGTCTCAAGCAATGATGATGTATAATCCTTAGACCTGGGATCAGCATGGTTTCCTACATGCATAAGAGTACACTTTGGGGTTGCCAAACGCTACTCCGTAACTGGGTAGTTATAAAGGTAGCTTTCAGGTATGCTATGAAACATGCAGAGGAATGTGACTGGTCAGATATGGGATTTGCCCCTCCTAACATAACAGGAACAGGAGAGATATCTCTAGGCCCCTCGAGGTGATCGAATAAGGAAAGTGCATGGCCATGCTACTGGTGGTCGAAGTGTTCGACCACATAAGTGTAACAGCCTCAGCTTTAATAAACAGTAATAAGATGCTGTTCATAGCATCACTGTTCATTTTGGCAAATTGGGCATTATGTTACAATCTAACTTCCCCAATTTCTAGCCAAAAACTCATACTTGATCGAAGCTTCAAAAGAAAATACCAATCCATGTTGGTATTAAGACTGGGAAGTATTTTATTTAAAAGCCAGATGAATTATTTTGGCCAAAAATAATTTTTGTTGAATTTTTAGAAATTATTTTGATCTTGAGAAAAATAATTGTCTTTAAGATAAACCTATTCGGTTTAGGTGAATTATTTATGTATTTCAAAATGAGAAACAGTGGTTTCAAAATTTATTTGGGGAATATATCATCCCAGTAGCAATTCTGCCAAATCCCATATTTTTACAAATTTATTTGCTATTTTAAAGGCCCGGTCAAACTTTTGAGGATTTAAATGAGGTTGGTCAACTTATCCGGTCTAATCCTAACCCTTTTGCACTGTAGTGACTGAACTCAAGTGTTCTGGGTCCAAACCGTGCAACTGGACCTAACCCAACACGTTCCCGCATGTACCCCAGCTTCCAGCAACGCAAGCCGTTGATTTCTTTGATTAGCGGTCAAGATCTGCGGCGTCGTGCGGGTCATCCAATCTCGCGGGCGATTTCCACCGTTGGATTTCCATCCAACAACGCCCAGCCTTGTCTCCAAAGACCCTAGCGCGTCTCCAAATCTCCGCCGTTAGATCTCAACGAATGGACCTGATGCTTTGGGCCGTTCGGACCACTCCAATCAGCCATCTAATTTTGACCATAGGATCTAAATCGTGCGGCGCACAATTATCGGGCTGTGCCATTTTTAGGTGGCAGGAGCTAGGATAAGTGTGAGCCGTTGGATCCTCCTTGAGCGGGCCAGATCTTGTGGGCTGTTCGGACCATCCGAACCCCACATCAATCTCCACCGTTGGTTTTCTATCGAACGGACTGTGTTGATGGGCCGTTCGGACCACCTCATCGTCCCTTCAATCTCGGCCGTTGATATCAGATCCAACCGTGTCTTCCTTTTTGGGTTTGAAACTTCATTGGCGCCAGATTAACTTGTGGCCGTTAGATTACAATCGTGCGGTGTCGCTGCACTCGTGTTCACTTAAGATCCTTAGCTTGGTGTAGCCGTTAGATTGTGATCGCACCGTCCTTGTGGGTTGTGACCTTCGGACCTCCCGATCCTCTTAGTAAATCTCTGTCGTTCCTTTGCAATCGGACGGCCCTTATGCAAAATAGTGGTTAGAACTTCACTCCCAACATCTTGATAATTCGCGACCGCCCATTTCTAATCGGACGGTTGATTTTCTTTTGCGTTTGCGATGGTGTGTGTGCTGCTGTGACTGCCTTTGGGACCCGCTCGTCAGTGTCGACTCTCTCTTCATCCTCTCGTCTAGGCGCCACCGCCGGTGTTGCTGCTGGAGTAGAGGCATTGCACAGTATTGATGCGAATATTCCTTGGATATTTAGCATCGATTGGCCACCTCATCAGCTCTAGAGTTTTCTCGTGTGCTCCAGGGGATCGGCTCTATATAAACCCTACTTTTGGGAGCTCTGCCATTGTTGACCGAAAGCTTTCCTCTCACTCCTTCTTCCTTCCCAGTGAAGCTTTCTAGCTTGCACTCCTTGTTCATCAATAATCATGCCTAATTCACCTAATAATGTGAATTTTGGCATTATTTTGTAGGTTGAACAAGGGTTGTTCTCTGTTGAACCGAGCAGTTTGGAAGCACCACCGTGGTGATTTCATGTTTCGGTGAGGTATACTTTACCCCTTTCTGTCAAGATCGTGTAGTGTGGTTCCTAGAGCTTAAGTCTTCTTTCTTAAAGATTAGGTTTAACTCCAGCAAGAATCTTGTGTTTAAATGTGTTAACACATAAGCAAGAATTTTCAATATTTGTCCTTCACATGCATTTGTCGGCTAAGTCTACGATATGTACAATGCAGAGTTTTCAATTTCTCAAAATTCTGTCAAATAGTGATTAAAAGGATAAGTAAGGTTGCTGTCTTAGTTTAAACGTTCTTAATTCCAACAAGGTAATTCATTTGTAAGATGTTTAGATCAACCAATCATTCTTTTGTAATATGTCCCATTTCAATTTTCAAAATCTGAAACTGTAGTTCTAAACTAAACTTTAAATTTTGATTATTAGTATTATCAGATATTAAATAGGGGGTATTATCCTTATTGAGTTAAATGTAGTTAAGCATGCTGCTAATCATGCACTAAAGTCTTGATCATACATTCTCTTTCTATCTTTTGCTCTCTGCCATTTTCTTGCTATTTATTGGATTTCATTTGAATTTTAGATTCTGGTTCTTCTGAAGTATCTGATTCCATCCCTGAGCAACAAGAACCTGAACAAGAGGTTATTTATTATTACCAAGGCAAGCTTCCTCTCTGCACCATGTTGATCCCAATCTTTTGAAGTAGATTTACAAAACACAGTGATACTGTTGCATGCAATTTTCTAAAAATTATTTGTGATCTGTCTCTAGGTAGTTACAACCCAATCTTTGTGGCTTACCTTGAATTTAATCATATACTCAGCTTAAGGTATTGTTTATATTAAAATATTTAGGTCAGAAATTTGCTTAGCCATGCAGTCCATAGAACGGTAGTGTTTGGCAAGCTTATCTTGTCAAACATGGGCACAACAAATGAATTTCGTTTATTTTGATTCTTTGTTCAGTCTATTTAAATCAGAAATGAATTTAAATCTTGTTTGATAATCTGATTTCAAATCTGGACAAGTGGATGCTAGTGATGGTGCCTTTGTGCACGAGAATTGGGAAATGTGGATGTCTTGTTTGGGTTGATTAAGGACTGAACTCTGACGGCCCAATTCAAGCCCCAACATACTTCCACACGTGGTGTATGGGCGCTGTTTGGTTAAGTAAAGGGTTGATGTTATTGAGTTGAAAGACAGGTGGATAAGTGCATATGTGTAGGATTTCGTATCCGTATCATATGTTCTTAGGGGCGAGGACATTTGTAAAGGTTACGTGTTCATAGAGCCCGATTTCAATCCTATATGTACGGGTGAGTACAATTTTATTTTGTTATGGTTGAATCGGTGTTCTCGGCGTAACATGTGTGCCCCCGGTTAGCAAGTTCTATCAGAAGCTTGTTTTAAGCGGGATCAGGTGCACATGGGTAATTCAACTCAATAGGATCAACTTGTTGAAAAATACCAAATCTTAGTTTACTCGGCCGGCATACCAAAGGCAGTGTGCTATTATTCCGGAGGCTTACGGGCTAACTAAGTCGTGTGGGTAAAGATGTACACCTCTGCAGGGTTAAAACTATTCGAATAGCCGTGTCCACGGTTACGGAGAACGCTTGAGTTGATGTCACCTGTATAGACTTTCAATTAAATCCGGTTTTGGGAATTATTGCGGCATGATTGGTGTCATGCAATGTTTGATGGTAATCGGTCACTTTATTATTGTTCTTGTTTATGATTATGCTCTCATTTACTTACTGTTTTAGTCCAAATTGATTTATAAAATCGCTTTGTCAAAACCTAGCAATTATAGGTTAAGATGTATTGCTATCTGCAAAACCGAACCACTATAAACCTTCTGTTGTTAACCTTATGCATGTAACATCTCTATTCCTTTGTATAGATTCTATAAACCACTTTCTTCTATTAGTTTGTGTAAGTCTTCTTTGAGTACCTTCCGCACTCGGGGTTATGACCT